>BQMB01000925.1:0-410000 GCA_027943415.1 Closterium sp. NIES-67 | reverse complement strand
AATCACTTGGCAGCCGAGGCGAGACCTGTGGAGGAGTCAGGAGCAGCAGGGGCCGCAGTGGTAGCAGCAGTGGCAGGGGTAAGGGAGAGACGGGAGATGCGCACGTCTTCAGTGGCGGCGGGCAGCAACAGCTGCAGGCCATCCAGCTCCGTGGCGGCTATGATCTGACAACCAAGGCGCGACCTACGGCGGCACAACACACACAAGCACGCACGTGCGGTGAGCTCATGCGGGCTCCAGTGCATGAAGAGCAACGCAGGTCAAGCAAGGTGGGTCAAGTGCAAGGAATTCACGCGGCTCACGTTTCTGTGAGGCCAAAGGCGAGGTCCAGCATGTCGTTCTCCTCGTCCGTTGGCTCGGGCATCTTGCTGTATTGGTCCTCGTCCTGGCAGCGTGCGGACATGGCAGCACGGCAGCAGGCCAGCATGGCAGCATGGCAAGCATGCATGAAAAATGGCAAGTTGGGAAGATGAATTGAAGGCTGTGAATGACGAAGCGGGGCTTCATGTTCATGCAACGAGCGCATGGTGTTCTGTGATGGAATGAGGGCACACCATGACTATGATATGGCAATGGGATGAGGGCACACCATGACCATGATATGGCAATGGCATGAGGGCACCATGACCATGATATGGCAATGGCATGAGGGCACATCATGACCATGATATGGCAATGGCATGAGGGCACACCATAACCATGATATGGCAATGGCATGAGGGCACACCATGACCATGATATGGCAATGGCATGAGGGCACACCATGACCATGATATGGCAATGGCATGAGGGCACACCATGACCATGATATGGCAATGGCATGAAGGCACACCATGGCCATGATATGTCGATGGCATGAGGGCACACCATGACCACGATATGTCGATGGCATGAGGGCACACCATGACTATGACGTGGCAGGTGGAGCAGGCCAGTGACCCTTCGCATGCACCTGCCACCCACATGGCACGAGCAGCAGGCAAGGCAGGGAGGCACACAGACGCCAGGTTGAAGAAATGACACAATCAGACATAACTGTCAAGTGAGAGACAAGTGGGCCTTGAATAATTTCTTCTGTTACTACTTATAGTGAGGAGACTGAGGTACCTTGGAGGTCAACGTGAGTGCGCAGGCGGTACCTTCGAGGTCGATGTCGTTGTCATGGGCGGCCTGCAGCATGTTGGTGCCCACAGGCACCTGCACCGTGGCCTCCGTGCCGTCCCTCTGAATGAACGTCACTGTGATGCTGCACCATGGCAGGGCATGGCAGGTGGGTAGGGTGTGTAGGGAGCACACGGCGCAGAAAGCATAGCGGGCACACAGGCATGCATGCGAACGCAATGAGCCGAAAGAAAATATCCGATGCGACTGTGGCCTATTACATGAGTGCACCCTACCATCCATGTACCTCTCTTCTCCTTCATCCGCCTTTCCGTCCTTGGCAGGGGCAGAGGGCGCTTCAGCTGCCGCGGCTGCGGTTGATGATGGCGAACCCCATGCTGACGCCAGCACTGCCACACATGCAGCGTGGGGATGAGAGGACGGGGCAGGAATGACAGTGCGAGTTGCAACACGATGGGATGCGGTGGATGAAAGTGGTGGCTATCGTTCTGACAGTGACTCGAGGGCACACACACACACACACACACACACACACACACACACATACACACACACACACACTCACACACACACACACACGTGCGCTACACGTGTGCGGGACGGCAGCGCACCTGGAGCAGTGGTGAAGCATCTGAGCTGGTCGAGGCTGTGGCTGGCGCCTCTCAGTTGACGCGCCTCAGACTCGCTGGCGCCAGGTGGGGTGGGGGAGTGGCAGAGGGAGGGCAGAGGGAGGAAAAACAAGGGAAGTGCGACGAGCAGAGCGAGATGAGTGAGGGAGGGGAGGTTGAATAGGGCGACAGTGGGTAGAGAGTGCGGGTGGGTGCAAATGAGGCATCTGCACAACGCAGGAAGCCAACCAGTTTAAGCAATCCCTGTTGTGGTTGAAATTATCGTCCCCATCCCCCATGCCCACTCAACCCCCATGCGCACTCACCCCCCATGCGCACTCACCCCCCATGCGCACTCACCCCCCATGCGCGCTCACCACACTCTCTGCCGCATCTCTCGCATCATCCGACTGCCATCACCCGTCGTGGCTGCTGCTGCCGCCTTGCCACGTGCGCGTGCGCGTGCGTGTGCGTGTGCGTTTGCGGGGGTGGCGGCGCCCTTCCCTGCTGCACCGCCACTGCTGCACGCATGTGAGGAGTGCGACGGGTGGGGGAGGTGCGGGGGCGCGGGGAGAGTGGTGGTGGTGGCAGAGGGCAGAGTGGAAGGAGACCTGGAGACCTGGAGGAGGGGGAGCATGGGAGTGCCTCGAGTGAGTGCCCCACACACTTGCATACACGCACGCGCACGGCCTCTCCTCCCCCCCTCTCCCACCACACACGCATGCACGCTCGCCTTGCCTCTCCTCTCGCCTTGCCTCGTCGCTCCAGCGGTCGTCGCTTGATCAGCGGCCGGAATCACTTGATCAGCGCGCGAGATCACCTGATCAGCCGGCGGAATCACCTGATGGGCGGAAACACCTGATCGGCAGGCAAAATCACCTGATCAGCGGGCGAAATCATCTGATCAGCGGGCGAAATCACCTGATCGGCACGGTGAGCAAGAAAGTGCATGACGCGGCCATTCGATCGGATCGCGGCGGACAGTCGCTGTCGTGCGGCCGACATGGCGACGAGCGATTGGATGGCGGTGGGTGATGCGGTGATTGACGAGGGCGCGAGACGAATAGAGGCCGGGATGAAAACGGGGTGAAATGAGAGCTGGTGCGCTGAGAAGACAAGGCTGGTGAACGATATACGGTCCCATGCGGGTGGAGCCTTGGAGTTGGTTTTGCGGAGATGGGAACGCAGCAAAGAACATGCATGAGCGAATGTTGTACGCGACACAGAAAAGTTCAAAACTACAAATATATCTAAGAAGGTTTAATCCAAATTTCATAATCCTTCATTCTTGCGTAGATCCTTGTTTAGACTCCTTGCTGTCAAACATAACTTATGTAGTTACTGTAGAATATATATGTTTGTGCCTTAGTGGGTAAAAATAGCTAGTCTATATTGACTTGTATCTCCCCATGCTATTTAATTATTCATTCTGATATGGTATCATCGTAGGTTATGTCCCCCCCTAGCCCGCCCCCCTCCCGGGCCGTTCGCGCCCGCCCCTAGCTGGCCCCCTGGCCGTCGCGTCCGCCCCTAGCCGGCCCCCTGGCCGTCACGCCCGCCCCTACCTGGCCCCCTGGCCGTCGCGCCCACCCCTAGCTGGCCCCCTGGCCGTCGCGTCTGCCCCTAGCCGGCCCCCTGGCCGTCGCACCCGCCCCTAGCTGGCCCCCTAGCCGTCGCGCCGGTCCCTAGCTGGCCCCCTGGCCGTTCGCGCCCGCCCCTAGCTAGCCCCCTGGCCGTCGCGCCCGCGTCTAGCCGGCCCCCTGGCCGTCGAGCCTCTCCTAATCGGCGCCCTGGCCGTTTCGCGCCCGCTCCTAGCCGGCCCCCTGACCGTTCGCGCCCGCTCCTAGCCGGCCCCCTGGCCGTTCGCGCCTGCCCCTAGCTGGCCCCCTAGCCGTTCGTGCCCGCCCCTAGCCGACCCACTTGCCGTCGCGGTCGCCCCCAGATGACGTCGCGGCCGTCCCGAGCCGTCGCGGCTGCCTCTAGCCGCCGTCGCGGCCGGTTCCAGCCGTCTCACGGCCGCCCCCCTCGCCGTCGTAGCCGCCCCTAGCCGTCGTCGATGCCGTCTCCAGCTGCCCTACGGCCGCTCCTGTCGTCGCGGCCGCCCCTAGCCGCCGTCACAGCTGTCCCTGGCCGCCGTCGCGGCCGTGTCTACTCGTCCTCGCAGCCGCCTCTACTCGCCGTCGCGCCAGCTCCTAGCCGGCCCCCGTTGCCGCCGCTGGCTGGCCCCTCGCGTCCGCCGGCCGGCCCCTGCATTCGCGTCGTCGCCAGCCCGCCGGCGCCTCGGGTTCAGCCCGTTCTTCCCGATCAGCACTGCCCTGCGAACCCCCCGGTACCGTACTGCACCGCTTTGCACCGCACTGTATCGCACTGCACCGCACTGTATCGCACTGCACCACACTGTACCGCACTGCACCGTACTGCACTGCACTGTACTGCTCTACACTGCTCTCAATTGTCACTGATGGCGGAGGTGCTTCGCTTTGACGCTGAGGGCCAGCTGATTGAGTTTGATGCGTGGCTTGCTGACCTCCGTCGCCACCTCACTGGTCAGCGGCAGGATGGCCACTCGCTGTCTGTCCATCTTGACGGTACCCTCCCCTGCCCTGACCCCTCCGTTGCACTGTCTTCTGACCCCTTGTCCGCTGAGCGTGAGTCCGCTGCGGCTGCTGCCCTTGCTCGCTCTGTCTGGCTGTCCCGTGACGCTGTCACACAGCTTGCTACTAGCAATGCCCTCCCGCTGTCCGAGCGACCTCGCTTCAGGTCTATCACCACTGCCCAGGCTTTCCTAGATGCTGTTGTCCAGCGCTATTCCACCCCGCCTACTGCCTTGGTAGGTCGCCTGATCCTCCCCATGCTCTTCCCTGACCTTGCGTCGTTCCCCACTGTCGCCGACCTGGCCGCTCACCTGCGCACTATAGATGAGACCTGGCGTGCTGCCTGCACTGCCACACAGCTTCTAGCCCACCAGCCGCCCCTCACCTCTACTCTCTACCTGCTAGCCACCCGCCTCCCTGACCATCTTGCCACTGCCCGTGACCACTTCCTTAGCGTCCACCCTGCAGACCTCGCCCTCACTGACTTTGTTGACACCCTGTCCGCTATAGAGGCCCGCCACCGCTCTATCACTCAGACCAGCGGTACTGTGCCGGTCCCTATCTTTTAGGGTTGCGCCCCCGCTCAGTGCACCTTCTTCGACGGTTCTGCTGCTGTAGCTGAGACTTCCGTTGTAGCACAGGTCCGTCCAGGGAAGGGTCGCCGCCCCAAGGCTGGGCGTGGCGGCGGGGGTGGGAGTGCAGGTGTAGGTGGTGCTGGAGCTGGGTCTTCCGGCGGTGGTGCGGACGAGGGGACCCTGACAGGTGTAGCCGAGCAGCCGTCTCCGCAGCCGCCGGTGTTGCAGTCGGACCCGCGTCAGCCGCAGCAGTCGCAGCAGCAGTAGAGACGGGCGAGTGGCCTCCCGCCCGGGTGGCCTGGCGCTGGTGGTAGCGCTGGACATAGTGGTGGTGCGCGTGGCGGGCTGCCGGGTGGTGGTTCGGGTGACACGCGCTGTCAGTACCTGCTCCATACCAGTCCTCGCCGTGGCTTCGTTTGCGGTAAGATCGGTCACTCCTCCGTCCGCTTTTTCCGTCGCCTGGACGACCTGTTTCGTCAGCGCTTCGGCCCGTCGCCCGAGCTCCCTGACTGGCACAGCTTGCTTCGTCGTAGGGTTCAGATTTTTTATCTGGATATGGATGAGATTGTTACAGCTCTGCATGTGACGTATGCTGATGACTCTAGTGTGCTTCCGTCTTATTATCCCTTGTTGCCTAGTGTAGGTGTGCCTTGTTTAGACTCCCCTGCTGCGTCAGGCGTAGGATCCCCTGCTTTGTTTAGCCTTGGTGCTTCCGTCGTTGCTTCGCCTCCGGCCGCCACTGCCGCGCTCTCCTTCACCCTCGACTCTGGCGCTTCCCGGTGCTTCTTCCGCACCTCCACCACGTTGACACCGCTTCCTATCCCTGCCGCAGTCTCTCTTGCTGACCCCTCCTCCGGCCCTGTAGTAGCCCGCAGTTCCACCACCCTCCCTTGCCCGGCGGTTCCTCCGGGCTCGCTCACAAGTCTGCACATCCCCTCGTTCTCCAGGAACCTAGTTGGTGTCGGCTGCCTTCAGGACCTTGGCGTCACCACTACGTTCCCTGGACACGAGCGGTACGCTGTCTGTATCAAGGCCGCCACTGGTGCCCCCCTGTTCACATTCCCACGGGACCCGGTCTCCGGTCTTTTCACACTGGACACGGTGACCCCCCCGGCTGGGACCCCCCCTCAGGTGGCTGCGTCTCCCCCGGTTGCTACTGCCTGCTCCTGTCGGTCTCTCACCCACCCGACCCTTCTCTAGCACCACCGCCTAGGTCACCCTGCTCTCCCACGTCTGCGTCACATGTCACAGCACGGTCTCGTCCTAGGCCTTCCGGGGTCGTTCCTCGAGTTTCCCTCCTCCCCAGCCCCACCTTGCATGCCCTGTGTCGAGGGCCGGCTCCGCCGTGTCCCTCACTCCTCCTCGTTTCCCCCTACCACTGCACCGCTACAGACTCTGCACCTGGACGTCTGGGGCCCCGCCCCTGTCCATGGGCCGCGTCGAGAGCGCTACTTCCTAGTGCTTGTCGACGACTACACGCGCTACACCACTGTGTTCCCCCTAGAGCGGAAGGTCGACGTGCCTGCCGTTCTTATCCCGTGGGTTGTTGCTGCGCGTGTCCGCCGCGGTCTCCCTGTCTTGCGCCTCCACTCCGACCGTGGTGGCGAGTTTGCCTCTGGTGTCCTTGGTTGTTTCTGTCGTACGGAGGGCATCACCCAGACGTTCACCTTGCCAGACTCCCCGCAGCAGAATGGGGTCGCTGAGTGAAGCATCGGTTTGGTCATGGAGGTGGCTCGCACCTCCATGATCCATGCCGGTGCACCTCATTTTCTGTGGCCGTTCGCCGTTCGCTACGCCACTCACCAGCTTAACCTGTGGCCGCAGCCCCAGCAGCCTCAGGTTCCGCTGACCCTTCTTTGGTCTGGGTCCCCTGGTGACGCGTCTGCGTTCCACGTCTGGGGCTGCCTTGCTCCCGTTCGTGCCTCTGGCACGGACAAGCTCACTGCCCGCACCCTTCCTTGTGTCTTCCTCGGCTTCCCCCTTGACGCGTCTGACTAGCACTTCTACCACCCGTCGTCTCACCGATTCTTTCACTCCCGCAACGTCACATTTGACGAGTCCGTCTCCTTCTTCCCCCGCTTCCCCCACCGCGGTCCCCCTGTTACCCCCCCCCTGTTCCTGGTCACCCCTTCCCCGGTCATCGCCGCCCCTCCTCCTCCCCCTCCCCGTCCTGCCCCCTCTAGTGTGTCCCACGTCACCCCACTTCCGTCGATTATCCTGGTTGAGGAGTCTGCTGACTCTGGTGGTCCTGCAGCGCAGTCCTCGCCGCCTGCCTCTTCTCAGGTGTCTCCTCCTCCGCCGCCTCTGCAACCGCTGTCGCCACCGCTGTCGCAGCCGCCGTCGCCATAGCTGTCGCAGCCGTCGTCACCGCCGCCGCCGCCGCCACAGCCGTCGTTGTAGCCGCCGCCGCCGCAGCCGTCGCCGCAGCAGTTCGTTGCCTCTGTGGGTGCTGGATTTGGGGTGGGTACTAGTCCTGGGACTCCTAACGTGGCTTGTCCTGGCGGGCCTGGGGGTGGTACCGGTGCTCGAGGGGTTCTGAGCTCTGGGGGTGCTGGCGTGGAGTGTTCTGGAGGTAGCCGCCAGGCAGCTTGCGGTCCCGGTGTTAGTGTCACACCGCCCCGCTCTTCGCCTGCTCGGCCTTTTGTCCCCTAACCCCGAGCCTGTGCCTCCTCCTCCTCCTGTCTACGGCCCTGTGTTCCCCCCTCCGGACTCGTCTCCGGCCCGTTTCCCCCCTCGTTCCCCTCTTGTGTCCCCTCCTCTGTCTCCTGACCCGACTCTTCCAACTCGCGTCTGGTCTCGCCGTCCCTCCCGTGCTCGACCTGTCTCCCCTGTCTCGTGCTCTCACCCTATGTTGCTTCATTCCCACGCGTCTCGTCCTCCCCTTCTCACGTCGCCCCCTCCGTCCTCCCTTGTCGTTGCTCTCCCCCCCCTCTGTCTGACTACCTATGTGCCGCTCGTCCTCTTGTTCCTCGGGTCCTTGCCTCTCTCGTTACCGACCCGTCTGTTCCGGTTTCGAGTCTTGACGCCCTTGTCGCTGCGGTTGCTGACTTCGCCTCTACCCGCCGCCTTGACTACGTCACTGCTCTGGTCTCTGACCCTGCCTGTCCTCCGTCTGTCAGGGGTGCTCCTGCCCTCGGCAGTGACGTCCTGGAGGACCGCCAGTACGAGCTTGCTTTCCTATCCGAGGCTGCTCCCCACCTCTGCTCTATGCTTCTAGTCCCTGAAGGTGACCTCGACGCTTTCGACATCCCGACCCCTCGCACTTACGCTGAGGCAGTCTCGGGACCTTGGGCCTCTCAGTGGATAGCTGCCATGGAGCAGGAGATAGCATCTTGGAGATCCACCGGCACCTACGTCGACGCAGTTCCCCCACCTAGGGTGAACGTAGTCGATGGCCGCTGGCTCTTCAAGGTGAAGCGCCCTCCTGGAGAGCCGCCTGTGTTCAAGGCGCGCTACGTGGCTAGAGGTTTCAGTCAGTGTGAGGGGGTGGACTTCTTCCAGACCTTCCCTCCGACCCCGAAGATGACTACTCTTCGGGTACTGCTACACGTAGCAGTTCAGCGTGACTACGAGTTACACTCCTTCGAATTCTCCACTACCTTTCTTAAAGGCAGTCTACACGAGCAGGTCTACCTTCGCCGCCCTCAGGGCTTCACTGGTACCTTCCCTCCTGGGACCCAGTGGCTCCTGCGGCGCCCCGTCTATGGCCTGCGGCAGGCTTCCCGTGAGTGGCACGACACGCTGCGTGCTACGCTTGCTGACCTGCAGTTCTTTCCGTCCTCTGCAGACCCCTCGCTCTTCGTTCGTGCTGGCCAGACCCCGTTCTACATCCTTGTTTACGTACACGACCTGGTCTTCGCCACGGCAGACAAGGACGCACTGGCCTCCGTGAAGGCAGAGCTGCTGAAGAGACACACCTGCACTGACCTTGGAGAACTGCGCCACTACCTTGGCTTGCAGATCTCCAGAGGCAGAGCAGCGCGCACCATCACTTTGACTCAGTCACACTTGGTGCGTCAGGTCCTTCAGAGGTTCGGCCTTTAGTTCTCCTCCGCACAGCCCACTCCTCTGCCTCTAGACCACAGGCTCTCTACTCCAGTTCCTGAGGAGTCGGCAGAGCCCAGTGGTCCTTACGCAAAGCTGGTGGGTTGCCTCATGTACCTGATGACTTGCACTCGCCCAGATCTCGCATACCCTCTCAGCATCCTGGCTCGCTTTGTGGCTACAGGCAGACACCGACCTCAGCACAAGTCTGCCGCTAAGAGGGTTTTGCGTTATCTTGCAAGTACATCGAGCATGGGGTTAGTGCTAGGAGGACGCAGGTCAGTGGTCCTTACTGGACACACAGACGCTTCTTGGGCAGACGACGCCGAGACCCTCAGGTCCTCGCAGGGCTACTGCTTCAGCCTTGGTTAAGGTGTCGTCTCGTAGAGAGCTACCCGCTCCTCGTCTGTTGCCCAGTCCAGCTGTGAGGCTGAGATCTACGCAGGTGCCATGGCGGCACAGGAGCTCCGCTGGCTGACCTTCTTGCTCACTGACTTAGGTGAGCGGCCTAGCTCTGCCCCGGTCCTGTACGCTGACAACAGGGCCATGATCCTCCTGTGTCAGGAGCCTCAACTCGAGGGCAGAGCGAAGCACATCCAACTGCGGTACTTCCTCCTGCGTGGGCTTCAGCAGCGCCGCCAGGCGCGCGTACCGTATTCTCCCGGATAAAACACCCGCCGGAATTAATCACCCATGGGTGGTTTGGGCAGACCTGGGTGCTTTATTAAAATGGATATTCATATCACCCTAGTTTTTGGCATGAATCCTATACACCACCCCCCTGGTTCATTTTCACTGTATTTCTTTAGATTTTGCCTCTTATCAGAGTGTCTTTTATCAGACTCGCGCGTCACTGAGCAGTGCAAGCTCGACGCGAATCGGTTCAATGCGGTGTAGAGCAGTTACCATGCCTGGAATTCTCGTCACTCAGGCGAATGTTGCGAGTCTGATACAGTACGAGGCTCATGGGAACACACTCCTCACAGTCAACACTGCAGTGCGGGAGAATCCATGTCGGTCGTCCCTGGTTGGGTCGTGAAGGAATCTGCCGCAGATTCCTTCCAGCTTTGGTGCGATGTCACATTGTGGCGTCGAGGTTGCCACTTGCCACCACGTTTTGACAACCTGTGACGCAGGCAACCTATGACTGTTTGCCTGCAACGTGGCATGACGGTGGTCCTCACCATATACGCGATCACGTGCAAGAATCGTCAAAATTCGGCACAAAAGAACTGTCTACAACACAGTTGAATTCCAGTTCATAAACATAAAATTGTCATTCTATAACCCCCGGGCGTTATACAAAAAGTGCCACTAATTATACCCCCACTAAATTTTGCATCAAAATTTAGTGCCACCCATGGGTGTTTTATCCGGGGGAATACGGTAGTACACTTGGCCTCCAGTGCCAACACAGCTGATATCTTTACGAAGGCGCTTGCACCTAAAGATAATCAGCGGCACTGTGTACAGTTATGTCTTGTTCCTGTAGCCTCTCACTTGCTAGGGCCTTGACTTTGTATTGTCCTTTATATATATATATATATATATATATATATATATATATATATATATTACCCTGACTGGCCTTGTGGCCTCTCCCAGTGGCTGGACTAGTAGTGCCGCCCTGGTCTTGCTCTTGCCTTTTCTGTACTCCTTGTGACTGGTCTTTAGACCCTTGTCTCAGAGGCTGGACTAGTAGTGCCGCCCTGAGCTGCTTCTTCCCTTATTAGGCACTGCCCCTATATAGTCTAGGGAGTGTGTCAAACATAACTTATGCAGTTACTGTAGACTATATATGTTTGTGCCTTAGTGGGTACAGCTAGCTAGTCTATATTGCCTTGTATCTCCCCATTCTAGTTAATTATTCATTCTGATGCTTGCTACTACAATGACAACGGCAATCTTTCAACGGGCAGCAGCCATCGCGTGCACACGGCTGCCTTTATCCCTCCTGTACGTGCATCATCTCCATCAACTTGGACGAATCCAAGCAATAATGCGAGCACTCCTCTCATGTGGGTAGTTGTGCAGTTGGGCCTTTTTGTACGGACTAACTGCGTTGTCAATGATGATGATCTTCTGTGTAAAGACCTCACCTCTCCTCACGTGCAAAGATTATAACCTAGGACCATTACATAGTAGTCCCGTCACATCACACAACATGCGTTGGGCACTCTCAAGTACGCATCCACGTGCGCAACGTTGTACTGCAACAGCCACCGTCATGTGCGTGCGACAGCAGATGCACATGGCCTGCCGGTAGCCCAACGGCTCACGCCTCACGAGTGCGCATCCTCGATCTCAAACACGGCGCCGTCGCTCTGAGCAAAGTTGTGTGTTGTGTGGTCCACCACCTGGGATCAAAGGGGGGTTGGTAGCACGAGGGTGGGGGAGGAGTGAGTCAGGATGCAGAGGATGGGGAGCACACGGATAGCAGGGAGCACATGGCAGGAGATGGGAGACAGGAATCTTATGGAATGAAGGCCACACGGCAGCCGCATCCATCCCCTCCCCCTCCTCCCTCCCCCCCCCCCCTCTCCCCCCCCCAGGGGCGCACATTGGTGTCTTGGAGCTCGAGGTTGAAGAAGTCCATGCAGGGCTGGGCGAAGAGCGGCCCCGCGTGCCACGTGCCCGCGTGCAGCTTCACCACCACCGCGCCCTCCATCACAAACACCCTCACCGCCCCCGGCTCTGGCGGCCGGTACCGCTGCCCCGCCGCTCCCCGCTGCACTCCCCTGCAGCAGTGGCGTGGGAGAGAGGCGGGGGCAATGCGTGGCCGCAGGAGGGAGGAGAGGGCCCATGGGTGTGAGATGGATGTTGGCTGGGGGATGGAAGGAAACGGGAGGAATGGACGATGGGGTGGGGGAGGGGAGGACACCCATGGCAGCAGGGCATGGTGGGGAGATGGGAGAGGCATGCAGAGAACGGGGCAGAGAGGGCTCAAGAGCGAGCACAACACAGTGCACCTGAGAATGCCCCCTCCACCCCTGCTCCCCTCCCCTGCTCATGTGACCTCGTACCATCACTGCACCCCGCATCCTGGACCAGACAGAGCCCTCAATGCACTATGCGCCCTCGCCCCCTCCCCCCCTTACTCATCATCATCATCACCACCATCCCCCTGCACAAGGGATGGCGGCGCCACGCCTAGGAACCATGGCTGCCCGCCCACGGCGCCCAGGCACTGCGTCACACGCGCGTGGTGCGTGATGCGGTTAAACCCCAGAGGGCGGTCCCGCAGCCGCATTATGTACACCCTACCAGGGGGAGGGAGAGGGGAGAGGATGGTAGGGGGGTGAGGGGTGGGGGAAGGGGGCGGGAGGATGGGGGGAAATACACTCCCCCAGGTGTCTTATGATGGGAGCATGGCGGATGCAGTACACACAGCAGCACTAATGGCATTCCCACGGTGAATGGCCCTTATGCCACACAGCAATGCATACAGTCTGAGGCAGCTGCCTATGCAGCATGGCGTGCGGAGTGGGGCAGCAGCAGCACTGTGTGCGTCCAGAACGAGTCACTGCAGCCATCGCCACTCTCCTCCATCCTTTCACATCCAACCATCCCCCCTCTCTCCCCCCACCCCCATACGCCCCTTCACACCCCCCCCTCCCTCCCCCTTCCCCCCTCACCCACCGCGGCGTGCCCTGTGTGAGGTCCAGCGCGGCGTCCTCGGCGCCGAACGCCACGCCGTCCTCGGCGGGCTCCACCACCTCGCCGAAGGGCGCGAACGCCTCGCGAGTCAGCGGGATCGCCTGCAGCTTGATGACACGTGGCGCGCTGCCCGCTTCAGGCGGCGATTGCGACGCCTTGCGACGCCGTCGCCATCCCCTCGGCGGCAGAACAGCGGAATCGGCGTAAGGGGCGGCAGGGCGCGGAGTGACGGGCGGGGGTGGCGGCGAGGGAGAGGCCGGGGGAGGAAGCGAGGGGAAGAAATGGGAGGGGAGGGAGAGGGCGCGCGGTCAGAGGGGAGGAGGGGGAGGCAGACGGGGGAGAGGAGCGGCAGGCGAGAGGCGCGGAGCACGGCAGACTTACAGCCCGCATGGCCGCGCGCAGGCGAGAGCGGCAAACACAGCGGCAAGGCAAGCGGATGGCGTTTGATTTTACGGCTGCTAGACGCTGGTGGACGACTGCGGCAGAGCGGATGGGGAGGGGACACTCTACGCCAAGGATGGCATCTACGCGGCAGTGAGGAATCAGGAGCCTGGATTTGGCATGTGTCTCGCAAGTTTCCCAATGCTCACTAGGCCTCGCCGCTGGGCTCAACTCAATTCGTTATCAAACCGAGGAACACACTCTAATACAGGATAGAAAAATACAAAACCGCTATAGAGTGTTTCGACACCACCAAAGTGGATGGGCTGCATACGGCTCTACTAGATTGTCCCTCCCTAGATTCTGCACAAAAGCAATGACACCTCATCCACTTCAGCCTACGACCTACACGAAAGAATCAAAATTCGTATACAAACACACACGGCTACTCTTCCTATCATAATTATAACTATCAACACGAGCCTCCTATGCAGCTGTTGTGGTTGGGCACACAAGGGCAGTTTGACTGAAAGGCCTGGTGCCATCACCAGCGGACCTGCTTGGAGGATTTGCTGCTGCGAGTGCCGCTGCCCGACTCCCCTGTCCTGTCCGTGTCAGCAGCGGCCTTGGATGCCGACGATCCCCCGCTGCCACCCCGTCTGCTGCTGCTCGTGGACGGGCGGCTGGAGGATGAGGAGGAGCTCCGGTGATTCGACTTCTTCACCGATTCCAGCACCTTCCTGGCAGGGGGGCATGGGGCCGTGAGGGTGGGGAAGCATGAGCGACTGAATCTGCTCAGCCTTCACCGAGCCATGAGCACAAATAAACGCTTTGAACGTGCGAGAGGGGTGGCTTGCAGTGAGCGTGGTAGTTGGGGCACTGACATGATGCGTGCGTTGGTGGTGGGGTCGAACTTGCCCCCCTTGCCGTCATCCCCCTCGGCGCCCGCCTTGTCTTTCTGTTCGAGAATGAGCTCCACCAGCTGCCACAGCCGCTTGTTCTCCGTCTCCAGCTCCGCCACCTGCTCCCGCGCTGCCTCCGCCGCGTGCGCCGCCTCCTTGGCCTCGTCCACGGCCAGCGTCCACGTGCCCAGCGCCGCCTCCATCTCTGCCGCCATCAGGTCGCGCTCCGCCCGTGCGTCGCGCACTGCCTCCTCCGCCGCCGCCACCGCCAGCGACTTGCGGTCCAACTCGTCTGACCGCGGGCGCAGCACGGGGGAGGGGGGGGGGGGGGGGAAGGGGGTCATTAGGGGGGAAACGGAGGGCTTGGGTAGCGGAGAATGGCGATAGGGCGTTGATGGGGTAATGGGAGGAGAACGGGAGCACATGGTGAAAAATGGGGTCGAAGGTAAGAAAGGAACATGGAGAGTACGGGAGATGGGCAGAGGGGGAGATGGAGAGTACGGGAGATGGACAGAGGGGGGCATGAAGAGTAGGGGGGATGGAGAGAGGGAGAGATAGAGAGCAGGGGGGATGGACAGAGGGGGAGATGGAGAGTAGGGGGGATGGAGAGAGGGAGAGAAGATGGAGAGTAGGGGGAATGGAGAGAGGGGGAGATAGAGAGCAGGGGGGATGCAGAGAGGGGAAGATGGAGAGTAGGGGGGATGCAGAGAGGGGGAGATGGAGCGCGGTTCAGATGGATGGTGGGGAAGATAGAGGAGAATGGGGGAGGTGGAGGGGAGAGAGGATGCAGGAGAGTGAGCAACTGACCAGGGATGACCCAAAAAGATCACGGCAGGGAGGGAAAAGGCGTGGTAAGGAAGTGCCATTGGAGGGTCAAGGGAAAGGAGTCAATGGAGGCAGAAAGGGAGGATGGAAGGGCATTGCGGCGGGCGCAGACAGCGCGTATGCTATACTCGCTATCCAACAAGCCCCAGCCGGCACCATTCACGGCGCCACATGTCTGCTGTGAACCCGGCAACAATCGTTCCGCAATTGGCAGCTCACAGCCTCGGGCGGTCACAGCCTCGGGCGGTCACAGCCTCGGGCGGTCACTGCCACGGACGGCCACAGCCTCGGGCGGTCACAGCCTCGGGCGATCACAGCCTCGGGCGGTCACAGCCTCGGGCGGTCACTGCCTCGGGCGGTCACTGCCTCGGGCGGTCACAGCCTCGGACGGGCTCAGCCTCGGACGGTCACAGCCTCGGGCAGTAAGTGCCTTGAGCGGGGTCGCTACCTGGGCAATAGCCATTGCCTTGGTATGCCCGGCACGCTCGTGCTCTTTCCATGCTTTCGCTCTCACGGCCACTCTAAGAACCGCCACACCACGCAGGGATGGACGACTGGAGCATTGCCTCTGCCATATCCCATGCCCTGCCACCTCGGAAGAGCTGCCACGTCCCAAGCCCGGCCCCTTCTCATCCGCTGCCACGTCTGGACCGCAACTCACCTAGAAGGTCCTGATTCGCAGCTTCAAACTCCGCCAGCTGTCGCCGAAGCGACGTTACTTCCTTCGCCAGCGATCGCTTCTCGCTTCTGCTCGACCCCTCCACGCTCTCCGTCTCCGACCCCCCCCCGCTGGAGCGCGGCACGGGCTTTCCCCCCGACCACTCCTGGTTCAGCGAGTAGCTCCGCTGCTTCGCCCACGACCCCCGCGACTCCCCGCCACCACCGCTGCTGCCGCCGCTGCCGCCGCCACTGCTGCTACCGCGGCCACTGCTGCCGCTGCTGCTGCCGTGGCGGCGGCGTCGCTCGCGCCCCTCCTTCTGCGGCTCGCCGCCGCCGTCCTCCTTGGCGCCGCCGATCAGCAGCCGCACGGCCAGGCGCCGCGCCGCCTCCGTCTCGCCCGACGAGCTGTGCCCCGTGAACGACGTGGAGCGCGCGAACGTCACCTGCGGCGGCCCCGCCTCCGCCGCCGCCTCCAGGTCCACCACCTCGTCAGCGAAACGCACCGACGGCGCGGTGGTAACCAGCTTGTCCAAATTCGTGCTCATGCACCGACGCAATTCGTTGATCTCGAATCGCGCCGCCTGATGCCTCACGTCCATGGCGACTATGGCGGTGCTGGCTCGGACGACGCAGCGGAGAACCGAAACAAAACGACAAACCTTACAGGCGTCGAGAAGAGTCGAGCTCCCCGATAAAAGGCACGCAGCCGAGGTTCTGAAAAGTGGCTAATACGGCAACGATGCTATTTAGGTCAGACAGCCGATGGGCAGAGGAATGACGCATCGAGCAGCATGGGTTCCATGCATCGTGCTATGCCGTTATTTGACTGGGCACAGGCAGCCATGGCTGCGGTGGAAAGGGATTCAGGCAGGAGTTATGGGGATGGTAGCAGTTGGGTTGCCAAGTGGGCAGATGCCGGGAATGCCGAGTGGGCAGGCTGGCTGTGGGGCTGACGAGGAACGGGCAGCTCTGCGAGCGAGAAAGGCTGCACAGCCACACACGCGGAGCTCGAGTCGAGACCAGGGGGCCCTGGGCAGGCGAAAACTGCGCTCAGCACGAAATGGCGGAGGATGGCTCGGATTGCCTCGAGCCATCATCAGATGGTTGGTGGGCAACATCGGCTTGGCCTGTAGTTTTGGGGTCGCCGATTGGTCCGCGAAATCGCACTCATCATGCAGCCAAAACCGACTGAAGTGTTACATAACCGAGGTGGTAGAAAGCCTATCTGTATGGTAGAAACCTACAAATAATCAGCCAAATACAACTATTGTACACGATTCGACCAGTACGGAGAGGTTTCAAGGAGTTATGCTGCGCAAAACTACGAATGCGCGGATGCATCCAAATAAATACTCTACAACAGAGCTTGTGTGAGTGCCTAGCTGAAACTACCGACGAGCAGCCCGAGGCGCAATAAGCAACAGGGAGGACATCTCCACGTCAGTGGGATCAGTTGTGCTCTCGTTGGTACCGGCAGGATGTGGCGATGTCAACCGCGGGCTAGTCAGGACCGAGCGAACGGAGGAGGCGACATTTTCCAGTGAAACCCACGCGGATGCCAGAGCACTCTTGCCGTCAACGCGTGCATAGCCACTTGAGTTGGTGGGCCCAACCCCCCCCTCTCCCCGCTCCAGGTCATCCATGCCGGTGGCCCCAGCGGGCGCGGCAAAGAGCTCGGCCTCAAGGTCCAGCTTGGCCTGCATGGTGCGCACCACGTCGCGCATGGAGGGGCGCGCCGACGGCTCCTCCTTGACGCAGTCGCGCGCGATGGTGCCGAGCTGGATGAGCTCCGCCTGGTCGAAGAAGCCCCCCAGCGCCGCGTCCACCATCAGCGGCATCATCTGCGCGTCCTCCAGGAAGGGCGCTGCCTGGGGGAGAGAGGAGGGGCAGGAGTATGGGACAGGAAGGCGGTTGAGAATGGGCATGGGGAGCGTGCTTGAATCAGGTAACACAGCGGCAGAGTGGCAGGGGAGCATTGTTAGCATGGAAGCAGCAAGGGCGGCATACAAGGCCGGGGGTAGCGGGTTAGCGGGGCTCACGAGGCTGGTGATGTGGACCTCCTTCATGGCCTTCTGCCCCGTGATGAGCTCCAATAGCACCACGCCGAACCCATACACGTCCACCTTCTCCAGGTCCGGCCCCTGCAGCACGCTCTGCCCCTCCTCGCCCCCCTCCCCCCCCTCACTCCCCTCGCCCTCCGCCACCCCCCCACTGCGCGTGCGCACAGGCTTGGCAGGGCGGCGCCGCTTGGAGCCGTCGTCAAACACGGCGGGGGAGCCACCGCGGGCCAGACCAAAGTCAGACAGCTGGCAGTGGGGGACGGGGGTGGGGAGAGGGGCGGACCGGAGAGGGGGTGTGAGGGACAGCAGGAGAAGCGAGCAGCCCTGGGTGCGCCTGCCATGCATGAAGGACGCGTATCACCACAAGTCACAGGGCTTCCCACATGCGGGCTGACCTTGCCGGACATGTCGAAGGTGAGCAGGATGTTGGAGGAGGTGACGGCGCGGTGCACGAGTGGCGGGTGGCAGCAGTGGTGCAGGTAGTTGAGCGCCGACGCCACGTTCGCCGCTATGCGCACACGCGTGTCCCACGGGATCGGCTCCAGGTCCGGCCCTGCACTCACGAGCGGCAGGGCGGAGACACAAGGGGGAAGGGGGGGGGCAGCAAGAGGAGAGGGAAGAGGGAGTGGCATGGGAGAAAGAGAGTTGGCGAAGAGGGATGCAAGGTCAAACATGGCTGCATGGCTGTGTGACGAAAGGCATTGGCAGACCGCAGAGGGCAGTGGGCGAAGGGCAGAGGGCAAAGGGCAGAGGGCGGACAGCGGAGGCCGGAGGGCGAAGGGGGGGGAGAGGGGGGGAGACTGACGGTGCAGGCGGTCGTAGAGGGAGCCATTGGGCAGGTACTCGTAGACGAGGATGCGCTCGCCCTTGCCCACGCAGAACCCCAGCAGCGCCACCAGGCTGCGGTGCCGCACGCGCGCCAGGAAGTCCGCCTTCGACTTGAACAGGTACTCGCCCAGCTCTGGGGGGGGGGAGAGGGGAGGGGGAGTGGGTACGGGAAGGAGGGGCCAAGGGTGAAGGGGAAAGGATGGGCAAAGAGGGGAGGATGGCAGAGCATTAGCAATGAGTGGACAGCGTTCAGTTGGTCAGGAGAGCCCAACCCTGGCATCTCGTTTTCAGTCCTCTCGCATCTCAATCTCACCCCACTCCCACACCACACTCATATTGCTCTAACCCCACTCTTCGCTGCAGTGCATTCCCTGCCGTCTCCCTCCTGTCTCACTCTCGGGGTCGTGTGCGCGTTTGATGATGGCGCGCGTCTCGATCTGGTCCCTGAGGAAGTCCTCCGCCAGGTACACGGTGCCGAAGCTGCCCTTGCCGTACACCGTGGTGAAGCTGCGCGTCGCCTTCTTGATCTTGGACAGGCTGAACTCCTGCACCGCCACTGGGGGGGGTGGGACAGCAGGGGGGATGAGGGGGAGAGATGCTGTGAGGGGCGGGAATGGAGCGGCCGAGGGGTATGATGAAGGCTTGGCATGTGAGGCGTGTGGAGTGGGCACGAGGGCATGGCTGGTGGAGGCGAGGTGATGTTGGGGATGGGATGAAGGATGGGAAACTCACTGAGAGCGGAAGGGGCACTGACAGTTCTCAGAGCCGGATGGGTTGTGCGAGTCGCCGCGGTTGGCGAGGAGCACGAAGGCGAAGATGAGGAGCAGCACAAAGGTGGCTGAGAGAAGGGCGATGAGGAACCCCCGCATCCACGACCACGTGGCTGGATGGGGGGGGATGGCAGGGTTTAGGGAAGGGATGGGAGGGGGTGAGGGTGGCATAGAAAGGGAAAGGGGAGGAAGGGGTGAGTTGCAGTGTTGGGTTAGGATGGAGCGTGAAATGGGAATGTGACACGTGAGGTGGGAATGTGACACGTGAGGTGGGAATGTGACACGTGAGGTGGGAATGTGACACGCGTGAGGTGGGCAGGGGCACATGAGGTGATAATTTGCCTGGGTCTACAGCTCGGGTTTAAACCTTGGGGTTTGAGGTCAATCCTAGCTGCCACCACTCACAGGAGCTCCCTTGCGTGTCCTCCTGCTGCTCTGGTTGCTCGCCAGTGGTGGGGGGAGCGACATCAGCAGAGGAGGTGTCATCTGGGGCGGGGCATGGTGACTGCTGGTCCTCCACGCCATCCAGGCAGTTGCCGTTCACCCTGCCGTGCCATGATGCCATCACATGCCATCACATGCCAAAACGGGAGATGGTAGAGTGAGAGCAATGACAGGAACCCAGTCGAATGCGGGGGCAGGCATCAGGAAGGTCTGCGCTGCACACCAAACACCAAACACTCCCCCCTGGCGATGCCTGTGCCTGTGCCGCCTGGCACTCGCTTACAACACAAGCCCAAACAAGCTGACATGCATATGAGAAAGGTGTGGGTGCCAGCTGGCACTCACTTGAAGAAGACCTGCACGCCAGCTGGCACAGGCGGCACGGGGCCGGTGAGTCGGTTGAAGGAGAGCACTCTGGGGAGGGAGGGGGGTGAGAGGAGAGGGTGTGAGGGAGGTGCGAGGAGAGAGTGTGAAGGAGAAGTAAAGGCTGCAGGGACAGTACGTAGGAGTAGTGCGGACAAAGGAATCGTGGAAAGTGATGAATGGGGGAAAGTGATGAATGGGGGGGGGCAGATGGCAAGAGACAATGGGCGGGGCTCACGGGGAGGAGATGCGAGCTAGACATGAGCAAACAAGGCGATTAAATACTCGCCTTGTCTGCTCGCCTCAAGAAAACCAAATGCCACGGAGGCTCTCAGCAGAATTACTCGTCTAGAGGCAAGGCCAGCAAACTCGCCCGAGTAACGAGGTCTTGGGCTTAACTCGCCGGTGTCAGGCGAGCACTTTTTACTCGCCAGTGTCGAGCTAGAAAAACGGAGGCTCTCGGCCAAGGGCCCCCAAAACGGCCGGCCCTGCCTGATCCCGCCCGGCATTTAAACATGCCTACGTGGGCGTATATGTGAGAGTGTCACTTGGCAGCAACATCGGCTTGGGCGGAGCACGTGTGTGCGTGCGTGACACGGAAGTTGTGGATCAAAACAAAAACGAGAGTTTGGAGGCACACCGCCAAGTGCCCAAGTTGCCACGTGTTTTAAGAGTTGGAAAAAAACGACCCTTATCGGAAAATGTTGTATAAGGGGGTGGGTGGGGAAAATCGCCTGACACGGAGCGTATCCAGGCAGGATTTGAAACTGACTTGAAGCAGCCCGAGGCAAGTCAAGTATTACTCGATCGCGTCTTATTTCGGGCTCACGGGAAAGAAATGCAAACTCACAGGGAGGAGATGCGGCGCAGCGAGGTGAGGCAGATGGGGATGGGGCCCGAGAGCATGTTGAGCGCGAGGTTGACGTCCTTGGCGTACTCCAGGTGGCAGAACGTGCCCGGGATGGCGCCGCTCAGGCGGTTGTCGTTGAGGTGCAGCACGGCCACGCGCTCCAGCCCCGTGCCCCAGCTGTCGGGGATGGCGCCCTGCAGCGCGTTGTTGTCCAGCAGCAGCTCCTGCAGGTGGGCTAGATTGCTCAGCTCGGGGGGTAATGGGCCCGTGAACGAGCAGAACTGCATCGCTCTGAAGAGAGGAGGCGGCAGGAAGGGGGAAAAGGAGGGGGGGGAAGGTGGGGACAGGGGGTGGTTTGAAGCGAGATCGGGGAGGGATGAGTGGTCAACGGGCAATGGTGCTGCGACGGCAATGAGCAGAGGCGCTATGCACTGCCCTCGTTGACTCTTGCTGCATGCCATTGACTCTCAATGGCTCACATTGACTCTCATGGACTCACATTGACTCTCATGGACTCACATTGACTCTCATGGACTCACATTGACTCTCATGGACTCACATTGACTCTCATGGACTCACATTGACTCTCATGGACTCACATTGACTCTCATGGACTCACATTGACTCTCATGGACTCACATTGACTCTCATGGACTCACATTGACTCTCATGGACTCACATTGACTCTCATGGACTCACATTGACTCTCATGGACTCACATTGACTCTCATGGACTCACATTGACTCTCATGGACTCACATTGACTCTCATGGACTCACATTGACTCTCATGGACTCACATTGACTCTCATGGACTCACATTGACTCTCATGGGCTCACATTGACTCTCATGGGCTCACATTGACTCTCATGGACTCACATTGACTCTCATGGACTCACATTGACTCTCATGGACTCACATTGACTCCAGCTTCTCAAAGTCACCAAGGAAGGCAGGAATGGTGCCGCCCAGACCAGCGTTGTAGCTCACGTCACTGCAGGCCACGTGGCACAAGGGGGGGAGGGCAGAAGAGGAAGAGAAGGGAACATGGACAGGATATGGACTGATGAGCGCCCAACGGGCAAGTTGCAGATTGACACTGTTGACGCAGGTGAGATGGGATTAACAGGTCGGCGCAGGAAAAGGGAGGCAAAACTATATCGGCCAAGGGTTGACTTTGCAGAGCTTGCCCCTCGTACGCGCGAGACTCCAGGCTCACAACTTGGCATTTCAGCATGCCTTGGGCAGTGCTGTCATATCTGTGAGCATTGAACTCACATGAACCTGAGCTGCGTGAGTGCGCTGTAGGACGCAGGGATGCTGCCCTCTAGCTTGTTGCCCGCCATGTACCTGCCAGGCAGGAACGCACACAGACACACATGGAAACAGGAGAGAGGGAAGAAGGATTAAGCCTGGAGAAAAGAGTGAGCGTGCACGTAGCGGAAAGAAAGCAGTCTATGAAGGGGATGGCAGAGAGACAAAAGGGGGGCAGCAGCAAGGGGTGCAGCGAATGGGGAAACAAGAGGAGGAAAGCAAGGTGGCTGGGATGTTGAGAGGCCACCAACCAGCCATGTGCAACAAGCACAGGCGCACTCACAATTCTTTGAGGTTGGTGAGGCGGCTGAAAGCGTCGGGCAGCGACCCGTGCAGCTCATTCACGTCGAGCGCGCTGGGGGGCGCACAGTGCGCACAGGGGAGGGGTTGGATGGGAGGGGCGGACAAACAAGGCAAGGGGGAGCAGGTGGGTGTGCAAGCAACGATGTGGTAAAGGGAGGGGAGGGCAGGGAGACGAGGGTGGCGACACGGAGTCAAGGTAGCCATGGAGACAAGGGGAATGCTCACAGCGAGACAAGGGTGCTCACAGGGAGACGAGGGTGCTCACAGCGAGACGAGGGTGGTGGCCTGAGCGAGGTCCTGAGGGATGTAGCCCGTGAGCTTGTTGCTGAACAGCTCGCTGGGAGAAGGAAAGGGGGGGAGGAGGGAGGGGGGGGAGGGGGGGGGTGTGTTGGGGGGAGGCGAAGGGATTCAGTTGGAAGGAGTGGCTTTGGCAGGCAGGGCTATGCACGAGAGCGACACACTCACGAGACAGCAGAGCACACTCAAAGCACCACAAGGCACAGCGGACTCACAGCACCACAAGGCACAGCGGACTCACAGCACCACAAGGCACAGCGGACTCACAGCACCACAAGGCACAGCGGACTCACAGCACCACAAGGCACAGCGGACTCACAGCACCACAAGGCACAGCGGACTCACAGCACCACAAGGCACAGCGGACTCACAGCACCACAAGGCACAGCGGACTCACAGCACCACAAGGCACAGCGGACTCACAGCACCACAAGGCACAGCGGACTCACAGCACCACAAGGCACAGCGGACTCACAGCACCACAAGGCACAGCGGACTCACAGCACCACAAGGAACAGCGGACTCACAGCACCACACTGCACAGCGGACTCACAGCACCACAAGGCACAGCGGACTCACAGCACCACAAGGCACAGCGGACTCACAGCACCACAAGGCTGCGCCAGGAGCCGAGCCAGGAAGGAACGTCCCCTGAGAGCTGGTTGGAGGAGAGCCGGCTGAGGTCGGGGAGCGGGGGAGAGAGGAGAGGCGAGGGGTGGTATGGCAAGGGGGGACGAACGGGTGGTCAGCAAATGAGGGAGGAATGGGTGATAGAATGTGAAGATTGGGCAGACATTCCCAAACAGACAAGCGCATAACCTTCTCTAGGCATCAGGTCACACTCTAAACAACGCGTTCACACCGTGCTGATTGGCACGGTAGAGGTGGGTCACCTAGACCCTAAACCCGAGCCGAGCGCACTCACAGCGTGGCCATCTGCGTCATTCTGCTCCAGTCCGCTGGGAGGGGCCCCGTGAACTGGTTTTTGCACAGGTTGCTGCCACGCGCCGCCAAGGGTTGGTGCATGGGCAGCATGGGAGGGGCAGTGAAGGGGGCGGTGAGAGGCAGAGTCACAAGGGGTGGCCCTTGAGTCGATTCGAGCAGCAATGGAAGGGTCGCGTGGCACATGGGCCATGGCGTAGCTGGCCATGGATGAACATGGCATGCCATAGCTGGCCATGGATGAACATGGCATGCCATAGCTGGCCATGGATGAACATGGCATGGCGTGCCACGACATGGTATGGCGTGATGTCGTATGGCATGGCATGGTGCGGTATGGCATGACAGTATGGCAAGACATGATAAGGGAGAGCGGGCTGACAGGAGCGTGAGGTTGGAGAGGGAGGAGAGTGACGCCGGCAGCTCGCCCGATAGCTGGTTGCCTGCCAGCCGCCTGTGGCATGCATGCACACACGCGCGTGCACACACACACACACACACACACACACACACACACACACACACACACACACACACACACACATGAACAAACAGCGAGAGACAGCAGAGGGTTTCAATTGAGTCATGTGTGCACTGCACGATGCTTGCATGTGCTTGATGAGCTGCCATTCCCATGCGCCTTCCAATGCCTCCACGCGCGCTGCATTGCACGCCCCTACGGAAGCCAAAGGCCCTCACAATCCAGTGTGCCCCCCTGCTCGCCCCTGCTCCCTGTTGCCCCCTGCGCGCCTCACAGTTGCTGGAGCCCCTTCAGCTGGCTCAGCCCGCCTGGCAGCGGCCCGCTCAGCTTGTTGTACGACAGCGACCTGCCACAAGAGGGAGGGCGGGGGGGGGGAGGGGGCAGGGGGGGGATGGAATGGGATGGATGAGAGTGGTGGGAAGGATGGTAGACGCGGTTGAATGAAGTCAGAGCATGCCCTGAGCTGAGTGCAGGTGATGAGGGTTTTGCATGTAGCGTGTACGAGCGCCAATGACGGCATGGTGGCTCGCTCATTGAGCGCCACTCACAGGTGCAGCAGCGAGGTGAGTCGCAGCAGCTGCTCGGGAATGGTGCCCGTGAACGAGTTCGACCCCAGGTCGCTGCCAGGTGGAAGAGGGGGGGGAAGGGGGGGGGGGGAGGGGGGGTGAGCGGCATGAGAGCGGGAGAGGGCGTGAGGGGAACAGCGTGTGGTGAAGGCGGGGCGGAGAAGAGCTGAGGCGAGGAGGGGTAGCCCAACACCTCAACAGCCTGCATTGCAATCCGCAGGGGAGGTTAGAGCGTTCTCTGCTCATCTTTCCGCCTCAACGCGTCGTGAGTTTCTTACAACCTTGTCGTGAGACGAGCATCGGAGTGAGCTCAGGTGCTTGCACCGGCAGGGCGGCGTGCTTCCCACGGAAGTGGGCGGCGTGCATTATCGCGACAGGCAGAGAGCACGTACATGTGTTTGAGCAGACAGACGGACAGGCGGAGAGGATGTACAAGTGGGTGAGCAGGTGGCAGGAGGCACGCACATGTGGGAGAGCAGACGGACAGGCGGAGAGGACGTACAAGTGGTTGAGCAGGCGACAGGCGGACAGGCGGAGAGGACGTACATGTGGTTGAGCAGGCGACAGGCGGACAGGAGGAGAGGACGTACATGTGGTTGAGCGAGGTGAGCGCGGCGAGCTGCACGCCGGGGATGGGGCCCTGCAGGTTCAGCTGGAGGAGCGACCTGCGGCGGTGGGGCGACGACAGGCAATGCGGGCGGTGGGGAGAAGAGGGAAATCAAGATCCATGCGGGGGATCAGGAAGGCAGCAGCCAACTGCAGGAAAGACGAGCTGATCCGAGACGAAATCAAGTGTTCAGTTCCACGTGGCGCTCACATGAAGGTGACGTGGCTCACATGAAGGTGACGTGGCCGTCGTTGTCGCAGAGGAACTTGCCCTCCCAGCCGCCCCCGCAGGGGTCCGTGAACTCCGACCACGACTCCAGCGCGCTCGGGTTCGCCTCCTTGATCGCCTCGCGCACGTCCAGCAGCGCGCGCACTGCAGCGCAGGGGGGGTGGGGGGGGGATAAGGGTAAGGGAGACAGCATTTCGACATTGATCGCCTCGCGCACGTCCAGCAGCGCGCGCACTGCAGCGCAGGGGGGGAAGGGGGGGGGATAAGGGTAAGGGAGACAGCGTTACGACATTGATCTCCTCGCGCATGTCCAGCAGCGCGCGCACTGCACCGGCGGGGGAGGGGGGGGGGAAAGGGGGGGAGGTGAAGGCCAAAGGGTAAGGAAGAGGTAAAATGCGCGAGCTGGTCGCGCAAGGCACGTACATATCGCATTGGTTGCTAGGCCTAACTGCACTGTACAAGCGCACACTTGATGACACGTGGCTCACATTCATTTGCGACGGCCTGCACTTTCCGTGGCCCTCTGTGGCCCTAGATTCCGACGGATAACCCTTTCCCAGCGCAATGCGGCGAGCAACGGTTCCTGGTCGCGACACTGCGATGCCACATTCGCGAGTTTTGCAACCAGCAACCCTACGGTCACACCTCATGCTTGAAATTAAGCTACAACCTCTTCAGGACGCAGTGTGACGACCTACTGAAACAAATCATTTATAGGGCGATACGCATGCATGGCGTAGGGCGAGTGGGGACTGACCATCATTTTCCGAAGCGCCAGCATATGCGATAATGGAAATGTCCGATATTAGAAGCGAAATCAGAAACGCGGAGAAGTAAGACTGCGACAGTCTTCGCGAGCAAGGTCCGCTTCGCCCAGCCATTGCACTGATGTGGAAATCGCACTAATGATTCAGCATTCGTAGCGTTAATAGCTTGACGTTGGCGTGAATGCCGCCTGCAGTTATAATCAAACGAAAGCCGTTTGGTCCATCAAGAGCCTCGTGCGAGACTCTGCCCGTCTACTTCCTACCGAGATGCATCAACCAGATTGATGCGAGAGAAATCGTAGGCCAGCAAGGGCGCTGGTTGAAAGGCACGTGAAACAAGCTTCAGGTTGGTTTGGCTGCTCCGCTCTGCAGTCAGGTGTGGAGTTGACTGCTGCTGGCTGTGAGGAAGCAAAGCAGTGGTGGTTGGAGAAAGCTGCAATGTCCAGCCAGAGACAGATACTGGGAAGAGTTTTCAGTTCTCCCTAAACTAAAAAAATACCAAGCCCCTATTCGACAATGTTCGGCTCTTTCAGGGGTAGCCTCTGCTCCTTGCGTAAAGGGGTGTCTTCAATTTCGCATGTTCTGAAGCACCTAGATTGAAACACGGTGTAAGCCATTCCTGGAGTTTAGTAATCACAATGAGGACAAGTCTTCAACACGAGTGTGAAGGCAAACATGGTTTGATTTGGCGTTAAATACTAGAACCAGGGGGGTTGGGGCAGATAGTTTCGGATAGTGAAAGTGGATACTCTTGGCAGGATGTTGATTTGATAAGCAAGCAATCAATGTGAAAATAAGCCGAATAACTACAGAGCAGCAAGAAGGCACACAAGGTATATACCATACAAGAACATGGCCAAATAGCTTTATCTGTTCAAACTCTAACTCCTCGCTTCTTCTAACCTACAGCAAAGGGTTCTGATGTTCGAATTGCTGCCACCTGGCACAGAAGAATAATGCACATCAAGAGGGGATTACAAGCAGGTAACGCACTAAAATTGGGCTTTCATGGGCAGATCCCTCATCATCCCTATCTCAACCCTGTGTGAGCGTGCCAAGGCAGCGCTCAGCGACACATGGCAGTGACACACTGGCCGACAGGTGGAAGCAACGAGTCAATGGCTGTGGCACCCTTATGGGATGAGGCTTTGAAGGCGTGAGATACATGGGGGGGCGTGAAATGGGATGAGAGAGGCTGTCAGAGAAACCGCTTGCTCCTCATCCCCATGTGCTTCGAAACAGTGATGTGCCCCCAGCTGCTCCCTGCCCCGTCACTTGTTCCTCGCTTGTTATGCTCACGTGCTGCCCTGGTGCTCTTCCTTCTGAGAGGAGACCAGCCCTCTTGCCCCTTCCTACTCCACCAAGCATCCCTAGCCTTGCGGTGCAGGAATCTGTCTGCTGGTCCCTCCTGCCATGCCTCGTGCAGCATTTGTCAAATGAGATTGAGTTCCCACTCCATCCCCATCCGCGGCCACCAATAACCGCCATGCCTTCACTTCAACTGCCCAAAGTTCCTGAGTCAGCCCGGCGTCGAGCATGTCTTGCGTTGCTCGCTGGGGATACACCTCCGCGGCCGGCTCCACTTGTTTCACCTTCCTTCCGCCCCCCCCTAGTGCCTTTGCTGATACCGATGAGCGTCCCTCCGTTGGGCCGTATGCAAGTTGTACAAGCTGCACCTGGCCTTGCTGACCTTGACCAGGATGAGCTCCGTCACTGGGGGAAGGTGGGGGGGAAGGGGGGCAGGAGAGGAGAGGGTGGGTGGGGGGTAAAAGGGAGAGGGGAATCAGAGGCGCAGGGGTCGAGAAAGAAGGTGCAAAGGGCAGCGATGGGAGAGGTATAGGGGCACGAGGACATGGAAGGTGGTGAGCAGATAGCATTGGGGATGGGATGAAGGATGGGGGAGATGACTAAGAGCGAGTTATCGGAGCAAGAGGGTTACTGTAAACATGAGCAATTTAAATCGCATCGCATCGCGATTAATCGCGATTTGCGATGGCGATGTATTTTTTTTTTTTAATTCATCGCGCGATGCGATGATTTATTTATCGCGCGATTTAATTTAAATCGCAGCGGAAAATCGCGATTTAAACGCGATTTGCGATTTAAATTAAATCGCGCGCGATGTCGAAATACATCGCAGCGCGAAATCTCGCCAGCACATAGGGAAAATTTGCAAAGCCCCAAAACGCATTTCTCAAAATCTCTTTCGTTTGAGAGAAAGTTTTAGGGCTTTGCACACAACTCCAAGTACTCCAAAACACACCGTTCTTCACGGTTTTTGGTGGCTGAAATTTTAAGACGACACGTAGTAGATTGTGCGCCGCATGGCCTTTTAGTCGAGCCACGTCATTCGCGCACGCATTTTGCCACGTTGGTGGCGTCGCAACGGTTTTTCACTGTTCGCCAGCTAGATTCTAGCCACGACGCACGGCCACTGCCTTTTACTCCATTGCGTATCTCATTTAGCCGCAAATTGCAGGGTTTATCGCGCGACGCGCATCGAATCGGCCGCGTAAGGGTTTAGGGTTTAGGTTGAGGAGGCGCTTTAACAACTCGCGATGGGCAAGCAGGGTGGAGCAGGTGCGGGGCGTGGGGGCGGTAGGAGTGGTGGTGGCGCGGGTCGCGGCCGCGAGGATGAACCGGATGCTCAGACAGGAGCGCACGCATTGACGGGCAAGGAAGCACGCGCGCAGCGCAGGATGATGACGGAGGCGGCATTTGCGAAGCTGCAGGGGATTAAGGCGGGTACCTCGCTAGGGGTGGAAGGCGACGGGCACATGGGAGGGGCCCCAGGCAACGGCGGGATTGGGACGCAGGGGAGTGGCGCGGCCGACGCAACAGAGCCCGCCCTTGCGGGCAAGGCGGCCGTTAGGGACGAGGCGGAGGACGGGGATGCTTGGCGGATCCGAGCATCGGCGGAGGGGGTGCGGACTGCCTATGAGGAGGGGGATGAGGAGGTGGCTGAGGAGGAGGAGGGTGATGACGACGACGTTGTGGCGGAGGAGGAGGGGGATGGGGAGGAGGATGGGGGAGCTGGCGGCGAGGAGAAGGGGAAGCGCAAGGTGGATGACGGGCCTTCTCCCTCGGTCGGTTCTTCGGGGAAGAAGGCACGTAAACTTGCCGAGGGAGATGGGGGGTTGGGGGGGGCGCCCAGGGGCCGCCCCCGGGGCCGGCCCAGGGGGCGGAAGGGACTGCTGCGCGAGGATGTCGGCAGGCCTGGCATGTCACCCGGATACCTCCACGAGGCGCAGGGGAGCGGAGGGGGAGGAGGGAGGGTCCGAGGTGCGGCCCGGGCTCCCATGGATGCCGGGAGGGGGGGGGGGAGGGAGGGAGGTGGCCGGGGTGAGGGTCATGGGGCGACTGAGCAAGGTCATGTGGGCTCCTCCGCGGAGGTGGAGAAGGAACCTCGACTGTGTGTGGCGGCTTGTTTTGACATGGAGGAGGCGGCACCGGGTTGGAGGAGGTGTAGGATGTGCAACTTCCTAGTGAGCTTCGCGAGCCGCACCACGTCGAACGGGCGGTCCCACATGGTTGGTTACCACAGGGCTCATTGGGACATCTTGATGCGGCTAAGGCGGGAGGGGGACATGAAGGTCGGGGACCAGCTACCAAAAGGGGGGTTTGGGGACGGTGAGGTTCCCGACCGGGGCAGTACCTGGTGGGGATCGGCATACTGGCCCAAGTTGGAGGACGCGGAGGATGACGGGCCTTCGGTCGGCCGGGAGAGGGGGCGCGGGATTATGCGTTACATGCAGAAACCACTTGACCTGCCGCGCTGGGAGCAGCTGCTCGTCGAGTACATTGTCGACACCGACTCTGCGTTTTGCACAGTCGAGCGAGACAGTGTGAGTCCCAGGCACCCTCCCCACGGCGTGTTCCTGTGTCACGTTATCCTGTTTGGTACATCCCTTCCTCGCCATCCACTCGTCATGGCCTCACCTCTTTGTTTCACCCTTTCTCGCCTTCCATCAGTTCCGCCGCCTCATGGGTGAGGCCAACCCCCGGCTTGCTCAGCCGGGAGTCATTCCTTCGCGGCACAAGCTGGCCCGTCTCATCATGCGACAGGCGGCACAGTGCAAGGAGTTGGCCAAGGCCGAGTTGGCGGCTGACAAGGGGGTGGGTGCGATATCCTACACGACGGACATTTGGTCGGCGGAGAACGACATCAGTTTCATGGGCGTCACTGCGCATTACATCGATGCACAGTGGACCCTGAAGCAGGCGACGTTGGACTTCAGGCCTCTTCCTGCCGGCCACACAGCGAGGATGGTCGCCAACATCCTGGAGGAGGTGATCGAGGATTGGGGGCTTGCGGAGCGGTGAATGGCACTCACGACCGACAACGCGTCTGTGAACGGGGCGGCATTCGAGATTCTCAAGGCAGGGGATCAGGGAGATGGGAAGACGCGCGCGACCCCCTTGTTCGGCAAGGCTGCTCACGTCCGGTATGACATCTTGCCATTTTTCGCTGCCTATGGTGTTCCACCAAGTAGGCCGTACTTGCGCTAACCCTTCGACAAGGCGTGGTCATCCGTTTTAACCTCCAAAACCTTGTGCTTGGTGCAGGTGCCTCGCCCATGTCAACAACCTCGCAGTGCAGGAGGCTATGGGTGGGGTGCCGGAGGTGGAAGCGCCGCTGAAGAAGCTGCGCAACCTCGCGTCGCGCATTGGCTTCTCAGTGACCAAGACGGCGGCCTTCGAGAAGGAGCAGCGTCACCAGTTCCCTGGGAAGCAACCCTTGAAGTTGAAACAGGACAATCCGGTGCGCTGGGGCTCCACCCACGCCATGCTGCGGCGAGCGATCGAGCTCAAAGGCCCAATCAGGGCCTTTGTGGCTAGGGAGGTATGTCATGTATCTTGGTTACCACAAACCCTCTGCCGCCTACTTACCTCCATCGCCCGGCCGTGTCCCCCCCGCCACACTCCAAGCCACTGCCAGAACGACTGCCCCCCGCCCCCCCTCCGTTCCCGGCTCCCCACTCCTCCCCCTCCCCTACACCCTTGTTTGCTCTACTCCAGGGGTGTAACAAGAAGGAGCAGGCCGACCTGGACAAGAAGGCCGTTACAGACGATGAGTGGGCGATACTGCAGGAGTTTATGGCGTTCCTGGCGCCATTCAACAACATGATTCTGGCGGCGGAGGGGTCGGTGTACCCAACTGTGGCGCGTGTGGTGCCACAGTACAATGGGGTACTGGACTGGCTGGAGCGCAAGCTGGCAGCGGCGAAGCCGGGGTCGGTGATGGCGCGGTGCGTGTCCCAGGCGTTGGACAAAATGCTCACTTATTTCTACTCCAGCACCGATGACCTCAACGTGGCCACATTCTTGGACCCGGCACTGAAGCGAGTGTGGTTTGAGCGGCCTATGGTGGAAGGGAGCACCAGGGTGGTGGAGGAGTTGGATGCCGGCGAGGTGGAGCGGTTGGTGCGAGATAGGTGGGAGACGTACAAGAGAAAGGTGGATGAGGAGGTGGCTGAGAAGAGGGGGGCAGCAGCATCGGTAGAGGGGGGCAGCAGCGGGACGGGAGTGGATCTGAGGGAGTCCGAGGATGAGGAGGATGAGGACTTGGGTGTGTTTACTCACCTCGCAACAGTGCGGGCCGCACAGATCTCATCGGTGCAAGACGAGATCCAGCAGTACCTGTCACTCCCCTTGGCGGAACTGCACGACTGCCCCTTGCAGTTCTGGAAGGTCCACCAGGAGCTTCCAGCGCTGCAGCGCATGGCTCGAGATTACCTCGCCATCCCGGCCACCTCTGCCCCCTGCGAGCGCCTGTTCTCACAGGGCCGCAACCTCATCCACTGGCAGCGCTACCGCTTGGGTGCGGAGCGAATCCGTGCTTGCATGATGCTGAAGTCATGGATTGCCTCTCACCCTGGACAGCGGCTTGATGGCGCGGTAGCAGCCGAAGATGTCGAGACGGTCGACGAGGCGTGGGAGCTGGGCCTTGAGATAGGTCCAGGGCTTTGAGGGCTACCGTTCTGCTGGGGGGTTCGGGAACTGATAGGACATTACCTTATTTATATTGACAACGTGCTAGACCGATGACTATGCTTCATGCTCGCTTCCTCCCTTTCCCTCCCTCCTCCCACCCCCCCTTTAAACCCCCCTCCCTCCTTTCCCGCACCCGCATACTCCCCACACCATCCAGCTGGCAGCTGCCCTCCCCCCTTCCCCCCCCCCCTCCCCCCCCTTTTGAAACGCATGCACCTATTTTTTTTTAAGCTACGAAAGTCGGGCCCTTACCACGGGGCTCGCATTTGTGTGAAACCCACTCTGAACGGTATTTTTAATCGTCAATGCCCGCACCATCACGTGTTCCAGTTTTCAGATGTTTTTTTTTTTTTTTGAAAACGTTTAGAAATGCGATGCGATTTTATATCGCATCGCGCGATTTAATAAATCATCGCTTGCGATTTTTAAATACATCGCAGGCAAAACGCGATGTGCGATGTATTTTTTTTCAAAAAATAAATCGCGCGATGCGATTTAAAATCGCATCGCAAATTAAATCATCGCACATGCATGCAATGCGATTTAAATCGCAATCGCATTTTGCCCATGCCTAGGTTACTGACAGCTATGGGAGCGGGATATAATGTGGGGGTCGCCGCGGCTGGCGAGGCGCATTAAGGAAGAAGAGGAGCAGCACGAAGGTGGCGGAGAGGAGCGCGATGAGGAAGCCGCGCATCCACGACCACGTGGCTGGGAGCAGCACGAGGAGCAGCACGCGTGAGAAAAGGAGCTGAAAATGATTGATTAGAAAAGATGGCTCTTGGCCTTCAACGCAGACGGAACGGGGTTGGATGGATGGAGGGCAAAGCGTGCGATGGATCCAACCAGATTGGCAGATTGGCTTGATTATGGGGAATTCACATTGGATGAGGTTGGTAACAAATCTACACTCAACCCATCACAAAACTGCTTCATATAATATGGTACACATATGTCTGTCAGCAGCCTAACACTAGCAGCACAAAGGTGGTGGAGAGAAGCGCGGCGCGGAAGCCACGCATCCACAACCCCGATGCTGTTGGGGGGGTGTGCAGGGGGGCGAGTGGGGGGAGGAGGTAATAGAAAGACGGGGAGGAAGGGGTGAAGTTACAGGGTTGTCATATGAGGTGTGCATGTGCCATGTGGGATGTGCATGTGCCATGTGGGATGTGCATGTGCCACAGTGCAACCACATGCGGGTCAACCCTGACTGCCATCACGCCATCACTCACACGAGCTCCCTTGTGCCTGCCACCGCTGCTGCTCTTGCTGCTGCTCTTGCTGTTGCTGTTGTTGCTGTTGCTGTTGCTGCTGCTGCTGCTTGCTTGTGCTGGTCGCAGCATCAGCAGGGGAGGTGTCCACCGGGGTGGGGCACGGTGACGGCTGGCCCTCAACATCATCCAGGCAGTTGCCGGTTACACTGCCACCACATGCCATCACATGCCATCACATGCCATCACATGCCATCACATGCCATCACATGCCATCACAGCCATCACAGGCCATCACAGGCCATCACAGGCCATCACATGCCATCACATGCCATCACATGCCATCACATGCCATCACATGCCATCACATGCCCTCACATGCCATCACATACCATCACATGCCATCGCATGCCACATGCCATCACATGTCATCACATGGCACGCCCGAAAGAGAGGTGAACTGAGATACAGAACAAGGGCACACTACTATGCTAGAGATCGCATGAAAAAGGACGCCACTATGCACCACTCTTATGCGCTTGCCAGCGGTCACTTGGAAAAAAAAAAGGCTCATGCCAGCTGGCATGCACGTGGGGAAAAGATACGGATGCCAGGTGGCACTCACTTGAACAAGAGCTTCACGCCAGCTGGCACGGGCGGCACGGGGCCGGTGAGTCGGTTGAAGGAGAGCACTCTGGGTGGAGCAGGGTGGAGAGGAGAGAGGGCGAGAGGGGGATAAAAGGAGAGGGTGTGTGCGATGGCAATCAAGAGAAGAGAGGGGCAATGCGGTGTGAACAGGGTAAGCAGTGGGGAGAGAGGAGATGGCATGTCAGACATGAAGCAAGCGTGGAGCAAGGACCTGTTGGCAAGAGATGAAACACACACGGCAGGCAGATGGGAGCAAGCAAGAGGGGGCGTGTGAGGCACGGGGCTGGGCTCACAGAGAGGAGATGCGGCTCTCAGGGAGGAGATGGGAAGAGATTAATGCGGGAAGCAGCAGGGGGATGGGCAGGACTCACAGGGACGAGATGCGGCGCAGCGAGGTGAGGCAGATGGGGATGGGGCCCGAGAGCATGTTGAGCGCGAGGTTGACGTCCTTGGCGTACCCCAGGTGGCAGAACGTGCCCAGGATGGCGCCGCTCAGGCGGTTGTCGTTGAGGTGCAGCACGGCCACACGCTCCAGCCCCGTGCCCCAGCTGTCGGGGATGGCTCCCTGCAGCGCGTTGTTGTCCAGCAGCAGCTCCTGCAGGTGCGCCAGGTTGCTCAACGCGGGGGGCAACGGGCCTGTGAATGAGCAGAACTGCATCGCTCTCTGAGGGGAGAGAGGTTAATGAGGGGGGAGTGGGGGCGGGGGAACGGGGAGGAGAGGAGGGCGAATAAGAGAAGTGATGGATGAGCGGGCAATGGTGTTGCGCTGGTAGTGAGCGCTGGTAGTGAGCGGTGGTTTAATGTAGTGGCGTTCTGCGACAAGCCATAACGGTGACTTGATCTCATTGACAATCAGTGACTGTCGTTGACTCACATTGACTGAAGCTTCTCAAAGTCACCAAGGAAGGCGGGAATGGTGCCGCCCAGACGAGCGTTGTAGCTCACATCACTGCACATGGCGCAGGGGAAAGGGGCGGGTGGCGGGAGCAGTGGAGGAAATAAAGGGAACACAGAAGGCCAGTCATGCGAGATGCGGATCCAGATGCGAATGCCTTGTGCAGTGCGAGTAGCTTGAGCAGTCATTATTGTGCAGGCCAACCTCGCAAAGGCCGTGCTCTCGCGAAGGGTTGACTTTGCAGAGCTTGCCCCCCGTATGTGCGAGACTCGAGGCTCACAACTTGGCAGTGCTGTCATATCTGTGAGCATTGAACTCACATGAACCTGAGCTGCGTGAGTGCGCTGTAGGACGCAGGGATGCTGCCCTCTAGCTTGTTGCCCGCCATGTACCTGCCAGCCAGGCAAGCGCACACAGACACATGGAAACAGCACGGAGCTGAAAGGACTGAGAGTGCATGAAGAACACAGCATGCATGGATAAGAGGGCATGGCTGTAGAGAGAAGGAGGGCGACAGAGACGGGAGGCGCAACGCAAGAAAGGGGCGAATGAAGGGAGTGCAGCAAGATGGCTGGAAGCAACGCGGTTGAGAAGCAAGCAACCAACCACCCACGCACGTGAACCAGGCATCACAGGCATGCGCACGAATACTGCACGGGCGCACTCACATCTCCTTGAGGCTGGTTGAGAGGAAACCAACCAGCCACATGCACCGAGCACGGGCGCACTGACAATTCTTTGAGGTTGGTGAGGCGGCTGAAGGCGTCTGGCAGCGACCCATGCAGCTCGTTCACGTCGAGCGCGCTGGGGGGCGCACAGGGGAGGGAAGCAAGGAGGAAAGGACAGGGGTGAGGGGCGGGTAGGTGCTTGGCCGCAGTGGCAAGGAGGCGGATAAGGGAGGGGTTGACAGGGAGGCGAGGGCATTGGCAGAGAGTGAAGGTAGCAATAGGGAAGGACGAATACTGACAACACGCAAGGGCGCCGAGGAGGAAAAGAAGACTAGTTTTGAGGCGCCTCAAAACCGCGTGATAGGAGTCTAGTTTTGAGGCGCCTCAAAAGAAGACTAGTTTTGAGGCGCCTCAAAACTAGACTCCTATCACGCGGTTTTTATACAGAGGATTTTTGTTGCATGGAAGGCTGGGCGTAACATTCAAAAGTTACTTGTGCGCGCGAGGCTCCCGAAGCTACCAGTTGGCGAACTGTGACATTTACACGACATCACCTCGAGGACTGAAGACTTGACTCCAGGAATTTTCCAGGGTGTTCAGGATTGGGTGCCCAGATTTCAGCCTTGGTTGTTACATGCCTAGATTTTGGTACTGTCAAGGGGTTTCTTGCTTATGAGCTTCTCTTACTCACTTGCATAGTTCCATTCTGCACTGATGAAGTTGTTCTGGGGTCTTCTTTACCTTAGACGTCGAAACATGTTTGCTTTATTCTTTTGAATCGGAACTGAGTTCAGTTTTCTGAGATCTCGGCTATTAGTTGGGCAACTTGTGTATTTCACTGTCAATCTTTTTGCTAAAAGTTTCGATTACATTGCTGCTCCCTTCTATCATGGCTAACACTAGGACGAATACTGACAAGACGCAAGGGCGCCGAGGAGGAAACGAAGAAGAAAACTCACCGGCAGACGAGGGTGCTCACAGGCAGACGAGGGTGCTCACAGGCAGACGAGGGTGCTCACAGGCAGACGAGGGGAATGCTCACAGAGAGACGAGGGTGGTGGCTTGGGCGAGGTCCTGAGGGATGGAGCCACTGAGCTTGTTGCTGTACAGGCCGCTGAGAGAGGGAGGGCGAGGGGGGCAACATGGGATTATGGCAGTGCAATGCAGTGCAGTGAGAGCGCACGTGAAGGACAGCAGAGCACAGTCACAGGCGAGCGCAGCAGACTCACAGGCGAGCGCAGCAGACTCACAGGCGAGCACAGCAGACTCACAGGCGAGCACAGCAGACTCACAGGCGAGCACAGCAGACTCACAGGCGAGCACAGCAGACTCACAGGCGAGCACAGCAGACTCACAGGCGAGCACAGCAGACTCACAGGCGAGCACAGCAGACTCACAGGCGAGCACAGCAGACTCACAGGCGAGCACAGCAGACTCACAGGCGAGCACAGCAGACTCACAGGCGAGCACAGCAGACTCACAGGCGAGCACAGCAGACTCACAAGCGAGCACAGCAGACTCACAGGCGAGCGCAGCAGACTTACCGGCGAGCCCAGAAGACTCACAGGCGAGCGCAGCAGACTTACCGGCGAGCCCAGAAGACTCACAGGCGAGCACATGCAGTTCTATGCATGAGAGCGACACACTCACGAGACAGCAGAGCACACTGAAAGCATGGCAAGGCACAGCGGACTCACAGCACCACAAGGCACAGCGGACTGACAGCACCACAAGGCACAGCGGACTCACAGCACCACAAGGCACAGCGGACTCACAGCACCACAAGGCACAGCGGACTCACAGCACCACAAGGCACAGCGGACTCACAGCACCACAAGGCTGCGCCAGGAGCCGAGCCAGGAAGGAACGTCCCCTGAGAGCTGGTTGGAGGAGAGCCGGCTGAGGACGGGGAGGGGGGGAGAGAGGTAAGAAGAGACTGTGGGACGACACATTTGACAAAGAGAAGGAGGCCAGCGAGTGAAGGACAGGATGGGATGCCGAAACGGGACAGAAACCCAGACATACACAAGTTTGGTTGCATTCTTTACACATACTTTGACCCTAAGTAGCAGTGTTGGGGTAGTTTACATTGACATCATAGTAATGCATGCACTCACAGATTGACCATCTGCGTCATTCCGCTCCAGTTGGAAGGGATGGGCCCCGTGATTTGATTTGTGCACAGGTTGCTGCCACGTGCAGCCAGGGAGGATGGGGGGGCAGAATGGGAGGATGGGGGGGCAGAATGGGAGGGGCAGATGAGAGGGTGATGAGAGGCAGAGTCAACACGGGCGGCCATGGTTCGAGCAGCAGTGGAGGGGTTGCATCACCCATGGCATGGCATGGCATGGCATGGCAGGACATGGTAGGGCATGGCCTGGTATGGCATGGCACGGTATGGCATGACACGGTATGGCATGGCAGGACATGGTATGGCATGGCACGGTATGGCATGGCATGGCAAGGGAAAGTAGGGCTGACAGGAGCGTGAGGTTGGAGAGGGAGGAGAGTGACGCCGGCAGGGTTCCCGATAGCTGGTTGCCCTCCAGCCGCCTGTGTGCATGCAAGCACATATGCACACACACACACACACACAGACACACACACACACACACACACACACACACACATGGACACACACAGACACGCACAGACACACGCACACAGACACACACACAAACACACACACACACAGAAACACACACACATACACACACACACACACACACACACACACACACACACACACACACAAGACAGAGTGTCTCAATTAACAGGTGATATGTTCGATGTGCAATCTTCCATGCCCTCGCTGTGCTGCCATTCGCGTGCACTGCACACCTCCACATAAGCCTAATCCCCCAAAATCCCCTGCTCGCCCGCCCTCCTCGCCCCTGCTCCCTCCCCCCTCCTCCGCGCCTCACAGTTGCTGCAGCCCCTTCAGCTGGCTCAGCCCGCCTGGCAGCGACCCGCTCAGCTTGTTGTACGACAGCGACCTGCCGGGGGGGGAAGGGGGGAGAGGAGGGGGGGGGAGAGGGGATGGAATGGGATTGTATGGTACAACTTGTTGTACGACAGCGACCTGCCACAAGAGGGAGGGCGGGGGTGTTGGGCGGGGGGGTGGGGGTGAGGGCATGGGTTGGCATGGGTGGGAAGGGAGTGAGGGCATGGAAATGGAGTGAAGGTTCTGAATGTGCGCCATGCTCACTCATTTGCCTCGCGAGTGACCGCGTTGACGCCTCCCTCAGGTGACTAGCGCCACTCTTAGGTGACTAGCGCCCCTCTCAGGTGACTAGCGCCACTCTCAGGTGACTAGCGCCACTCTCAGGTGACTAGCGCCACTCTCAGGTGACTAGCGCCACTCTCAGGTGACTAGCGCCACTCTCAGGTGACTAGCGCCACTCTCAGGTGACTAGCGCCACTCTCAGGTGACTAGCGCCGCTCTCAGGTGACTAGCGCCACTCTCAGGTAACTAGCGCCACTCTCAGGTGACTAGCGCCGCTCTCAGGTGACCCCTTGAGCGGCACTCACAGGTGCAGCAGCGAGGTGAGTCGCAGCAGCTGCTCGGGAATGGTGCCCGTGAACGAGTTCGACCCCAGGTCGCTGACAGGGGGAGGGGGACGGGGGGGGGGAGGGGGGAGGGGGAGGGGAAGGGGAAGGGGGGGTGAGCGGCATGAGAGTGGGAGGGGGCGTGAGAGGAACGGCGTGTGGTCATGGCGGGGTGGAGGAGGAGAGGCGGGGAGGGTCTGACCATGGCCAGCGAGCCCAGCACCTCAACAGACTTCTCTGCACTCCGCAGGGGAATTTGGAGCGTTCTGTGCTCATTTATCCGTCTTAACGCGTCTCGTGAGTTTCTTATAACCTTGTCATGAGACGAGCATCGGAGTGAGTCCAGGTGCTTTCACGGGCAGGGCGGTGTGGTTCCCATGGCAGTGGGCGGCGTGCATTATCGCGACAGGCGGAGAGGACGTGCATGTGGGTGTGCAGGTGGCAGGCGGCACGTACATGTGGTTGAGCAGACAGGCGGACAGGCGGAGGATGTACATGTGGTTGAGCAGACAGGCGGACAGGCGGAGGACGTACATGTGGTTGAGCAGACAGGCGGACAGGCGGAGGATGTACATGTGGTTGAGCAGACAGGCGGACAGGCGGAGGACGTACATGTGGTTGAGCAGACAGGCGGACAGGCGGAGGACGTACATGTGGTTGAGCAGACAGGCGGACAGGCGGAGGACGTACATGTGGTTGAGCAGACAGGCGGACAGGCGGAGGACGTACATGTGGTTGAGCAGACAGGCGGACAGGCGGAGGACGTACATGTGGTTGAGCAGACAGGCGGACAGGCGGAGGACGTACATGTGGTTGAGCAGACAGGCGGACAGGCGGAGGACGTACATGTGGTTGAGCAGACAGGCGGACAGGCGGAGGATGTACATGTGGTTGAGCAGACAGGCGGACAGGCGGAGGACGTACATGTGGTTGAGCGAGGTGAGCGTGGCGAGCTGCACGCCGGGGATGGGGCCCTGCAGGTTCAGCTGGAGGAGCGACCTGCGGCGGTGGGGCGACGAGAGGCAATGCGGGCGGTGGGTTCCGTGGAGGATCCGGATAAGAGAGGGCGGGGAGTGGGAAGAGGCAACGAGGGCAGTGAGTAAGCGAAAACACTCGATAGGTGCGGGCCGTGGGTTTGGGGGGGTCAGGAAGACAGCAGCCAACTCCAGAGCAGAAGAGTAGAATCCACGGAATCAATCCACGTGATCAGTCCCACGTCGCGCTCACATGAAGGTGACGTGGCTCACATGAAGGTGACGTGGCCATCGTTGTCGCAGAGGAACTTGCCCTCCCAGCCCCCCCCGCAGGGGTCCGTGAACTCCGACCACGACTCCAGCGCGCTCGGGTTCGCCTCCTTGATCGCCTCGCGCACGTCCAGCAGCGCGCGCACTGCAGCGCAGGGGGGGAGGGGGGGGGAGAGGGGAGGGGAGGGGGGGAGAGAAAGGCAGGAGGATAAGGGAGAGATCAAATGCGCTAGATGGTTGAACAAGACAGCGCAAATATCGCATTGGTTGCCAGGTCTAGCTGCACTGCTACGAGCGTACACTTGATGCCACGTGGCTCAGGCGGCTCACATCCATTTGCAACGGCCTGGAATGTCCGTGGATCTCTGTCACCCTACGCTGCGACTGATAACCCTTTCCCGGCGCAATGCGGTGAGCAACGGTTCCTGGTCGCGACATTCCGACGCCGCATTCACGAGCTTTGCAACCAGCAGCCCTACAGTCATCCTTCATCCTTGAAGGCTCTAGGATGCAGCATGAAAGCATCCTGAAACGAATATGCCATAGGGTGATACACAAGCGTGGCGCAGGACGAGTAAGGACTAACCATCATTCCCCGACGCGCTTGCATTCGCAAAGATGGAATCGCCCGAGATGTTTAGAAGCGCAACGAGAAGCGCGACGAGGTAAAGCAGCGAGAGTCTTCGCGAAGAAGTGGCGTTTCGCTCGGCCATTGCGCTGATGTGGTATTCGCATGCCATTTCAGCGCGCTAGAAGTGTCCAGTGACTGCGAATTTCGTAAGAAAAAAAAAAAACCGTTGGCGTGATTTACGCCAGGAAACACACTCAAACGGAAGCCGTTCGGTACATCAGGTGGCTTGGGTTACTCTACCCGCCTCACACCCTTCAAAATGCATCAAGATAGTGCAAGTGAAAACGAAGAGGACATGCACGCTGGTTGTAAGGCGCCTGAAACAAAGCGTCAGGTTGGTTTGGCTTGATGGCTCTGCTGTGTTGGTTGGTCAGAGAGCGAAGCAGTGGTGGTTGGAGGATCTCCAACGACCACTGCCTCCTCCTCAGAAGGAGAGGGATTCTTGTTGCAAGGAAGAGCTCATGTGGAAATTCGGGTGTGGAGGACAAACATGAGCCGAAAGGCCCAGAATCCCAGATAGTCTCGAGAAGTCAAACTGGGGATGATCTTGCAGGACCTCGATAGAAATGCACTTGACGTGACAAAAAGCCGAAGAACTACACCTTGTCATCCAACCTCAAAAGATATATACAACCTACAAAAATGGCGACACACTCTCGAAATCACTTGGTGCTAATTACCTGGTCTCAGCACGGTAGGGAGGGCTTCAGAACCGTGACAACCCACTGATCCGCGCTAATCAAGACATCAATGAACGCTTCAGTCAGACGCGCCATCAGCCATCAGCCATCAGGCAGCTACACGGCTTCGCCCTGCAGGCTGGAACTGCTCTCGCAAAGCCTCGTAGCGATGCAGCTCTGATGCTGATAACGAGGGGGTCAGTTGTGACAAGGCCTGCCGAAAAACGTACAAGTGGAGATAAGAATGGCAAAACGGGGGTTTGATGGAACCCATTGGAGGATGAGATAGAGAGGTGGGCGCGGAGGAGGAGAGTTGAATAGCACAAGGATACAGGAGGAGAGACATGAGCAGTGCCAACCTACCTTGAACAAGTCGGCTTGTTCCACCACCACCACCTCGTCTCCTTCCCCACCCTCCTTTTCACTTCCCACGCCTTGGCTGTTGGAACCTTCAGCAGACGGTTCTGACCTTCGGCCCGCTGCCACCTGGCACAGGAAAATAGTGAGTCGTGAGAGAGCATACTGAGCAGATGATGATGTCTGCCACCCTCCTCTAGGTCCCTTCTTTTCCCCCTCCCGCTCAACCCCATCTCAACCTCACTCCTCCCTCTGCTCTTCCCCCTTTTACCTTGCGCTTGGCGGCACAGAGCCACGCATCTGCTGCGAGAGCATAAAGGTCCGCCCCTGTGAGCGTGTCAGGGCAGCGCTCAGCGACACGTGGCAGCGACACACTGGGCGACAGGTGGAAGCGACGAGTCAACGCCTGCAGCACCCTGGAGAGGCGAGAGGGGCAGGGATGGGTGGAGGAGAAGTAATGGGCAGAAAGAGACTGCCAGGTGTGAGGGCGCTCAAGGCGTCGGCTGCACACTTACAGCCACACAAACTACTGCTGCTCTGTCCCTCCCTGTTCCCTTGCTGCGGCAACCCCAGCATCAGCATCCCTATCATCCCCATCACGGCCGTGGTACCTGCACCGGTGCTCGCTGGTGCTGCCCGCGCCCACATACAGCAGCTTGTCAAAGCGTCCCGGCCGCAGCAGCGCCGGGTCTATCAGGTCAGGGCGGTTGCTGGCGCCCACCAGGAACAGATCTGATGCTGACGTGGATCCTATGCCGTCCACCTCAGCAAGCAGCTGGCATGATGGGGTGGTTGGGCAACAAGGGGCAACAAGGGGCAACAAGGGGCAACAAGGGGCAACAAGGGGCAACGAGGGAGAGGGAAGAAAGGTGAGAGGGTAGTACCGAAGGTAATGTGAAACCACATTACGATGCGAACAAAACATCCCTTCTTGACTGATTTCACCTCAGACAAGAACAACCCACCTAAGAGGCAGCAGCGACCCACCTGAGAGCCAACAGAGACTCACCTGAGAGCCAGCAGACACCCACCTGAGAGCCAGCAGAGACCCACCTGAGAGACAACGCGGTCCATGACGCCCCCCGAGTCCCCAGCCGCCCCTCTGGCCGGGGCGAGCGCGTCGAGCTCGTCAAAGAACACCACGCACGGCCGCGCCGCCCTGGCCTTGGCGAATATCTCTCGCACGTTGCGCTCCGACTCGCCGATGTACATGTTGATGAGCTCGGGCCCCTTCACGCTGAGGAAGTTGAGGGAGCACTCCGTCGCCACCGCCTTGGCCAGCAGCGTCTGGTGGGGAGGGGCGTGGGAGCGGGAATGGTTGCACGGGCGCGAGGGTGGCAGGCAGCAGTGCATTCTCAGGCATCACCACGCGTGCATCCGCGGTGAACATGATATGAACTTGAACATGGTATGAACTTGAACATGGTATGAACTTGAACATGGTATGAACTTGAACATGGTATGAACTTGAACATGGTATGAACTTGAACATGATATGAACTTGAACATGGTATAAACTTGAACATGGTATGAACTTGAACATGGTATGAACTTGAACATGGTATGCACTTGAACATGGTATGAACTTGAACATGGTATGAACTTGAACATGGTATGAACTTGAACATGGTATGAACTTGAACATGGTATGAACTTGAAGTAGCACGCTGAGGAAAGGCCCAGGGCCTTTCACGCTGAGGAGGTTGGAAACAGCATCCTGTGGACACCACCTTGGGCAGGAGGGTCTGATCTAGCGGTACAGGGCCATGCGGTGACATGTCGCATTGCATCCCCATTGCAGCCAGTATCACATGTGACACACACGCATCGTGCGCGTTGTGAATGGTGCAAGATCCTTCAACAAATGGCATGACACCAGCGAGCTCACATGGCAAGACCGTGCCCACACTACACATGCCTTCATCCACATCCATCCCCACACTACACATGCCGCCATCCACATCCATCCCCACACTCGCACCTTCTCTCTCCCCTCTCCCCCCCTCGCCTCCTCACCTTGCCGGTGCCTGGCGGGCCGTACAGCAGCACACCGGATCGCTGGCGCAGGCCAGAGGCGAACAGATGGCGGTGGCGCAGGGGCAGCTGGCGGGGGGAGGGGGGGGGGATGTGAAGGACACCAAGTCAGACGGGGGCGCCAATCCGGGGGGGATGTGGCAGCAGGCAATCCGGGGGGGATGTGGCAGCAGGCAATCCAATCTAAGCCTGCCAGTCAGCTAGTGCCTCGGCTGCTTGCCTCATGAGAGCAATGTAGCAGAGTGTGAAGTGTGATGTCTTCCACACACTTATGCAGCCAGCTGAATGCTGTAAATACACCTGAACCTGAAGCACCCAGCAATCTCACCTGGATGGTGTCCAGGATGGCGGCCTTGACGTCCTCCAGCCCGCCAATGTCGTCCCACCGCACGTTGGGCACCTTGGGTGTGCCGATCACCGTCGCCACACGCCGCTTCACCCGGCGCATCGCGTCCTCCATGTCGTCCCGCCCCACCGCCAGTTCAGCCCCTCTGCTGGCCTCCTCCGCCCCCCTGCCACGCCCTCCCTCCGCCCTCCCCTCTTCCCCCTCGGCCTTGCCCTCCTCCCCGCCGCCGCTGCTCCGCTCTGCACCGCTGCCAACCCCCACACCCCCCTCCCTTGCCATGCCCCCACAGCCCAGTGTTTGCTGCATGGCAGCAGCTGCACCTGCCTTCCCATGAGGCAGCCCGCGCTTGATGGCGGCGGCAGCAGCGTCGGCAGCCAGAGCCCGCAGGTCCCTGGGCAGCAGACCAGCTGTCTCCCTCGCTATAGTCACTGTCAAATCCTCCTCCTCGTGTGTTGCAGCGGAGGGGGGAGGGCGCTGGGGGCAGGCGATGGGTGGGGCGGAGAAACGGGGCAGGGTGGGGGGGAGAGAGGGAGGGAGGGGAAAACGGGGGTTGGCACGTGAAGGAGCAAGAGAAAAAACAGGGGGGGGGGCATTTGATTTTCTAGGTTTAGCAGGTGGTGTCTGTTGACTCGCCTTAAGGTAGAACCTGAGCAGGCGCTGTCTCTGGTGTTCATCCGGCGGCGCCACTGAGAGCTCGTGGGTGAAGCAGCGCCTCACCGCCACGCCCATGCCCTCCGCCTCGCCCTCCTCCACACACGCCACCACCACCACCGCCGCCGCTCCCCCTCCCCCTCCCCCTGCTGCTCGTGCTGCTGCTACAGCTTCACTTGAAGTTGGTGAGGAGGCGGACGATGCAGCGTGGGGGCGAGAGAAAGCACGGATGCAGGCGCGCAGCGAGTGGGAGAGCAGCGGCAGCAAGGAGGCGGAGGAGGCGTCCTGGGTGTCGGACGCTCTGAGGAGGGCGGAGAAGCGGCGCAGCAGCAGCACTGCGGGGGAGTAGCTGAGGTGGGGGGGGGAGAGAGAGAGAGAGAGGTGGGTTTAGGGGTTTAGCTGAGGTGCTGAGGTGGGGGGGGAAGACTGGCGGTGGAGGTGCAGACAGAAGGGGCGGCACGAGGTGCTGGCTGTCGGGGAGCAAGGGGGACACCACAGCACGGGAGGGGAACACCTGCGCCGGCACCTGTAGCGGCGGGAAACGCGCCTGCTGCTGGGGCGCCTGCTGGTACTGCTGGGACGACAGAAGCTGCGGGGAATACGCTACAGCCTGCTGGGGCTGGGCGACAGCGCGGACCAAGCCCTCGAGAGTCGCGGCAGCCCGCCCCAGGCGCCTCTCCGCTGCCGATCCGCGGTTACTCCCCCCGCCAGCCCTCCAGCCGACGCGCTGGCCCGAACGCCCGCGAGGCGCCTGCGGAGTCCGACGCTGTTGCACCGGCTCTGCCTGTGGGCGGCGCTGGGGCGTCCCACGGCGAGAGGGATGTTGCTGGTGCGGCAGCGGATGCACCTCGCCATGCATCACAGGTCCACGACCTGCCTCCAAGACGCGCTCGGGAGACTTCTCCTCGCGCCCCTGGGGCACGGATGGCCGACTCCGCGATCGCCCACGCATCCGCTCGGGAGTCTGCTGACGAGCAGTCGAGGGGACAAGGAGCCCGCGCTCCCAATCACGGTTTGACCGGGCCGGAGGACTCGCCTGACCTTGGGGGGACACACTATCCCCGGTGCTCTCCAAATCGGCAGAGCGCTCACGCAAGGGGCGGCCCAGCTCGGACCCCGTCGGCCGGTCCATCCCGACGTGGCGCGCCGCACTCGGCACCCCCCACGACTCGGCACGAACAACGGACAGCGGCTGGGGTAGCCCCGAGAGGAAATCCAGGAGGAGGGCGCAGTGGACTCAATACGCGGGCGGTCGGAGGGCGCGGTCGCGGGACAGCTAGGCACGGCGATTTGTCCTCAGACGGAGGACCGCTGAACGGTTTCCAGCAGGCGGCGAACAGGGCTTAAAGAGCTGCGGAACTGCAAGGAACAACTGGTGAGGAGGAACGGGTAGACGGTACTTATATACCTGGGGAGCAAGACGAATCCACGACTTAGTCGTCCAGTGAAGAGGAAGACGTCGAGACGAACAGGCGCGCTGGAGGAAGAGAAGCTGGCCCAACCCCCAGATCTAGGGGACGAGGGCCCAGCCACATGCGTAATACTTGGGCACCGCTGGACACCCATCCCCAGGCGGCTCCGCAGCTGTCCCCGGAAGAACTGGCGAATGACACCTCCTGATTCGCCGAGATCGCAAATTGGAACATCGCAGCTCTCTGCGACAGTCGCCAACCCCCTCTCTCCCGCCGGTTACCCCCCCAAATCCGTCAACTTTTCGCGCTCGCCCTAATGACACCCCTCCTTTTCCTCGCCCAACATCCAACCTCCATCGAGGGTTGGATCCTGTTACTTTACCTCCCGCGCCTCACCCTTCGCCTACCTTCACCGAGACGTCCTGACTGGCCCGCGGCGGAAAAACGCCTTCGACAATTTCTCGCGAGCCAATGGGACACACTGTACCAAGCAGCCACTTCCGCTGTCACCCTACCACCCCCACCCCCCCACGTACCTGACACCCTTGGGAAAATATCCCGAGCCGAAGGTTTGGTACGACGAGGCAGTTTGCGACGAGCACTGCTCGCGTTGACTTCGACCCCAGTCAGCGAGTCCACCCGCACGGTCCTGGATGCGCTGAAGTCAAAACACCCCCCTCCGCTTGTCGAAGACCTCACCTGGCCACAGCTAGATGAAAACTGCAGACCGCCGACAATCGACTTCGCTGAATTCGCGAGGCTACTCTCCCGCTGCGAAAATGGGGTTGGGGTGGGGCCCTCGGGAATGACCTTCGAGCACCTTCGCGACGCCTCGCTATCCAACCCCTCAGTCGCCAAACACCTTCACGAGCTCGTCCAGCGGCTAATCGCGGGTAACCTGCCACACGAAGTCAGCCAGCTCGTGACTTCTTCTCGCCTCCTGGCCCTTACCAAACCAGATGGGGGTACCCGCCCCATCGCTATAGGCGAGTGTCTCCACCGCCTAGCGGCAAAATCCGCGCTAATCTCCTCAACGCAACCGGCGCAAGACTACTTCCTACCACACCAATACGGGGTAGCCATCAGAAGCGGCGGAGAAACCATCATCCACGCCACCAGGGGTTTTACCTCCGCACGCCCGAGCTCACTGATCCTACAAGTCGACCTCACAAACGCGTTTAACAGCGTTGACCGCGGGGCCATCATCCACGCCATCAACACCTCGCCCCTGCGCCCACTCCTTCCATTTATACAGTTCTCTTATGGAGCGCCATCTCTGCTTTATCTTGAGGCAGAGCTTGACAGCCCACCCTTACTGAGCGCACGCGGAGTCCGCCAAGGGGACCCCATGGGCCCCCTCCTTTTCGCAGCTGCCATCCACCCAGCGCTCCAGGCCACCGCCGCGGCCCACCCCGAGGTCCTCTGTCTTGCTTACGCAGACGACGTGACCTTCGTCGGCGATCCGGATGCCTGCACCTCGGCGTTCCTCGACTTCACATCCGCCATGGACCGCATCGGTCTCTCCCACAACCCCGCGAAATGCGCGGCATGGTCAGCCGAGCGCCCTGCGTCTACCCGCCTCCCCCCGGACATACCCTTCAACACAGACAGGGTCCGCGTGCTTGGCAGCTTTATAGGCACGCCAGAAGGTACAGCCGCCTTCCTTCGCACCCACCTAGCCCTGCTAGCCGAACCCCTCGCCACACTGGCCACGATGGACCCTCAGTCCTCATCCCTCCTCCTCACACGCTGCGTATCTCGGCGCGTCTCATACCTAACCCGCACCACCCCCCTTGACTTCCTACCCCTGGAGGTCTGATCTGAGTGGGGCAGGGCACTCTACCATACTCTACTGCGCGCCTGCAACCTCCAACCACCACGAGGCGAGTTGGAGCGAGCGCGTACCTGGGCCCAAGCGTCCCTCCCTCCCTCTCTCGGAGGGCTGGGGCTCACCGACCCAGCAATTGAAGGGCACCCAGCCTTCCTCACCAGCGTCACCCAAGCCCAGGGCCTCCTGGCTGCCCTCCCAGCAGCGTCAAGAGGGCCCCTAGCCGACTCTGTCCGGCACCTCATGCCTCCCTTCACCAGCCCCACTCACTTGCATACCTGGCTAGCGAAATGTGAAACGGCGATGCCCCCACGGGCCCTGGAGCTCCTGCACTCCTAGCGGAGGGAACCCTCAGGCTCCCCTCTCCAACATCGTCTATCCCTCGAAGTCCAGGCCGTGCGATACGCCGACCAGGTGGCGGCCTCACGGACAATGGACCCAAACCCCCACTCCGGGCACACACAACGACTTTTCTCCCTGGCTGGATATGGAGCAGGAGATTGGCTCCACGCCATCCCCATCTTCCCATCCCTCCGCCTCGAGGCTCCACACTTCGCCATTGCCCTGGCCTTCCGCCTCGGCCTTCCGTTCCCAGCCCCCCGCACCTGCAACTGCACCGAGGAATTCGAAATCCTCGACACAAGGCTACCCAACCACCTGTTTCGGTGTGGCACGGGACACGGACGGACAGACACCCATAACGCCCTGCGGGATGAGAGCATACGGATGGCCCGGGACGCTGACTTCATAGTCACCAAGGAGACCACCATCTACAGCCCCGTGGACGGCCACAAGGCCGACCTCACACTCCGCGACCGCAGCTCCGGAGCCGTCTGGATCTGTGACGTCACCGTCACAGACCCCATCAGCAGCCGGGACCCGGACGCACGGAAAGGACGAGGATACATGGCCCGGGAGCAAGCTGACAAGAAAATCAACCATTACCGAAACCGGGCTCCCTACGTTGGTTTCTTCCCACTGGCGGTCGAGACATATGGCTGCCCTTGCGCCGAGGTCCCTACCTTTTTGAAGCTGCTCGCGGATACAGGTGCCAGGAGACTCTTCAATGCAGACCCAAGCTCCTATCATGCAGCGAAATTGCTCCACCAGTTTCGCCAACGCTGGTCAGTGACGCTACAGCGGGCGCAGGCCTTGGCTTACCTGGGCAAAGTCAATGAAGCCTCCCCTGCCCCCCACACCCCCGTGGGCAACCCTGACGCCGACATGGCGCCAGGTGACTGCTTTGCCATAGCCGAGCCCCTAGGGGAGCTCGAGTAGATCCGAGCCTCTCAACATGCACGTACCATGACTTGTTGCTTCCTGCCTGCCTAGCCTGTACCCAGGATTCCAAGAAATAAACGGACCGCTTGAGAGAGGTGGGGAGAGCGGGGGGTGATGATAAAGGAGAGGAGGTAACACACCCATGCTGTCAGACGCCATGCTCCGTACCAGAACCAGCATACACGGAAATTTGTCTTAGAGCACAGCAGCCATTCATCGCCTCTCACCGGCTTGCCGTTTCAAAAGCTGCTTCAAGCGCCCCAGCTGTCGCGCTCTCACTGGCGGAGGCAGCGATGTCAGCACCACTATACTCCACGCAGTGCACGCCCATGCGCTGGCACGCCAGCCGCACCGCTGTGCGCCGGCCCACTCCTGGTGGGCGGTTGATGGGGGTGTGGATGGGTATCAGTGTGTGGGAGGGAGAGCCACCTTGCACGCCCATGCGCTGACATGCCAAGCACACCGCTGTCTGCCGGCCAACGCATGGTGTTGGGGATCATGGAGGGGGTGTTGGGATCACGGAGGGGGTGCTGGGAGGGAGACAAGACTGATCCAAGGCAGCAGGGCCTGCGGGGCAAGTGGGGGGGTGTTGAGAGAAAACAGTGGACACACAGCATGGCATAGCATGGCAATCTTTTCCTGCCCATGCGCACGTGAGCAGCTTTTCACACGCAGCAGTGCATGGCATGGGCGCACACCTGGCGGGCCAATGAGCAGAAGGGCGCAGCTGAACGCTGATGGGAGCATGCCTCCCCCTGCTGACATCCCCATTCTGCCATCTCCCCCCTCCCCCCCCCCCCAGCAGGCAGCAGCGCCGGAGCCAGCACCCGAACCAGCCGCGCAGCCTCGGGTGGCGGGGGGTACCCTGCTAGATCCCCGGCGAACCGTAGCGCGACAGGTGGCAGGGGGGAGGGCAGGGAGGCGGAGAGGATGAGGTGGGTGGAGCGCGGGTGGATGGCGTAGAGGGCGCTGCCGGGGGGGTGCACCGCCGTCACACTGAAATACACCACTCGTGCCTCCCTCTCCTCCCCCTCATCCTCCTCCTCTTCCTCCTCCTCTTCGTCCTCTTCTTCCTCCTCATCCGTTCCTCCCTCACTCTCTTCCCTTCCTCCCTCACTCTCTTCCCTTCCTCCCTCACTCTCTTCCCTTCCTGCACCCCCGCCTCCCCCTCCCCTTTCTCCTCCCCCCCCCATCACATCCCCCACCATGCGGCCCACGCTCCTCCGGGCCCCCACCACAACAAAGAAGCATGCCCCCATGGCCACGTACCGCTGCCGCACCACCACCCGCCTCAGAGCCGCGTCCACCTCCCTCTGCCGCACCTCCCTCTCCCGCTCGCTCTCCTCCTCCTCCTCTTGCACTTCCTCCTCCCACCCTTCCTCCCCATCCATCCCAGCGTGCTCCCTTTCCTCTTCCCCATGCTGCATCCCCTCTCGCTCCCCATGACGTGGCGCATGCCTATTGGCCCATGCATGCCCTTCCTTCCCCCGCCCTCTCCTCCCCATACCAACCCCCACCGACCCACTGACATCTCCCCCCTCTCCCCGGCTTCCTCCTTCCCCGCCTCTCCTCCCCCTTCCCCCCACCAACTGCCACGGGGGAAGGGCGGAGGGGCAGCGCACTGTGGCAAGGCGCACCACAGTGGCCACCCCCACAGTCACATGCGCGTTCCCCACACCCACTCCGGCGCTACCTGCTGCCATGGGTGACGGCACGGGTGGGGGCGTCGCAGGCAGGGGCAGAATGAGCACACGGACGCCACCCCATGCTGCATGCCCTGACTCTCGCCCCCTGCTCCTCTCCTCCTCTTCTTCCTCCTCCTCCTCCTCACTCTCCTCCTCATCCTCCTCCTCCTCCTCCTCCTCGCCCGCACTGCCCTCCCCATCCCCCATGATCCCCCCTGGCAGCCCCAGGTTGAAACCCAGCAGGGGCGACAACCAAGCAGTCCCACCCGCTCGTCCCCTGCCACTACAGCTGCTGCTGCTGCTGCGGTATCCCCTTCCTCCCCACCCCTTCCCCCGCACCCCCCCTCGCCACAGCAGCAGCCGTGCCGGCATGACTCTGCTGTCTCGTGCGTCTCTGGCGGCTCTGGCGCCTGGGTCGGGCGGCAGCAGCGCCACTGCCACCTGAAGGGGTGCGGGGGCGCGAGGGGGGTGAGGAGAGGCGTGAGAACAAGGGGGTTCGAGATGAGGGTTGACAACGAGGAAGTAAAGATAGAGGTAAGAAACCAAGTACCCACCTGCGATTGTTGACACCAGATACAGCACCCTGGCTGGCCCTGCTAACGCCCCTTCTCCTTCTCCCATTCCTCTCCCCTGTCCCCCCCATCATGCCACCCCCATCATGCCACCCCCATCATGCCATCCCCATCATGCCACCCCCATCATGCCACCCCCACCATGCCACCCCCATCATGCCACCCCCATCCATCTCACCATGCCACCCCCATCCATCTCACCATGCCACCCCCATCCATCTCACCATGTCCCCCCCGCACATGCCCAGTCGTCTCAGCCCCTCCTCCCCCACGGCCACTACACTCTCCTCCTCGCTCGCCCTCTCTGCCGTCCACCGCCCCTTCTCTCTCGCTCCGCCAGCCTGCATCCGCCTCCCCCCATCCCCGCGCAACTGCGCTGGCGCCAGCCCCCTCAGTGGAGCGACGCGGAAAACTGGCGGTTTCCGCTCCGCCAGCCCCTCCTCTCTTCCGCGCGCCTGCCCTTCCCGCTGGCCACCCCTCGCCTGGTGCGCGAGCAGCTGTTCCTCCCCATCCCCGCTCTTATCTTCCCCTTCCTCCCACAAAGCCTTCCGCTCCGCCCATTCAGCGGCAAGGCCATCTCCGCGGACAGCACCGGCGCAGCCTTTCGCCGGGGAGCGGGTGAGAAGCCCCCCCAAGACGGACGACACGCCGAGCTCTCCTAACGCGGCGAGAGTAGACGCCAGCAGTAGCGGCTGGCCGGCATGCTGTGCCGTGTCAGCTAACGTTTCTCGTGGTGACGTCATTCGTCATAAGTCACGGTTGGATGTGTGGCCTGACGTGGCTGTGATCGCAGGGAGATAACGTTACGGCTTACATGGGGAAGGTCAGGTTTCTCAGCCAAACCGCGCTATACTGTGCTGCGCCATCTCCAAGATGCCCCCGATGTGAGAGGAAAATCTATATAAAGAGCTGCAATGTAATGATACAGCCATACAAAAAACTGGTTGGAAAAAAAGTTGGATGGGGGATATTCGGATACAGGGGATGGATCTGAATTCTCCAAGCTGTTGATTTGTACATTGATAATTCGTAGTTCATGCCCTTTAGACATTTCAGCCACACATTCAAAACCCTGGTTTGATGCTTTCTCGGTGGATATAGGAAGGGAGGAACTTAGTCGATGTAGTTTGAGATTTAGTCACGATTCTGCATTTCCATCAGAAGACGCGGATAAACGGGTCAGAGTGATTCAGCACCGTCTGATATTTTGTGTGTTCGTTCGTTGCTGTCGAATCAAAAGATACAGCCGCAACGGCTGGGATTTCGTGAAATCCCAGCCTTGCAGATTGCGTTGGCGATCATGTGGAACCACTGCAGGACGCGGCGAGGAAAATATGTTTTGGCGAACAGTTGATGAAGGTTGGTGCGTATGTTACTGTTACAGTTAGCGTGCACCGCACAGCCGCATCTGCTCCTCACAGAAGTCACTGCTCCACGGCCCTCGGGAACATCCTGGGCGGTATGGTTCATTCATGCGTCTCCCCGCGGAATGCACCCGGCTTTCTGCATCCTTCCATTTCCCCCCACGCGCCTCCCCTCCACCTGTTGAACAGCTGTCTCACCACAACCGAGCCATTCCTCCAAAACTGCTGCTGGCAACATTTCGAAGGTTGCATCAGGCCGCTTCCTGCCACCGTGACCATCCCACGCGTCACCTCCGTCGTGGCGTTCCTTTCCAGTCGACTCTGCCCTCCCCTCCGCTACACGTTGAGTTGTTTCCACACATTTCTTCACAGCAGCTGCAATTTCAGTACAGTCGATCAACACCAATCTGTGACAACCCAAAGGCCACTCTCGTCTCTTTTCTCCGTTTAGGGCCGTACAGACATGTTCTCCCCCACCATAGATGGCCCGGCGATCGAAGCCCGCGAAGAAGTACCCTTTCGTCGAGGCCATGCCGTCTCGGACCGTCGCAGCAGGTCGCGCGCACCTAGAGGAATGTCTACCGGAGCCCCACGGATGCGTCTTTCGCCGTCCCTGCCGGACCTTACTTCCCTTCATTCCACGTCAGACCTCAACCGCCTCCTTGCACCGGACAGCACCGCTCAGCCCCTCACTTCACCGTCCACTAGAGGCTCTCTTTCCCCCACCAGCCCCGTCGACCTTCCCCCGCTTTCTCCTTCAACGGCAATCTCCCCGTCCTCGATAAAGCCTCAATGCAGCCAACTTTCGAGCCCCAGAGTCGGCCATCCTCCGGATTTGGATGCAGTTTCCACAACGCGCCGGTCGAAAGCCGCGGGAAGCAACACCGGCGCGAGGGAGAATGGCTGCATCGGCAAAGTGCAGCCAAGAAAAAATGCAGTTTCCGAAATGCCACCGTCGCTGAGGCGCACTGGGCACGCGCGGCGGTACTCCTTGGGCGGCAGCGGCGACTACCCTCGCAGCATCAGCGTGAGCGCCGTGGAGCTCAGCAGGAACGACTCTCTCACCATACCTCGCGGCCTCGAATACCCCTCCTCTCAAAGCCTGTCGGAGACCACCGGACGGACGAGAGCAGCGGAGGCTCGCGGGAGAGAGGAATCAAGGGGGCCGGGGAGGGGTAAGGCTGCGACAAGCAACAGGAAGAACGACCTGGCGAGTGTGGACGATGCGAGCGCGGGGTACGACTCGGACGAGGAGTTCGTGAAGCTGTATGGCATGGTGGCGGAGCACCGCGCGGCGGAGCGAGCCATCGTGTCGTCCGCCTTCGCCAAGGTGCTCTCCAGGCCCCACAGCGGCACCTGCAATCCCAAGGTCGCCACTGGCAGCGGCTGTAGCAGCATCGCCAGGTCTGGCAGCGGTTGTAGCAGCATCGCCAGGTCTGGCAGCGGGTGTAGTCCCAAGATCGCGTCTCACAGTGGCTGTCGCAGCAGTATCAGATCCATCGGTGGATGTAAGAGCATCGTCAGATCTGGCAGCGGCTGCAGCAGCAATATGCATTTTGTCAGCGGCAAAACCATTTGCACCAACAGCGAGACGACATGTGGTGTGGCAGCAGCCCATGAGGATGAGGGGCTTTCTCGTGTGCTTGGTTGCGCTGCTGTATGTGCAAGTCCCAGGAGAAGATCAACGGAAATGCTGATGCCAAGTGCCAGAGCAGCAGTGCTGGGACCCCAGAGTGGGGCTTGCACCGTTTCGGGAAGTCAGCCTAGAGTAAGCCTTGATTCTGCAAGAGCAAATGATGCTGACTTCTCCAATGGGAAGAGATCCCCTACCAGTGCGGGGCTGAACGGCAGCAACGAATGGTTAAGTTCTGTATATATGCCCAACCAACAGCAGCCACATCCACTGCAGGCCACAGGCAACAAGAGAGGGTTTTCCCGTTCAGCGAGTGTGAGTGTTTCAAGCATTTTTACTCCTGACAGCGCCTTGCTTTCTCATGCAAAAGCAAGCTCCAGAGGCGTGGCGGAGACCGCATGGCATGCACGTGAAAATCCAGGAACAAGTGGGGACTGTCTGAGCCCCCAAGTCAGTATTCCAGCGGTTAATGGGGCCAGCAGCAATGCCGCTAGGCATTTGAGGCCAGGCCATAGGAGACGGGTTAGTTCTTCTGCAATATCGGTTGATTTGAATTCCTTGTGTTATTGCTGATACTATACCCACATTTCATGTCCGCGCTAGTATCACGCACTTGTTCCCCCTGCAAATCGCAGCGAGCAGCCTCAGTCTTGAACAGTTTGAGCGACTGAATACGAGCGTTACTGTTACAGGCGGCGTGAGCCTCACAGCTGCATCTGCCTGCACAAGGCCAGCCACCTCGACAACATCGAGGGCTGAAACAGCCCTTGGGGGTGTGAATCGTGAATCGTGATTCGTGATTCGCGAATCAGCGCGCCGTGGGATCATCTTTTCGGTTCCCCCCCTCCACCGCCCCCCGCAAACCAGCACCTGCTGAAACAGCTGTCGCCATCAACCGAGTCACATCGCTCCCCTCGTTGCATTCCCAGTGTCGGTTCTCGTTGCTCCCACCATCCCACCTTGCCTAACGTGCCAGTCGTCCTCGCATCCCGCTCAAACCGAGTCTTGCTCTATCTCGGCTGCACGTCTCTCGAGCCTCTTAGGTCGTGACACTTCTTCACAGACAGCAGCCCTTATCTGATCTATCGATAACACTCACAAAATCCCGAAAGCCTCTCTCCTCTCATGTTTTCAGCAGGCCTTCTAACCAAGCTGTCTACGCGTGACTCGCATCAGCGCTACCGTCATGTTGCTCCCCACAGAAGTCCCACGGATGCGCCTTTCGCCGTCCCTGCCGGATCTTACCGTCATTCTCTCCGCGTCAGACCCCAACCGTCTCCTTGCGCCGGACAGCAGCGCACAGCCCCTCTCCTCACAGGCCACTGGAGGCTCTCTTTCCCCCACCAGCCCCGCCGACCTTCCGCCGCTTTCTCCGTCCACAACGATCTCCCCATCCTCGCCGAATCCGAACTGCAGCCCACTTTCGAGCCCTAGAATAGACCATCCTGCGAATCTGGACGCAGATTCTGCACCGCGCCTAGGGAAAGCCGCCGCGGCAAGCAACACGTGCGTGCGAAATAAACTCATCGGCCGGGTCCAGGCGAGAAAGGATGCGATTCTCGATATGCCGCCGCTGCTGAAGCGCACGGGGCACGCTCGCCGGTTTCCCCGCAGCATCAGTGTGGACGGCGGGGAGCTCACCCGGGACGAGTCCTGCACTGAGACCCGCGCGCGGGTCTTCCCCGCGAGCCAAAGCCTGTCTGGGCGGAAAACGGCCGCGGAGGCTCGTCGGAGAGAGGAAGTAAGCAGTCCCGGGGGAGGCAGCGAACGCGGTGATGCGAGAGGCGACGGGGACAAGGAGGGGGAAGCGGGCACGACGAGTGTGGACGATGGGAGCGCGGGGTACGACTCGGACGAGGAGTTCGTGAAGCTGTACGGCATGGTGGCGGAGCACCGCGCGGCGGAGCGAGCCATCGTGTCGTCCGCCTTCGCCAGGGTGCTCTCCAGGCCCCACAGCGGCACCTGCAGCCCCAAGGTCGCCACTGGCAGTTGCTCTAGCACTATAATCAAGTCTGGCAGCGGCTGTAGCAGCATAATCAGGTCTGGCAGCGGCTGTATCAGCAATGTGCGATTTGTCAGTGGCAATAGCATTTGCACAAGCACATGTGATGTGGCAGCTGCCAATGAGGATGAGGGGCGCTTCCGTGTGCCCGGTGGCGCTACTGTGTTAGTCAATCACAGGTTCAAATTGGAGGAGCTGCCAGTGCGAAGTCCCAGAGGAGCAGCGTTGGGACCGCGTTTCACTATCAAGGGGACTCGCGACGATGTGCCTTGCACCAATTCAGGGAGCCGACCGCGAGTGAGCCTTGATTCTGCAGTAGCAGTTGTGGCGACCATTGACGGTGATGGAAGAGAGCTGGCCCAGAGGCTGAAGGAATCGGAGTGCAGGCTGGTCAGCCAGCAGCGACAGGGGCAGCACACTCTGTCTCTGTTAGAAGAACCCCCATTGCAGCAGCGGTTGCGTGTTGATGTGGGTTATCCTATGGGTCCCACGAGTGCAAAGGTATCACCCGCCAGGAAGGGGCTGAAAGGCAGCAACGGAAGGTTCCCCCGTTCTGCAAGTGAGAGTGGTCCCTGCCCCACAGGCATGGCCCAGCGTGTGCGGCAAGCAAGCGGGAATCTAGAGAGGGGGAAGTGTCTCAGCCCTCAGGCTAGTGGTCCAGCGGAATACGGGGCCAACAGCCATACGGTCAGGCACTTGAAGCCATGCCATAGGAGACAAGTTAGTTCTTCAGCAATAGCAGTGAATTCGTTGTGCTAATGCTGAGCAAGGGCCAGAGAGTTTGCAGGTTTGTTTGATGAGAAATGTACAGCTTAAAAGTAAATGATTACTGTCGTGCGTTGTTCAAAAGTTATAGTTCGGTGAGATGATAATGAAATCTAAGGATGACCAGGCATCTAGACTTGTGATACAGTAGTTTGTGCAAGAGCCAAATGTACAAATGTACACCAAATGTTCACCCCAATCTACATCGCTCTTACGCTTTGCTTCGAGTGGTGTTCTTAGCGAGGTCCACCTGCCTGTCTGAAGAGCTCTGAGCATACAGGCTCAGCAGGTAGCGATCGCGGATATCTTGGAACGGCAGTGCGTAGCTTCTGGCTAAAAACTTCCCTTTGCGTTCCACATTTTTTAAGATCTTCAGGAGCGTTTCCCTCTGCCCTGCAATGAAACTCAATTTACCTGGCTAAAAAACGGCAGCCTCTCTGACCGACCACCTGCGTCCCTCCGTCAGCGAAATAGACGCTCAAGAGATTTCGTTAACGGCTGCTCGGCTCCTGAGAGGGTCCCTGACCAATGGGAGGATGTCCTCGCGTCACCACCAAAGGCCTGAATGCGACCTTCCTCCCTGCCAGCCCCAACCTCAACACCATCAGCGCCATGGCTTCCTCCCCAAACCCTACCTGACCGCGTGCCTAATCGCAGAAGGCTTTTCCTGCAACCAAGTGGGTCCGTGGGAGACCGTAGGAGGCCGTGAGTGGCTGCTGTTGGCTGCGGCTGCAAATACTGTACCCACCGCAGGGAGGGAAGGGAAGGGAAACCCCGCGTCGCTTTGCCTCTATCTACCCCAGTTGCCTCCCACTCTTCCACACCCGCCTCCACACCTTCATTCAGGCACGCTGCTCGTCTCGGCTCCACACACAACTCTGAAACTACTCTCGCCATCGCGAGGAGTTATCTAGAGCAAGATCGATGTCCAATCCGTGACACGGCTCCCGTCGAACCCCTCTTAGTGGACGCTCACTCGTTAACGGATGCGAGAAAGCAGTGAGGTAGCCGACTCCAACAGCAGGCGCTCCCGGTCGCACTGGCTCGACTTCCGGATACCCTCGCTAGAGCGGCGTAAGATGACGCTCCTCATCGTCGTCCGCACCACTCCCTAGTTTGAGACCCCGGGAAGCGACTCTCTCAGACTCACCCATACGCGCTAATCGCCTCGCCTTCCGGACCCGTGTCCGCGATATAGAGTCTCCGCTGACGGAGTTGCCGATTTGTTTTAGGGTTTGTAAGAACTAGTTGCAGGGGTAGTGCTTCTTGGGATATTTATCGCTCGATCGGGTGTCCGTAGGGAGAGTTGGTTAGTCCACACGCGTTATACACCGGCGATGGGTTCGAGCGGAATGAGCGGAACGAAGGCGGGCGCGGAGCAGGCGGGGCGGCTGCGCGCGTGCACGTCGGAGCTGAGGGCGGCGGACCAGATGGCCGCGGAGCGCACCACGTGCGCCGCCATGGGGCTGCTGCACCCCAGCGCGCCCCGCTTCCGCCTCTGGAACGGGCAAGTTCCGCTCCCCCCTCCTCCGCTCCTCCCCTCCCCCCGTCTCTCAACCCTCCCCTCCCCCCTCGCTTCCTCCCGTCGTCCGCCGATCGTCCTCTGTCGGTCCCCACCTCTTGGGGTCGTCTCCCGGCTCTCGCCGACTCGACATCCCCCTCACGCGCAGCCGTCTCCTTCCGCCGCTCGCCTCCTGCCCTCTCTTTCTCACTCCCCAACCCTCTCCAACCCCCCCTTCCCGCTCTCCCCCCTGCAGCGTGGTGCACGTGCTGGTGTTGTGGTCGTGCTTCTGGGCGTCGTTCGAGTTCGCCTTCCTCCCCGCACCCTCCCCCGCCGTCCTCTACTTCGACGCGGCCGTGGGCCTCGCCTTCCTCGTGCACGCCGCGCTCACCTTCGTCGTCGCGTACCGCTGCTCCGCCACGCTGCGCCTCGTCACCTGCAAGCGAAGGATCGCCCTCAGGTGACCGCGCCCTCCCGTCGCTGCCACTTCCATCCCCTCCGCCTTTTGCCCATCCCCCTTCCGCCTCCGCTTCCGCTGCCCCTTTGGCCTTCCATCCGCACGCTGTCGTGTCCGCCCTTCCCCTTGTCGATCGCCCGTCCCTTCACTACTAACTAGCTTCCTCCATTCCCCTCTCTCCTCCCCGCAGGTACCTTCGCGGAGGGTTCCTCTTCGACGTGCTCTCGTCCGTACCCTGTAACTTAATCTACTATTGGGCCACCGGCGCGCCGGCGGGCGGCGCGCTGGGCTACGCGTTCCGCGGGCTGGTGTGCCTGCGGCTCTACCGCGTCGTGCACTTCTACCGCGCGCTCTCGCTGTAAGCCTCCTCGAGACTCGCACCTCGCCACCTCTGCGCGCCAACACCATCCTCCCACTCCCGGCCCGCTGGTGGATGCTTCCACTCTCGTGCTGCACTCAGTCGCCTCTCTCGTCTCTCCCGCGCTCCTTCCCCCTCTCCCCCTCTCCATCTCTCCACCTCTCCGTGCGTTGCAGCCTCGGGCGCGCGAACCGGCCGCTGTACTTCGGCATCCGCATCTTCAAGCTCGTGCTCGTGAGTGCCGCACGGCCCCCGCTGCTTGGACGCACTTTCCGCCTCACCACTTCACTCCGCTCTCTCCTCTCTCCTCTCTCCTCTCTCCTCTCTCCTCTCTCCTCCCTCCTCTCTCCTCTCTCCTCTCTCCTCTCTCCTCCCTCCTCTCTCCTCTCTCCTCTCTCCTCTCTCCTCTCTCCTCTCTCCTCTCTCCTCTCTCCTCTCTCCTCTCTCCTCTCTCCTCTCTCCTCTCTCCTCTCTCCTCTCTCCTCTCTCCTCTCTCCTCTCTCCTCTCTCCTCTCTCCTCTCTCCTCTCGACTCCGACCCCGCACTCACGTGCTTCCCTTTGACCCGCCCCCCCGCCGCCCTCAGAACATTGTTCTCGCCTCGCATCTCTTCGCAGTGGCCTACTTCTTCCTCACGCTCATGGAGCCCGACCCCGCCGCCACGTGGATCGGGCAGGGCGTGGGCGCGGACTGGCCGTCCCAGCCGGTGTTGCTACAGTACATCGCCGCCATGTGGTGGTCCATCTTCGTCATCACCAGCATCGGCCCCGCGTACACGGCCGTCACCACGGCGGAGCAGATCTTCTGCTGCTTCTACGCGCTCTTCGGCATGGCCGCCGTGAGTCTCCTGCTGCGGGCTTCGCGTGTCTCTCCTCGCCTGGGTGCTGTCAGGTCGTGCGACTCCTTGCCATGCTCGCATTGGAGCCTCCACCTTGTCAGCTCTCACTGCCAACAAGCTCATCATCTGACGTGAGGAGTCTATTTTTGAAACGCCTCAAAAATAGACTCCTCACTGCCAGCAAGCTCATCATCCGACCACCTCATTGCTTCCCCCCGCCGCCCTTCTTTTTCCGTCGTATTCACGTCCGCCCCTCATCGCAGCTGGCGTACACGCTAGGAACGCTCACGATGCTGATGGTGAAGGAGTCGAGCAAGACCATGCAATACGTGAGTCGCCCTGCAACCGTCCTGCCTCCTGCCTCTCCCACTGCTGCCTCGTTCGTCCCCTCTCGCCGTCTTCCCGTCCTGCGCTCACAACTCATGCCAACCTCGTCTCTCCATCCCCCCCCCCAACTCCCCCTCCCCCCGTACCCACCTCTTCCCCAGCACGAGGACATGGCGGCGCTCAAGGCTTACGCGGCGCGCACCAACCTGCCCTCCGACATGGAGAAGCAGCTGCGGCAGCAGCTGCGCGTGCAGCTGCAGATGGGCAAGAGCGACACCTCCACCTTCCTCGCGCACATCCCCGCGCACCTGCGCGCCGCCGTCTCGCGCCAGCTCTACCTGCCCATTGTGGAGAACCTCGACGGCTTCTCGCTCTGCTCCAAGCCCTTCCTCAAGCAGCTCGTGAGCCCCCGCCCACTGTACCGCTCCCCTCTTGTCCCCCCTTCCCCCCCTTCTCCCCCTTCTCCCCCTTCTCCCCCTTCTCCCCCTTCTCCCCCTTCTCCCCCTTCTCCCCCTCATCTTCATCCTTTCGGCCGCTCCGTTTTCAAGAATCTCGACGGTTGCTGTGCCCATTTATTTGCATGTGTGCACAGTCGTCCCACCGGGATGCATGCATGCGCCAGGTGGCGGAGATGGGGGCGCACACCGCCATGCGCAACGACGAGCTTCCCCTCACGTCTGTCGCAGCCGTTCCTCAAGGCACATCCCTCTGCCACTATCCCCGCACCCACCTCCCCCCTTCTCCCCCTCTCCCCCACCCCCCCTGCACCATGGCAGGTGGCGGAGATGGGTGTGCACACAGTGATGCGCAACGACGTGGTGACGTCAGAGGGCGACGTGGCCGCGCACCTGTACATCGTGCTGTCAGGCAAGCTCGTGCGCGAGGACGGCCCGCAGTCAGCGTTAGAGGATGGGGTATGTCGGTGTGAATAACCTCAAGGGCAGCCTCTCGTCACAGTCTGCCAACTGCTTATTTATGCTCCCTGTTAGCACACTGCAAAGAAGCCTTTTTTTCGTGCCCTCACAATCTACCTCTTCGTCTCTCACCCTCTCTCCCTCTCTCCCCTCGCAGCGCTCTGCCTTCCTCAGTGCGGGCGCGGTGTTCGGCAAGACGGCCGTCATGTGCGGCGTGCCGCACCTCTTCACCGTGCGCGCCCTGGAGCACTCCCAGCTCCTGCGCCTCTCCTCCTCTGCTTTTTCCGCCATCGCTTCCGCCTACCCCGCGGACGCCGCCCTCCTCTTTTCCACGCTGCGCAACACCATCTCTGGCGCGCCCTCGCTCGCCCGCGCGCCCTCGGAGCACGCGGTGGCACAGGGCCTGCCCCGCGGGCTGCCCGTGTGGATGAGCGTGGGGGCCACGCCCGAGGGGCCCCAGAAGGGGGGAATGGGCGGGCAGCAGCAGGTGCAGCTGGAGTCGATCGCCGTGCATGGGGGGGACGGCGACCACGTGGCGGCGGTGTGCAGCGCTGCTAGCGCTGGCCGCGTGGACGAGCTCTGCAGCCTGCTGGCAGGCAAACCGGCGCTGGCCGTCTGCCACGACTACAACGGGCGCACACCACTGGTGAGGCACTCTCCTCTCCCTGCTCTGGACCGTGTGCGTCTGAGGGCCATGGCAGAACGCCGTGCTGCTTGTCTCCTGCCGCGCACTTGATGTGCGACTCGCCTCAAACTGCTGCTCTCCACTCCGCCTCCCTCTCCCCTGCCCCTGTATCCTGCCTGCCTTCTCCCCTGCGCTCTCTCCCCTGCAGCACGTGGCAGCTGCCTATGGCCACGTGGCGTGCATCAGCGCACTGCTCAAGCACCGCGGGGTGGACATCAACGCCCTGGGTGAGTGCTGCTTCATGCACATCTCCCTTGCTGCAAAGGAGTCTCCACACCCACCCCCCCCCACTCTGCCTCTATCTCCATCTTTACACCGCCGTTGCTTTGGTACTCTAGTTGCAGAATAAAAGATCCCTGCTTGCCTGCTGCGTCCCTCAACCTGACTCAACGCACTGAATGTCTCCTCTACTGCCCGCATTCACCCTATCTCCTCAGACCGTTGCGGCGCCACACCTCTCCTGGAGGCGGTGAAGAACGGCCACAGCAGGGCAGCAGAAACACTGCAGGCAGCCGGCGCGGCCCTCCTGCTCAAAGACGCCGGGGCCACCCTCTGCCGCCTCGCTGCTGCTGCTGCTGCTGCTGCTGCTGCTGCTGCTGCTGCTGCTGCTGCTGCTGCGGCATCTGGTCCCATTCCCCGCACCACCACCTCCTCCTCCCCTTGCCTCCCCGCCACCCCTGCTGCTGCCCCCTCCGCTTCCTCCTCTGCTGTCAACTCCCCTGCCATCCCCGCCCTCTCCTTGTCCACGTCAGCAGCATCCTCCACGTCAGCGTCTCTGCTTCGCTCCCTGTCAAGCCGGGCAAAGGTGAACAGTGGCAGCAGCAGGGGCGGCGGCAGCTTGGAGTATCTGCAGCGGCTGCTGGCAGCGGGAGCGGATGTGAGCGCGCAGGACTATGCAGGATGCACGGCCCTGCACGTGGCTTGTGCCAATCGCAGCGCGCCCGTTGCCAAGGTAAGATATTGTGCTTCCTGTTCGTTTCGTCAGCAGCTCAAGTGGTTAAGTCATTCGCTGGTCTGCCCATCCTTGCACCTATGTCTTTTGCCAACTGCAACATCCCCTCCCCCCCCCCCCCCACCCCCCACCCCCCCGAGATTGTGTTCGTGCCACTGCATCGCCCTCACTCCACCTCAACATCCCTCCTTTCCCAACCCTTGCTTCCAACCCACAGCTGCTTATGGCCCATGGAGCAGACCCCCACTTGGAGGACGTGAGTGGGAACACGCCCTATGACCTGGCCAGGGCATCGGGGGTCCCTGAGCTGCTGGACCTGCTGGAGATCCAACTAGACAGCCAGCCCTCCACCCCCACTGAAGCCTCTGCTCTTGCAGGGAGCTGTATTGGTGGTTGCGTTTCAAGGGGACATCTCTTTGAAACCCTGCAGAAGTAGTGTATGGATGGATGTGTGCTGTGTATTATGGGATGCTTTTGCAGCTGTGTATCATGCTTTGTTTGTTGTAGTGTAATGCATGCTTGGTTGGTGAACCAACCGGCAGATGTGTGAGTTATTCGTGCAATGTATTATTAGCTGTAATAATCAAATGTTAACATGAATAGACATGCAAATGGGTGTGTAATAAGTCCAATTTATGAAAAAAACGTATGCATAGTACTTCCTATACATGATGTAAGGAATGAGTAATTCCTTACAGAGGCTTGCTACAGAGCGTAAGTCTCGAACAGTCCCGAACCAGCGATAGCTCTCCAGACTTTTCAGTTCGAGCCTCCTGGGCCTTCCGGACCTCGCTTCGGACACATCGTTTTCTCGAACCTTCTCATCCTACATTCAGGATTAGCCTAGGTTTCCTATATATTGTGTTGTCTTTCATTTTATTGTCATTCACTCGTTCACAGTTTCGCCATTGCCCTCCGCTAATTGGCAGTTCCATTCATAACACATGAAACGGAACCGAACCTGAATGTCCCCACCAATCAGGTCGATTTTGTAAACGCGGGCAATGCCAGCGAGGCGAAGCCAGCCACCTCGCCGAGTCATAAGGCCAGACATGCTCCGCTGTAGCGCAGATGCACGCGCAACCTCTGCGCACTGCGGCAGAGCGTGCCAAGCGGCGGAAGAAACACCCCGCCAACGACTGCAGCATTGGTTGTCCTGTCCTGCCCTGTCAACATACAACTGCTGCTAGCGCATTCAGTCCGTTCTTCTCACACGTCACACCAAGATCACTCTCAGCTCGCACCTCGTGCCTCTCCTTGCCACTGCAGTGCACCCGCAGAGCACGCCGACTACTAGCCTAGAGTTAGGTGCTCGAGCCACAATGGGAGCTTACCCAGAGAGCTCGGCAGCTGCAACGCCAGAGGGAGCCCCTATTACTCCGCCTCTCAACGCAGCCGCTGCTAATCCTTACCCCGAGTATGCTCCGCCTCAACCCCAGTGTGGTCCGCCTCAACCCCAATATGGTCCGCCTCAACCCCAATACGCTCCGCCTGGTCCGCCTCAACCCCAATATGGTCCACCTCAACCCCAGTATGGTCTGCCTCAACCCCAATGTGGTCCGCCTCCACCCCAATATGGACCGCCTCTCCCCCAACCTGCTCCGCCGTTCCCCGTGATGGGCGTTCCCGTACCGCCGCCGTTGCCTGCTCCGGCGAGTCGCTGCGCCAAACCCGATAAGAGCCGCGTGGTACGTGGTGGTAGCTGACACTTGTGATGCATCGTGCTTGTAAGCCGCTTGACTCACCAATGGAGTTAAGTCACCGTACTCGCGCAGTGACAGCCTGTGACCCTTTGTCCAAAAGAAAAAGGAAAAAAACAAGAAACAAAAAACCGGAAAGCTAACCTTGAGGAAGCCCAGAAATGTCACATTTCTTACGGCGTCAGCATCGGGTGGGAGGCGCCATCAGGGACTCCTTTGCCGAGTCCCCGGCAAGTTCCGTCCTTTCGTCATGTGTAGCCCCCAACCCCTCACACGCCGCTCCGCTGCTCCGCCGGTGGCAGGTGATCTCGGAGGTGCCGGGCGGGGCGTTGGAGGTGCGCGTGCCGGCGCCTGGCTACTTCCATGACCAGGGCGCGGTCGGCTGGATCCTCTGCTTCCTCACTCCCTTCGCTGTAAGCCGCGCATCCCCTCACTCCCTGCAAGCCCCCATCGTCACGTTTTTTATTTTCCCGTACTCTTCACACCCCAGCTTGGGCTCCTCTCCCCTCTCTCCCCGCCCAATCGTCACCCGGCTTCACCTCCCGCCCTCTCAACTCCCCCCCAACCGCCCTCACAGATTCTGATAGCTGTGGCAGTCGCCATCTTCCTGCCCTTCACAATCTGCATCTTCGCCGGCTTCGCCTAGTGGGTACCTCGGCACCTTCAATCCGTTAGTCGGGCTGCTTCTGACTGTTTCAGAAGGAACACCATTTCATATTGCCATCTCAAATCGCCCTCTGCAGCTAGAAATCGAGTCCCACACGTCACATTCATTTATCCAATTTCAAGTTTTCAAACCCATCTTCTCACATCCTGTACCTTTTCCCTCTGCCTACCACCTTCCCCACCTGTGCTGCTCTCGGCCCTGCCGCGCCCATCTCAGCCTTGGCTTCATGTGGATTCACAACGCCACCCGCACCGAAACCATTCTGCTGTCGCCTGAGTCCTTCACCATCATGGTTCGGCGCATTGGTTCAACCCGCAGGCAGGTCAGCGGCAGCACGCCGAGGATCCGAGTCATTGCGGTGCAAGACGTGAACACACGGCACTTGATGCAACCCCCGCCAACGCAAACCATGGCTGCCCCGGTTTCCGGTTCTTCCCCCATGCCTCCTGCTGCTGCTGCTGCTCCGGCGCCCGCAGGGTATCGGCCAGCACCGGTATCGCCAAATCTGGTGTGTGTGATTGTAGTAGATGTGCAGGATGAGCACAGATTCGGTGAGACCCTGAGTGACCCGGAGAAGCACTGGGTGGTGGGTGAGTTGGCGCACCACCTGCATACCATGCGTATGCAACCAGCGCAGCAGAATGTGTAGTGTATGATTCACGGTGACCGGTTTTGTATGGACCCTCTATCAGAATAATTGAATAATTGTAAAGTGAGAGTACACACAAATATATCTAAGTTTTGTATCCTCTAAGAGGTGACTCTATACAGTCTATACAAACATGACAAATACACATGTTTGACACACCCCCTAGACTGCATAGGGGAATACCCTAAACAAGCAGCTCAGGGCGGCACTACTAGTCCAACCTCTGAGACAAGAGTCTGAGCGACCGGTCAGAAGGAGTACAGACAAGGCAAGCACAAGAGCAGGGCGGCACTACTAGTCCAGCCACTGGGAGAGGACACAAGTCCAGTCTGAGTATACATATAAAGGACAGTACAAAGTCAAGGTCCTAGCAAGTGAGAGGCTACAGGAACTAGACCAAGCTGTACACAGTGCCGCTGATGATCTTTAGGCGCAAGCGCCTTCGTAAAGATATCAGCCGTGTTGGCACCTGAGGCCAAGTGTACTACGCGAGCCTGACGTCGCTGCTGTAGCTCACGCAGGAGGAAGTACCGCAGCTGAATGTGCTTCGCTCTGCCCTCGAGTCGAGGCTCCTGACACAGGAGGATCATGGCCCTGTTGTCAGCGAACAGGACCGGGGCAGAGCTAGGTCGCTCACCTAAGTCAGTGAGCAAGAAGGTCAGCCAGCGGAGCTCCTGTGCCGCCATGGCACCGGCGTAGATCTCAGCCTCACAGCTGGACTGTGCAACAGACGAGGAGCGAGTAGCTCTCCACGAGACGGCACCTGAGCCAAGGCTGAAGCAGTAGCCCTGGGTAGACCGGAGTGTCTCAGCGTCGTCTGCCCACGAAGCGTCTGTGTGCCCAGTAAGGACCGCTGGCCTGCGTCCTCCTAGCACTAACCCCATGCCCGATGTACTAGCAAGATAACGCAGAACCCTCTTAGCGGCAGACCAGTGCTGCGGTCGGTGTCAACCTGTGGCCACAAAGCGAGCCAGGATGCTGAGAGGGTATGCGAGATCTGGGCGAGTGCAAGTCATCAGGTACATGAGGCAACCCACCAGCTCTGCGTAGGGGCCGCTGGGCTCTACCAACTCCTCAGGCACTGGAGCGGAGAGCCTGTGGTCTACAGGCAGAGGGGTGGGCTGTGCAGAGGAGAACTGAAGGCTGAACCTCTGAAGGACCTGGCGCACCAAGTGTGACTGAGTCAGGGTGATGGTGCGCGCAGCTCTGTCCCTGGAGATCTGCAAGCCAAGGTAACGGCGCAGTTCTCCAAGGTCAGTGCACGTGTGTCTCTTCAGCAGCTCTGCCTTCACGGAGGCCAGCGCGTCCCTGTCTGCTGTGGCAAAGACCAGGTCGTCGACGTAAACGAGGATGTAGAACGGAGTCTGGCCAGCACGAACGAAGAGTGAAGGGTCTGCAGAAGACGGAAAGAACTGCAGGTCAGCAAGCGTAGCACGCAGAGTGTCGTGCCACTCACGGGGAGCCTGGCGCAGGCCGTAGACGGGGCGCCGCAGGAGCCACTGGGTCCCAGGAGGGAAGGTGCCAGTAAAGCCCGGAGGGCGGCGCAGGTAGACCTGCTCGTGTAGGCTGCCCTGAAGGAAGGCAGTGGAGAAGTCGAGGGAGTGAAGCTCGTAGTCACGCTGAGCAGCTAGGTGTAACAGAACCCGAAGAGTAGTCATCTTCGGGGTCGGAGCGAAAGTGAGAGTACACACAAATATATCTAAGTTTTGTATCCTCTAAGAGGTGACTCTATACAGTCTATACAAACATGACAAATACACATGTTTGACACCCTCAGCGAAAAGCATTGCTGCAACCTTATGTACGTGTGTTTTCTATTTAGGGTAAATGCTTATCTTCATTTTTGTACATAAGTACAGTGCAACCACATTCACTATTTCAATTTTCGGCTGCGCTGGCATTTGTACCTACCGTATTCCCCCGTATAAAGCACCCTAGGGTGGTAACCAAAATGCCTCTAAATTTTGAGGAGGGTGTAATTAGAGGCTAATTTTGTATAACGCCTGGGTGTTATGGAACTTGCGTATGTGATATTGTTTTTCCTAAAGAAAGTGCACTGTCGTACTCTGCTGTATTTTGTTTTCCCCTTCGACATCGCGTACGGAGGCATGGCACGATTTTCTTGGCGGGAAGGCGAGCGCGACCCAAAAGTCAACTAGCGAACATTTAGTTTTGAGGATTCAAGGGAAGGGACACACTAGTTCAGGCAGTCAAAATGGGTCTCGAAATTTTTCTGTGTCGCACCCCTTGAACCGCGCTGTAAAGGTTCCTTGATAAGTTTCCCACTCGCTCTCACGCTCAGGTGATGGCACAGCAGCAGTGGTTGGAAAAGAGGGTAGCGCTCGTCTATGCTACTCAAAAGCAAGGTTAAAGGTTTCGGGGGGGTGTTCAAATATTATATTTTTTAACACACGTAGTGTTTTTTCAAAAATTGTGTATTGTGAAAGCGAAGCTGATTGTACTGAAGCGTTGGGCATCGTCGAAGCGCGCTACTCGCCCTTCTCCAACTACATATACGTGGGTTGGAGCTCATTTACCTCCACCCACGTCTCTCATTTTTCAAACGGCTCAGTCAACCTTCCCGCTCTAGCTTTTCTCCCGTTCAAGCTGGCTAAGACTAGAACTTTGCCTCGCGGCGAGTCTCCCTCAACTCTTCTCTCCGACATTTTTAAGTTTCACCGATCCGTCATGGCTCCGACTACGAATAATCGCGGCGAGTCCAACGTCGTCACCGGCCTGTTAACGTAGAAACGAATGATTACTAGAGGTGGAAACCTAGAACAAATACTAGTTGGTTGTACTCACTAGAAGCATACCTCAGTCTAGCCTATAACTTCTACATAGATAATATGTATAAGTTGACACACCCCCTAGGCTAGACAAGGGGTGAAACTAAACAAGAAGCAAACAGCTCAGGGCGGCACTACTAGTCCAACCACTGAGGCAGGGGTCTGGAGACCAGTCAGCAAGAATACAACCAAAACTAAAGCAAGCCAGGGTGGCACTACTAGTCCAGCCACTGGAGGTAAGGCCACAAGGCCAGTCTGACAAGCATATATAATAGAGAGTACACAATCAGGATCCTAACAGGGGAGCAGCTACAGGAACAAGACCAAGCTGTACACAGTGCCGCTGATGATCTTTAGGCGCAAGCGCCTTAGTAAAGATATCAGCTGTGTTGGCACCTGAGGCCAAGTGAACTACGCGGGCCTGGCGGCGCTGCTGTAGCTCGCGCAGGAGGAAGTACCGCAGCTGGATATGCTTCGCTCTGCCCTCAAGCCGAGGCTCCTGACACAGGAGTATCATGGCCCTGTTGTCAGCGTACAGGACCGGGGCAGAGCTAGGCCGCTCACCTAAGTCTGTGAGCAAGAAGGTCAGCCAGCGGAGCTCCTGTGCCGCCATGGCACCAGCGTAGATCTCAGCCTCACAGCTAGACTGAGCCACAGACGACGAGCGAGTGGATCTCCAAGAGATAGCACCCGAACCAAGGCTGAAACAGTAGCCCTGCGACGACCTGAGCGTCTCAGCGTCGTCTGCCCAAGAAGCGTCTGTGTGCCCAGTAAGGACCACTGGCCTGCGTCCTCCTAGCACTAACCCCATGCCTGATGTACTAGCAAGATAACGCAAAACCCTCTTAGCGGCAGACCAGTGCTGAGGTCGGTGTCTGCCTGTAGCCACAAAGCGAGCCAGGATGCTGAGAGGGTATGCGAGATCTGGGCGAGTGCAAGTCATCAGGTACATTAGGCAACCCACCAGCTCTGCGTAGGGGCCACTGGGCTCTACAAGCTCCTCAGGAACGGGAGCAGAGAGCCCATGGTCTACGGGTAGAGGTGTGGGCTGTGCGGAGGAGAACTGAAGACCGAACCTCTGAAGGACCTGACGCACCAAGTGTGACTGGGTCAGAGTGATGGTGCGTGCTGCTCTGTCCCTAGAGATCTGCAGGCCAAGATAGCGACGCAGCTCTCCAAGGTCAGTGCAGGTGTGTCTCTTCAGCAGCTCAGCCTTCACAGAGGCCAGTGCGTCCCTGTCAGGAGTAGCGAAGACCAGGTCGTCTACGTAGACAAGGATGTAGAACGGAGTCTGGCCGGAACGCACAAACAGTGAAGGGTCAGCAGAGGACGGAAAGAACTGCAGGTCTGCTAACGTGGCACGTAGCGTGTCGTGCCACTCGCGGGGAGCCTGACGCAGGCCGTAGACCGGGCGCCTGAGAAGCCACTGGGTCCCAGGAGGGAAGGTACCAGTGAAGCCCTGTGGTCGGCGCAGGTAGACCTGCTCGTGTAGGCTGCCCTGAAGAAAGGCAGTAGAGAAGTCGAGGGAGTGAAGCTCGTAGTCACGCTGTGCTGCTACGTGTAGCAGCGCCCGAAGAGTGGTCATCTTCGGGGTCGGGGCGAAGGTCTGGAAGAAGTCAACCCCCTCGCGCTGACTGAAACCTCTGGCCACGTAGCGCGCCTTGAAGACAGGCGGCTCTCCAGGGGGGCGCTTCACCTTGAAGAGCCACCGACCATCGACTACGTTCACCCCAGGCGGGGGAACTGCGTCGACGTAAGTGCCGGTGGATCTCCAAGATGCCATCTCCTGCTCCATGGCAGCTATCCACTGAGAGGCCCAAGGTCCCGAGGTGGCCTCAGCGTAGGTGCGAGGGGTCGGGATGTCGAAGGCGTCTGGGTCACCCTCAGGGACTAACAGCATGGAGCAGAGATGGGGAGCAGCCTCGGAAAGGAAAGCCAGCTCGTACTGCCTGTCCTCTAGGACGTCACTGCCAAGGGCAGGAGCACCCCCGACGGACAGAGGACGGGCAGGGTCAGAGACCAGAGCGGTAGCGTAGTCAAGGCGGCGGGTAGAAGCGAAGTCAGCGACAGCAGCGACAAGCGCGTCAAGGCGCGAGACAGGAACAGCAGGGTCGGTAACAAGAGAGGCAAGGACCCGAGGGACAAGGGGACGAGCAGCACGGAGGTAGTCAGAGAACGGAGGAGGTGCAACAGCAAGGGACGAGGGAGGAGGGGACGGGAGGAGGGGAGGACGAGACGAGTGGGAACGGAGCAACATAGGGTGGGTGGGCATGACAGGAGAGACGGGACGAGCACGGGAGGGACGGCGAGCCCAAACGTGAGACGGAGGGGTAGGGTCAGGGGACAGCGGAGGAGACACAGGAGGGGAACGAGGAGGAAGACGGGCCGGAGACGAGTCTGGCGGCGGGAACACAGGACCGTAGACAGGAAGGTCAGGAGGCGGTGGGGGAGACACCGGCGCGCGGTCCGGGGAGGGAAGGCCGAGCAGGCGGAGAGCGGAAACCGGCGGCGACGGCTGCTGCGGCGGCGACGACGGCTGGGCCGGAACTCTCGGACCAGCAGAGGCAGAACGACCGTCGGCAGAACACTCAACAGCAGCACCCCCAGAACCAACACCCCCAGAGCGAGAACCCCCTCCAACACCAGCGGCACCCCCAGAAGCCGCAGGACGAACACCCTCCTCCACACCAGCACCCCCAGGGGCCGAGAGCAGCGGCGGCAGTGGCGGCAACGGCTGCGGCGGCGGCGACAGCGGCGAAGGCTGCGGCAGCGACAGCGGCGGCGGCGGCGACGACAGCGGCGACGGCTGCGCGGCGACGGCGACGGCGGCGGCAGCGGGGTCGGCGACTGCGACAGTGGGGGCGGAGGCACCGGGGAAGGGGGACGCGGCAAGGACGGACCGGGGGTACCACCAGAGTCAGCAGACTCCTCAACGGGGACAACCGACGGGAGGGGAGTGACGTGGGAGACACCAGACGGGGCAGGACGAGGCGGGAGAGGGGCAGGGGCTACCGGGGGAGAGGGAGCAAGGAAAAGGGGGGGGGCAACTGGGAGACCTCGGTGAGGGAAACGGCGGTAGAAGGAGACGGACTCGTCAAAGGTGACGTCACGAGAGTGGAGGAAGCGGTGAGACGGCGGGTGGTAGAAAAGCCAGTCAGACGAGTCCAGGGGGAAACCGAGGAAGACACAGGGGACAGTGCGGGCAGTGAGCTTGTCCGTGCCAGAGGCACGAACGTGAGCAAGGCAGCCCCAGACGTGGAACGCAGACGCGTCACCGGGGGACCCGGTCCAAAGGAGGGTCGGCGAAACCTGCGGCCGCTGGGAGCGTGGCCACAGGTTAAGCTGGTGAGCCGCGTAGCGAACAGCGAACGGCCACAGAAAATGGGGGGCATCGGCATAGATCATGGAGGTACGGGCGACCTCCATGACCAAGCCGATGCGGCGCTCAGCAACCCCATTCTGCTGTGGCGAGTCCGGCAACGTGTACGACTGGGTGATGCCCTCCGCACGACAGAACTGTCCAAGCCGACCAGAGGCGAACTCGCCGCCACGGTCGGAGTGGAGACACAACACGGGGAGACCGCGGTGGAGACGCGCAGCCACAACCCACGGGAGAAGAACGTCGGGCACGTCGGCCTTCCGCTCCAGGGGAAACACCGTGGTGTAGCGCGTGTAGTCGTCGACGAGCACAAGGAAGTAGCGCTCACCGCGCGGTCCGGGGACGGGGGCAGGGCCCCAAACGTCCAAGTGCAGGGTCTGAAGGGGGGCAGTAGCAGGACGCAGCGAGGAGGAGTGAGGAGCACGGCGGAGCCGACCCTCGACGCAAGGCGTGCACGGTGGCGCAGTCGAGGGAGGAAGGGTAGGGAGCGACGCGGGGAGACCTAAGACAAGACCGTGCTGGGACATGTGACGCAGACGCGGGAGAGCAGGGTGACCTAAGCGGTGGTGCCAGAGAAGGGAGGGGTGAGTGAGGGACCGACACGAGCAAGCTGCAGCGATCTGGGAGGACGCACCAACCGGGGGGGAAGCGGTGTGTAGGGTAAACAGACCGAACACCGGGTCCCGGGGGAACGTCGCAAGGGGGGAACCTGAGACAGCCTCAGAACAGACAGCGAACCGCTCGTGCCCGGGGAACGTGGTGGTGACGCCGAGGTCCTGGAGACAGCCGACACCAACCAGGTTCCTGGAGAACGAGGGAACGTGGAGGCCAGTAAGGGAGCCCGAGGGAACTGCCGGACAGGGAAGGGACGTAGAACTGCGCGCGACGACCGGACCCGCAGAGGGGTCAGCGAGAGAGACAACAGCAGGTGCAGCAAGCGGCGTGAGCGTGGAACGGTCGCGGAAGAAGCAGGCAGAAGCACCAGAGTCGAGAGTGAAGGACAGCGACGCAGTGGCGGAGGCCGGGGACGGAGCCGGTGCAGCGACTAGACTAGGCAACCTAGGCAGTCCTACGCCTGTCGCAGCAGGGGAAGCTAAGCTACACAAGGGTGAAACACCTAAACTAGAGTACACAGGGTAGTAAGATCCAGCAACACTAGAAGCGTCAGCATACAAAGCATGCAAAGCAGCACCTATCTGATCCATGTCTAACTCAAAGATCGGCACGCCCTGGCGGAGCAGGCTGTGCCAGTCAGGGAGGTCCGGGGCCGGGCCAAAGCGACGACGAAAAAGATCGTCGAGGCGGCGGAAATAGCGGGCGGTCGGGTGCGGGCGGCGGCACAGAGTGCCGCGGAGAGGCCCGGTCTGAAGCTGGTACTGGCAGGTCACAGCACTGGAGCCGCTGGTAGACGCCAAGCTGCGCGGGCCGCCACCACGGCCACCGCCTCCGGAGGTGCCGGGCCAACCAGGCGAGAGACGAGCCCACGGCTGCGGCGGGTGCTGCTGGGACGGCGGCTGCGGCTGGGGCTGGTCCTGCTGCTGCTGGGGCTGCTGCTCCTGCCCACCGGTGGTAGTCCCCTCAGGCGGACTACCGTCACCACCACCACGACCACTACCACCTGCGTCGCCACCCCTACCTCCCTGGCGGCCACGGCCACCGCGACGCGAGCGCTGCTGCGGGTGGACAGCAGCAGCCGTCTCGGTAAGAGGGGTCGCCGTGGCGACCGCAGCCGAAACGTCAGTGAACGTGCACTGGGATGGGGCACAGCCGTGAAAGATAGAGACTGCCGGCGCACCGCTCGACTGAGCGATAGTGCGCTGGCGAGTCTCGATCTCAGTGAGGGTGTCGACAAAGGCGGTCAGGGTGAGGTCACTCGGGTGCTGGCTAAGAAAGTGGTCGCGAGCACTAGCGAGGCGGTCTGGCAGACGCATTGCGATAAAATAGAGCGTCATGCAGAAAGGAGGGGGGAGCGCAGTGAGCTGGGCAGCAGTGCTGGCAGTGCGATAGCGAGTCTCTAGGGCACGCAAATGAGTGGCAAAATCTGCGACAGTAGGGAAGGCAGCCAGGTCTGGGAACAGCATCGGAAAGAGCAAGCGGCCAGCAGAAGCGGAGGCAGGGGTGGAATAGCGAGCAATAACGGCGTCTAAATAAGCTTTGGCCGTTTCAACAGTAGCAAAACGCGAGCGCTCAGACACAGGGAGGGCGTGACTAATAGCAACCTGAGCTACTGCATCGCGTGAGTCCCAGACCGCACAGGCCAGCGCAGCAGTAGAGAAAGCCTCACGGTCATCAGAGGAGGGGTCAGCAGGGAGGGGAGTAGGTGCAGGGGGACGGGGGAGCAAGCCATCAGCATGGACAACCAGAGAGTGGCCATCCTGGCGCTGACCTGTAAGCTGGCGGCGGAGATCGGAGAGCCAGGCGGCGAAGTCAACCGCGTGGCCCTCAGCGTCCAGGCGGAGCACAAAGTCAGCCATCGTGCAGGGTCAGCGGCACAGCTCCTCAGCGACACAGCGGCACAGCAGCACAGCTCCTCAGCGGCACAGGAGCACAGCGGCGCGGGGACACGGCGGCAGCACTCTCCAGTAGGGCAGCAGCTAGGCGTCCCAGCGCAGGCGAGCAGAAGACACAGGGCCCGAGAGGACACGGCAGGCCGAGCAGGGGAGGCGGGCAGGTGCTCTGGGGCCGGGCTGGTGCTGGGAGGGGCCAGGCTGGTGCTGCTGGGGCCGGTCGGGCACGAGGAGGGGCCGGGCAGCGCTGAGGAGAGGCCGGGCGGCGCTAGGAAGGGGCCGGGCGGCACTAGGAGGAGGTCGGGCGGCACTAGGAGGAGGCCGAGCGGCACTAGGAGGAGGCCAGGCGGGCGAGCGCTAACAGCAGGCGCGACAGGGGCCAGCGGGTGCGACTGGGCCTAAGGGGCGCGACAGGGCCCAGCGGGCACGACGGGGCCCAGGGGGGGCGCGACGGGGCCGAGGAGGCGCGACGGGGACCAGCGGGCACGACGGGGCCCAGGGGGGCCGCGACGGGGCCTAACGGGCGCGACGGGGCCCAGGGGGGGCGCGACGGGGCCTAGGAAGCGCGAAGGGGCCCAGCGGGCGCGACGGGGCCTAGGAGGGGCGCGACGGGGCCGAACGGGCGCGACGGGGCCCAGAGGGGGGGGACGCGACGGGGCTTAGGAGGCGCGACGATGCCTAGGAGGCACGACGGGGCTCAGCGGGCTCGACGGGGCCCATGGGGGGCGCGACGGGGCCTAGGAGGCGCAACGGGGCCCAGCGGGGGCGCGTTAGGGCCTAGGGGTCGCGACGGGGCCCAGCGGGAATGCCATTCACCGTGGGAATGCCATTCGTGCTGCTGTGTGTACTGCATCCGCCATGCTCCCATCATAAGACTTCTCGGGGAGTGTATTTCCCCCGATCCTCCCGCCCCCTTCCCCCACCCCTCTGTTGAGTGACCCGCTGGGGTTGCCCTTGAGATCCTCGGGGAAGGGCCACAGGTGCAGAGCCTGGGGGGCTATGGGCGCACTTACCCGCTATTTAACAAGCCCTTTTAACCCAGTGGTTAGTGGCTGGGTTTCTGACATGGTATCAGAGCCAAAGGTATTGGGTTCAACTCCCAGTGCCAGCGCTGCAGAGGCGCTCGTGTCTTCCACCTATCCCAGCGGGGGGGGGGGGTGTTGAGTGACCCGCTGGGGTTGCCCTTGAGATCCTCGGGGAAGGGCCACAGGTGCAGAGCCTGGGGGGCTATGGGCGCACTTACCCGCTATTTAACAAGCCCTTTTAACCCAGTGGTTAGTGGCTGGGTTTCTGACACGGCCACCCCAATTCCGAGTCTACTCGCCAAGCCCCGGAAATTGCGGGCGACCGGCGCAACAAGCGTCGGGCAGAAGAAGGGGCAACCGCCCCAACTGGGGTTGACGTTCTGCTGCGAGGGGGCGAGGTCAACAATCAGCTTGCTGACGCGCCCCCCCCCCCTTCTGAGCTACACGCGCAAGTGGCTGGGCAGAGCCAGCCACTCGCGCCTGACGCCGAGCAGCAGCACGCGCCAGCCCCGCAAGTGGCGGGTCCCTCTCGCCAGCGCAAAAGGGGGCGCGCGGCTGCCTCGTCTGACGTGCCGCCCACCCCGACATTGACCCCGTCGTTGACCCCTGCGCAGGTCAACGCGCTGTTGACGCTGTTACAGCAGCAGGCGACGAGTGTTACGGCCGCCGAAACTGCTCAACCTGCTGCTTCTGAATCTGCTAAAAAAGAACCTGCAAAAACAGAAAAGGCCACACGCGGAACCAAGACGCCACGCCTCGCTAAGGACGCCATCGCCAGCATCCCGCCTGCCCCGGCGGCCGACAACGACAGCGACGACTCCGACAATGATGCTGGTGAGGTCCCCGGCACTGCTGCAAATTCAATTCCCATGGAGCATCTCCCACCACTCCCGACCACTCACACCACCCTCTCGGCGGCGTCTTTCCTCAACGCGGCCGTACGCGAGCAAGCGGAAGTCCTGGAGGACCTTCGGGCATACCTAAAGCACGCCGAGTTCAAGGTGCAGCACGGCGACGCGCCGGGCGGCCTCGAATTCCTCGCCGACGCGCTCGCCCTCATATCACGACGCTTCGAAGTTCTCCAAGTCGAAGACGCCTCCGACTTCCGCACGGCCAAGCGTTTCAAGCTGTACCAGCAGAAGAGTTTGCTTACCTCAAGGCCTTTCAAGCAGGCCGTCGCTGACGTGGCCGCAATGGACCGCGCCGAGGGCGGATTTGCTCGTGGAAATCGCGGAGGCGGCCGCATGCTCATGCCGTTCGTGCCAAAGCGTGGTCCGCCGCCTACGGGAGAATTCCGTGGCTTCCGCGGCACTTGCTTCCGCTGTGGCCAGCCGGGGCATGTGGCCAGCGGCTGCCCGGCGATTGGGCATGGTGGCCAAGGACCCGCACCAGTGGTGTAGGGGTCGGGCCATGGGCGCTTGCGCAAGTGGCGCAAGGCGCAAGGCACCCGGTGTGTGCGTAGGCCATTGGGCCCACCCCTTAGGGGCACGGTGGCAGAGGGCCAGCCCTAGTGTAGGCCAATCAAAGGCCCTAGGATCAGAGCAAGGGAAGGAGAACATGCCCCCTCGGTCCCAAATGATAGCCCGACCTTGCAAGGCGGACTTTGCATGCCTAGGAGCATGTTGAGTAGAGATAAAGCTTGGTTAAAATAAGGAGCCGCGGTCCTTCATTTTTTTTCAGGTCTTGGTCCCCTAATATAACCAGAGAAAAGGGGGAGCAGCACCATAAGAGGCGCAGCAAAAAAAAAACAAAAAAAAAGAGGGGGGGGGGGGGGGATTGAGCACGGAACGGGGAAGCATAGTGGGTGGCTCAACCCCCGCTGCATGTCACGCAGCACCCCCGGCCAGAGAAGGAAGGCCATCAGGAACACCAATGGCCCGCCACTTACCCACACAGAGTTGCTCCTCGATTGGACATGCAAAAAAAAAAAAAAAAAAACAGAATTCAAGCATTATGCGAGCCTTTACAAGGCGCCTACCCTCCAACCCGGTGTGCTACACCCTGGACCCTAAGCATTACCCCTCCGTGGGCATACAGGAACAGCCACACCAGCCTCATCTAGGGCTGCCCAGCTTGGCATTGGAAAAAAAAAAAAAAAAACGAGTCACATAAGCATACGCGCACGCACGCGGTATGGCCCACGAACGGGAACAGCAACAAAACACCGCACGCATGCCACACAAGCACACAAGAGGTGGCTAGAAGAAAGACAAAAAAAAAAAAAAAAAAAAAAAAAAAAAAAAAAAAAAAACGGGCGCTGAGTCTCAAAACCCAAGAAATGATAGCGCAAGCGAAGGCGGCAATAAGAGGGTAACATGCGTTCGCGAGTAGAAGCGCGGGTGAAGGCACAAGTTGTGGGAATACGAGGGCACCAAGGGAAGCAAACGTCGGGGCTCAGGTTCGAACGCAAGCTCGGCATGCGTAGGCGTGCAAACCGACACACACGCAGGTCACGCCGCTCAGACCCGCTCAAAGCGCAGGCACCCACCGACCTAAGCATCTTGCTCGCATGTGGCACCTCAACCCGGCACGCCCTCCTCAGCCACTAGGCTTCACACTCCCCCCCCCCCCCCACGCTCTAGGTTTCCGGTAGGCATCAGCCCTGCAGATGAACTCAAGTATTCGTCCCTTGCTTCTCCTTGCATGATGGCACTCCCACAGGCACCAGGCTTCGCGAATGTGCACACAACAGTGACCCCTACGAATACGCGGTTACTGACAAGATGGTCACCAAAATGCGTGGCCGCCTACGTACCACGTTCGCTTGGTGGAGCTCGTGGTGCACTAGCAGTTTCATCCTCTCAGTCATTGCCAAAGGATACTGGATGCCATGGAAACTCGGGCCGCCGCCGGCCTTTCACGATCGCAACCATGCCGGCGCACGCATCCACGAAGCATTCACATGCACGGCCATCCTTGAACTCACCGAGACCGGCGCGGCCATCCAAATTCCTGCGGCGAAACTGAGATGCATAAGCCCACTCAACGTGGTCGAGCAGAAAGACAAGTGTCGCATGATTCTGGATCTCCGAAAGGTGAACGACGCAATAATCGTTCCCAAATTTAAATATGAGGGACTCAACCGCGCAGCGGACCTCGCCCGCCAAGGAGAGTGGATGTTCTCCATCGACTTGAAATCAGGCTACCACCATGTCGACATCCACCCCTCGTGCTGGACGTTCCTCGGCTTTGAATTCGACGGGCGCACATACGCCTTCCGATCCTTGCCGTTCGGCCTCGCCACAGCACCATTCGTCTTCACACAGCTCATCAAGCAATTAGCTCGGCGATGGCGAGAGCAGGGGGTCCGCGTGATACCCTACGTGGACGATATCCTCTTCCTGTGCTCGACCCAGGCACACGCTCAAGCCACGTGCCAACGGATCGTTATCGATCTCAAGGCTGCCAGGCTCGTACTCAACTCAAAAAAGTCAAAGCTGATACCAACACAGCACCTTCGGTTCCTTGGCGTAGAACTTGACACACAGGCCGGTCGGTTCTCCATCGGCGAGGAGCGGCGAGCCACACTCAACGCCACCCTCCATGCCCTACTGCGCGCAAGCTCAGCTCAGCGGAAAGTCCCAGTCCGGCAACTGGCCCGAGTTACAGGCATGCTGGCATCGATGGCTGTCGCACTCGGCACCACCACCCGAGCGTTCAGTCACGCCATGCTAGAAACAATCAACGACGCGCCGACATGGACCAGCATGGTCATCCTCTCCCCACCCGCCATCGAAGAGCTGAGATTCTGGATCCAAGAGTTCGACCGTTTCAACGGTGCCCCATTCCATGTGCGGCATAGCTACGATGCAGTCATCCACGTAGACGCAAGTGCCCACAGCTGGGGTGCCACGCTGGACACATTCCCTGGAGCCGCGATAGAGGCCAGCGCGGCAATGCCCGGAGCCCTTCATCCAACCTCCAGCACACAAAGAGAGCTCGCCGGCGTGCTGTGGGCGCTACAGACGTACGCGCCTAGAATCCGGAAGAAACACGTGCTAGTGCGGGTGGACAACCAGGGCGTGTTCTTTATCCTTCGCAAAGGAGGTTCCCAAAGTCCCGACCTCACCACCATGTGCAAAGGCATCATCCAAAAATGCATGGAGTTCGAGATTCGGCTAATCATCGAATGGATCCCACGCGATCTGAATGGTCGCGCAGACGAGCTCTCCAAGCTAGTCGACCACGATGACTACTCGCTGAAGCTCCCATGGTTTCGCCTCCTCGAGCGTCGCTGGGGGCCCCACTCCATTGACCTATTCGCCAACCCCCAAAATGCACACCTGCCGCGTTTCTGCTCTAAGGTCCCCCACCCCGATGCTACAGCAGCCGACGCCTTCTCACTTGCCTGGACGGCTGAGAACAGCTTTGCATTCCCACCGCCCCAACTCATCCCCGCAGTACTCCATCACGCACAACGCACGAGCGCATCTCTCACCCTCATAGTCCCACACTGGCCTGGCGCAAGCTGGTGGCCGCTCCTCCAGCCCTCCCCTCCATCGTGGGACCCACACATCCAAGCACATATCCCTCTTACACACGGCAGCCAGTGTCTTACAGTCGGCACACATAGTCAAGCATTCTCAGGCACAGGATTACCCAACAGCACTATCGTCGCACTCCGCGTGATATTTGACTAACTAGACTCCCTCGCCTGTCCCCAGATCTACTTCCAAAGCTCCAACATGACCTGCTTTCCATGCTCGCCCGCTCTCGTGCCGACTCGACCATCCGAACATACGAGCCTTACTGGGTGAAGTTCCGCGCCTTCTGCACGAAGGTCAACCTAACGTTCTTGCCGGCATCGGACATGACCGTCGCGCTCTACCTTGTGTATGTCATCCAACGCAAGGCCTCCTTGTCGGTGGTTCAGCTCACATGCTCCGCCGTGAGCTTTGCCCACAGGATGACAGGCTCAACATGCCCAACCACCGGCCCTTTCACCTCCCAAGTGCGCGACTTCGCGAAGCGACACTGCCCGCGCCCTAACAGGATTAAAGAGCCAGTCTCACTCCATCAGGTCCACGATATGGCAGCCTCCTTCCTACAGTCAACTAACCCGGCTGTGTTCCAAAAAGGACTGATCCCGATTCTCATGTACGCCGGTTTCTTGCGCTACTCGGACCTGGTGGCCATCCAATGGCAGGACATCCAATTTAAAGATGAAGCGATGTGGCTACTCATCCCCCACTCAAAAACCGACCAAGCCGGCCAAGGCACCTGGATCCCTATCGCGGCAAGCCCCGGACCCTTTTGTCCGGTCCAGGGCACCCAGAGGCTCATCCAACTCGCAGGATACAGCCTCCAGTCCTTGGGACCGCTCATCCGGGTCTTCGGACCCCACCTACCGAGCCACGGCACAGCCAGACCGCCCTCATACACCACAATCCGCAACTGGTGCAAGGAAGCCTTCGCGAAAATCGGCCTGGGAGAAGAGCACCTCGGCACCCACTCCTTTCGAAAAGGTGCGGCCACAGTTGCTGCCAACTCTGGGGTTCCTGACAGGATCTTCAAACGCCTGGGCCGTTGGCGTAGTGAAACCGCGAAAGAGATGTACGTCACGCCCGCGACCGATCATCTGGTTGGGGCGTCTCGACGCCTGCAAGACCCGGCGGCGGCACCATCCTCTGCTCAACACGCTGAGGCACTTCTCCGCCACCGCAAGCCCCCACTGCACATGTCTCAACGACCCCACTTGAAATGAGAACGATGCCTATTGCAAAGGACAAGAAAGCAAGCTTTCTCAATATTATAATTTTTAACACACGTAGTGTTTTTTCAAAAATTGTGTATTGTGAAAGCGAAGCTGATTGTACTGAAGCGTTGGGCATCGTCGAAGCGCGCTACTCGCCCTTCTCCAACTACATATACGTGGGTTGGAGCTCATTTACCTCCACCCACGTCTCTCATTTTTCAAACGGCTCAGTCAACCTTCCCACCTACCCCCCCCTCTAGACAACCGCCCATCTCCAATGGACAGCCGGTCACTTGAACGGGAGCACACAACTAGGATCATGATGTGTGTATGTTTAGATTCTTATAAGCTAGTAAGCGACTATTGTACCATGCCACTTGAAATGAGAACGATGCCTATTGCAAAGGACAAGAAAGCAAGCTTTCTCAATATTATGCAGGCAAAAAAGACGGGTGTTATGTATATCCAGTTTAATAAAGCACCCATGTCCGCTCAAGCCACCCATGGGCGTTCAATTTTGCGGGGTGCTGTATACGGGGAAATACGGTACTTCGCGCCACGTCGCGGAGGTCAAGCAGGTCCTTCCATGCCAGCGAGGCATCACCAGCAAGGCAGAGTCAACTACCACATGCAGAAATGTTTCCCGCAGGGCAATACCATGCAGCAAATGCCCTGCATCGTTCTAGAATATCACGAAAGGTTTCCAGTTTCATTCCATCTGCTTTTCAAGGTGCTTGTAGTGATTGTCTCGTTTGGTCTACGAGTAGATAAGTCCCCTGAAATGGGACGCCACTGCTTGCAGGCAGCATTATGCGAGTCGCGGCCCAGAGCTGAGTTGACGGGGAAAATCACTTACTGGTACTGAGCACAACCACGAGTCACAACCAAGGTCTTTGAGCAGTCAACAACATGCAGCAAAGCAGCCAAGGCACCCCAAACCACCCCACCCTTCCTAGTTGCTACTGTGCCTTCCCCCTCATAGAGCCATGGAGCAATATATGGTGGGTTGTGAGCTTGGACAGAGTGGCATTGAGCACCAGAGGGGCTGCAGCGGCCAGCAAGGGCAAGTCGGGTGATTGGTGCTATTAGAATAGCAGAATGATTAGAACAAGGGAGTATAGGAGAGGATGTAGGGTTGAAATTGTACCCTCTATGAACACAAACCTATCTAGCCTATAACTTCTACGTATAAAAATATGTATACATTGACACACCCCCTGGGCTAGATAAGGGGCAGTGCTGAGCAAGAAATGCGCAACTCAGGGTGGCACTACTAGTCCGACCTCAAAGGTAGGGGTCCGAAGACCATTCAGCAAGAGTACAAGCTAAACAAGAGCAAACCAGGGCGGCACTACTAGTTCGGCCCTTGGAAGAGAACTCACACGGCCAGTCAAGAAGTTACATATAAAGAGGAGTACACAATCAAGGTCCAAGCAAGTGAGGAGCTACAGGAACTAGACCAAGCTGCAAACAGTGCCGCTGATAATCTTTAGGCGCAAGCGCCTTAGTAAAGATATCAGTTGTATTGCCACCGGAGGCCAAGTGTACTCTGCGGGCCTGGCGGCGCTGCTGTAGCTCGCGCAGGATGAAGTACCGCAGCTGGATGTGCTTCGCTCTGCCCTCAAGTCGAGGCTCCTGATATAGGAGGATCATGGCCATGTTGTCAGCATACAGAACCGGTGCAGAGCTAGGCCGCTCACCTAAGTCGGTGAGCAAGAAGGTCAGCGAGCGGAGCTCCTGTGCCGCCATGGCACCGGCGTAGATCTGAGCCTCTCAGCTAGACTGAGCAACAAATGAGGAGTGAGTAGACCTCCACGAGACAGCACCTGAACCAAGGCTAAAGTAGTAGCACTGGGAGAACCTGAGTGTCTCAGCGTCGTCTGCCCACGAACATCTGTGTGCCCAGTAAGGACCACTGGCCTGCGTCCTCCCAGCACGAGTCCCATGCCTGATGTACTTGCTAGATAACGCAAAACCCTCTTAGCGGCCGACCAGAGCTGTGGTCGGTGTCTCCCTGTGGCCACAAAGCGTGCCAGGATACTGAGAGGGTATGCAAGATCTGGACGAGTGCAAGTCATCAGGTACATGAGGCAATCCACCAGCTCTGCGTAAGGACCACTGGGCTCTACTGCCTCCTCATGAACTGGAGCGCAGAGCCTGTGGTCTACTAGCAGGGACGTGGGCTGTGCAGGGGAGAACTGAAGACCGAACATCTGAAGGATCTGGCGCACCAAGTGTGACTGCGTGAGAGTGATGGTGCGCGCTGCTCTGTCCCTGGAGATTTACAGGCCAATGTAGCGGTGCACCTCTCCTAGGTTAGTGCACGTGTGTCTCCTCAGCAGCTCAGCCTTCACGGAGGATAGCGCATCTCTGTCAGCAGTAGCGAAGACCAGGTCATCTACGTAGACAAGGATGTAGAACAGGGTCTGGCCAGCACAAACGGAGAGCGAGGGGTCTGCAGACGACGGGAAGAACTGCAGGTCAGCTAGTGTAGCACGCAGCGTATCGTGCCACTCCCGAGACGCCTATCACAGGCCGTAGACCGAGAGCCGAAGGAGCCACTGGAGGGAAGGTACCGGTGAAGCCCTGTGGACGGCGTAGGTATACCTGCTCGTGTAGGCTGCCCTGAAGAAACTATGTGGAGAAGTCGAGGGAGTGTAGCTCGTAGTCGCGCTGTGCTGCTACATGTAGCAGCGCCCGAAGAGTAGTCATCTTCGGAGTCAGGGCGAAGGTCTGAAAGAAGTCTACACCCTCGGGCTGACTGAAGCCTCTAGCCACGTAGCGCTCCTTGAACACAGGTGGCTCTCCAGGGGGGCGCTTCACGTTGAAGAGCCACCGACTATGGACTACGTTCACCCCACGTGGGGGAACTACGTTGACGAAGGTGCCGCTGGATCTCCAAGATGCCATCTCCTTCTCCATGGCAGCTATCCACTGAGAGGCCCAGGGTCCCGAGGTTGCCTCAGCGTAAGTGCGAGCGGTCGGGATGTCAAGGGCGTCTGTGTCACCCTCAGGGACTAACAGCATGGAGCAGAGATGAGGAGCGGCCTCAAACATGAAAGCAACTCGTACTACATGTCCTCTAGGACGTCACTGCCAAGGGCAGGAGCACCCCGGACAGATGGAGGGCAGGCAGGGCCAGAGACCAGAGCTGTGGCGTAGTCAAGGCGGCGGGTAGAGGCGAAGTCAGCGACAACAGCGACAAGAGCGTCAAGACTCGAGACAGGAACAGACGGATCAGTAATGAGGGAGGCAAGGACCCGAGGAACAAGAGGGCGAGCGGAACGAAGGTAGACAGACAGAGGAGGCGGAGCGACAACGAGCGATGACAAAGGAGGCGAGGGGAGGAGGAGGGGACGAGATGCATGGAAATGGAGCAACATGCAGTGAGAGCGCTGGACAGAAGAGACAGGACGAGCACGAGAGGGACGGCGAGACCAGAAGTGGGACGGAGGCGTCGGGTCAGGAGACACGAGAGGGGATACAAGAGGGGAACGAGGGGGGAAACGAGCCGGGGACGAGTCCGGCAGAGGAAACACATGGCCGTAAACAAGCAGAGGAGGCGGCGGTGGGAAAGGCGCGGGCGGGTGGTCAGGGGAGGGAAGGCCGAGCAGGCGAAGGGCGGACAGCGGCGGCGACTGCTGCTGCTGCTGCTCCACGCCGACACCAGGACCGCCAGCTGCACCACGGCCAACTCAGGAATGCTCCACTCCAGCACCTCCAGAACGAGAACCCTCTCCAGCACCGGTGCCACCCCCGAGACTGCCGGGACAAGCCACGGCAAGAACCCCAGGACTCGCACCCCTAGAACCAGCACCCCCAGAACGAGAACCCTCTCCGGCATCGATGCCATCCCCAGAATCGCCGGGACAAGCCACGACAGGAACCCCTTGACTAGTACCCTCCTCAACGCCCGCACCCCCTGAGTCCACGGACAGTTGCTGCTGCGGCGGTGACGGCGGCGGCTGCTGAGACGGCAGAGGAGGAGACGCCGAGGGAGCCACAGGTGGCAAGAACTACACCGCAGGGCCACCAGAGTCAGCCAGCTCCTTGACCGGGACAATCGACGGGATGGGAGTGACGTGAGACACACCAGACAGAGCAGGACGGGGAGGGAGCGGAGTACGGGCTACCAGGGGAGAGGGAACCAGGAACAGGGGCGGGGAAACCAAGAGACCTGGGTTGGGAAAGTAGTGGTAAAAGGAGACAAACTCGTCGAAAGTGACGTTACGGGAGTGAAAGAAGCGGTGAGACGGCGGGTGGTAAAAGTGCCAGTCAGACAAGTCAAGGGGGAAATCGAGGAAGACACAAGGGATCGTGCGGGCAGTGAGCTTGTCCATGCCAGAGGCACGAACGTGAGCAAGGCAGCCCCAAACGTGGAACGCAAATGCGTCACCAGGGAACCAGGTCCAAAGAAGGGTCGGTGAAACCTGCGGCCGCTGGGTGAGCGGCGTAGCAAACAGCGAACGGCCACAGAAAATAGGGTGCACCGGCATGGATCATGGAGGTACGAGCCACCTCCATGACCAAGCCGATGCGTCGCTCAGTGACCCCATTCTGCTACGGGGAGTCCAGTAGGGTGTACAACTGGGTGATGCTCTCCGCACGACATAACTGTCCAAGCCGACCAGAGGCGAACTCGCCGCCACGGTCGGAGTGGAGACACAGCACAGGGAGACCGTGGTGGAGGCGCGCAACTACGACCCACGTGATAAGAACATCAGGCACATCGACCTTCCACTCCAAGGGAAACACCGTGGTGTAGCGCGTTGAGTCGTCGACGAGCACTAGAAAGTAGCGCTCATGACGCGGTCCAGGGACGGGGGCTGGGCCCCAGACGTCCAGGTGCAAGGTCTGGAGGGGTGTGGAGGAGGGGTGAGGAGCACGGTGCAGCCGGCCCTCGGCGCAGGGCGTACACGGCGGTGTAGGCGAGAGAGGGCGGGCAGGGAGCGACGTAGGGAGACCGAGGACTAGACCGTGCTGAGACATGTGACGCAGACGCGGGAGTGCGGGGTGACCTAGGTGGTGGTGCCACAAAAGCGACGGGTGAGTGAGGGACCAACACGAGCAAGCCACAGTGACCTGGGTTGAAGCAGGACCCAGGGAGGACGCGCCCACCGGGGGGGAAGCATTGTCTAGCGTAAACAGGCAAGACACCGAGTCTCGGGGGAACGTCGCAAGGGGGGCACCTGAGGCGGCCTCGGTACAGACACCATACCGCTCGTGACCAGGGAAAGTAGTGGTGACGCCGAGGTCCTGAAGACAACCGACACCAACTAGGTTCCTGGAAAACGAAGGGATGTGCAGGCTTGTAAGCGAGCCCGAGGGAACCGTTGGACAGGGAAGTGTAGTGTAGCTACGGGCAACGACACGACCAGAGGAGGGGTCAGCAAGTGCGACAGAGGCAGGCGCTGCAAGCGGTGTGAGTATGGCGTGGTCGCGGAAGAAGCAAGCAGACGCACCAAAGTCAAGCTCAAAGGACAGCGAAGCAGAAGCTGCGGCCGGAGGAGGAGAGAGCGTGGAGCCTAGGTTAGACAAGGCAGAAGGTCCTACGCCTGACGCAGCAGGGGAGTCTGTACTACACACAGGTACTACACCTAAACTAGATAACACAGGGTAATAAGATCCGAGCAAACTAGAAGCATCAGCATACAGAGAATGCAGGGCAAAACTAATGTGATCCATGTCTAAGTCAAAGACACGCACACCGTGGCGCAGCAGACTGGGCCAATCAGGGAGGTCCGGGGCCAGGCCGAAGCGGCGACGAAAGAGGTCGTCGAGGCGACGGAAGTAGCGTACAGTCGGGTGCGGGCGAGGACACACAGTGCCATGGAGGGGGCCGGTCTGGAGCTGGTACTGGTAGCTTACACCACCAAAGCCGACGCCGAGCTGCGAGGGCCGCCACCGCGGCCACCACCTCCAGAGGCTCCTGGCCACCTCGGCGGGAGGCGGGCCCACGACTGCTGCTGCTGCTGCTGCGGCTACTGCTGCGGCTGCAGCTGCTGCGACGGCTGCTGCTTCGGCGGCTACGGGTGCTGCTACTCCTGGGCACCAGCCCCGATCCCCTCGTCAGACCCACTGTCCCCACCACCACCACCACCCCCAGCACCCCCGACACGACGCCCCCCCTTGGGGCCACGACGGCCCCGACGTGGGCGCAGCTGCGGGGACGCCGCATCTGCGGTCTCTGCGGCTGAGGCAGTCGCAGTGACCGCGGCTGAAACGTCAGCGTACGTGCACTGGGAGGGCACACTGCCCTGAAAGATAGGGACTGCCGTAGCACCGCTCGACTGAGCGATAGTGCGCTGGCGGGTCTCTATCTGAGACAAGGCGGTGACAAAGGCGGTCAGGGTGAGGTCACCGGGGTGCTGGCTAAGGAAGTGGTCGCGAGCAGTGGCTACGCACTCCGGAAGGCGCATAGCAATGAGGTACAGTGTAGCACAGAACGGCGGGGGGAAGGCAGTGAGCTGGGCGTCAGTGCTAGCGGCGCGGTAGCTAGCCTCTAGTGCACGGAGATGAGTGACTAGGTCAGTGATAGTGGGGAAAGCGGCAAGATCAGGGAACAGCATGGGGAGGATCAGGCGGCCAACAGAGGCGGAGGCAGGCGTGGAGTAGCGCGCAACGACTGCGTCTAAGAAATCCTGGGCATTCGCGACAGCAGTGAAGCGCGGACGCTCAGACAGGGGAAGAGCATGACTAATGGCTAGCTGCGCTACGGCATCGCGGGAATCCTAGACAGCGCGAGCAAGTGCAGCAGCAGAAAAGGCCTCACGCTGAGCAATGGTGGGGTCAGCAGGGAGGGGATCAAGCGCGAGGGGGTGGGGAAGCAAGCCATCAACATGCATAGCCAAGGAGTGCCCATCCTCGCGCTGACCTGTGAGGTGACGACGGAGATCGACAAGCCAGGCGGCGAAGTCGATCGCGTGCCCCTCCGCGTCCAGGAGGAGTACAGCGCCCGCCATCGTGCGACCTCAGCGTCACAGCTCCACGGCGGCACAGCGACACAGCGACACAGCTACTCAGCGGCACGGCGACACAGCGGCGCGGCGGCAGAACTCTCTGGAGGGAAGACCGAGCGGAAGGCCGGGCGGGGCGCACAGGGCCAGCGGCGTATAGAAGGACCGGCTGGGGCTCACGGGGCCAGCAGAACACGTAGAAGGCCGGCGAGGCGCGATGGGCCGGCAGGGCTCAAAAGGGGAGGCGAGGCGCTACGGGCCGGTTGAGCACTAGGGCCAGGCGGGGCGCTAGGGCCGGTCGGGGCGCGAGGGGCAGGCGGGGCGCGTAAGGGACCAGCGGGGCTCAAGGGGCTGGCGAGGCGCTAAGGGACCAGCGGGTGCTCGAGGGGCCGTCGGGGCGCTAGGGGCCGGCGGGGCGCAGGAGGGACCAGCAGTGCGCGAGGGCCGGGTGGGGCGCGAGGGGCCGGTGGGGCGTATAAGGGACCAGCAGGGGTCGCACGGGGTCATCGGGGCGGCGGGGCGCTGAGCACTAGCGGGGCGCACTAAGGCCAGCGGGGCGCACTACGGGAACGGCCGGGCAGTAGGCTAGGGCGAGGGCAGAAGCGGGTGGGCGGACCTAACCTACTATGATACCATGTTAGAATAGCAGAATGATTAGAACAAGAGACTACAGGAGATGTTATAGGGTTGGAGTTGTACCCTCTATGAACACAAACCTATCTAGCCTATAACTTCTACATATGAACATATGTATAAGTTGAGAGGTGCGCCGCGCCAGTGTAAAACAAGCTGATTTACTGCCAGGAGATGTGTACAGCGTGGACTGAGCAGCAGCCAAGCAGCAGCAACATCTACCATGGCATGGCAACCCTCTAGAGCCACACCTACTGAGGGACCTAGGGTCCCGTGTATTAGAAAATGTGAGTCCAGCGCGCGAGGCACAGCGAGCTCTCTCAAACCACCCGGAAGACTGCGCACCTCCGATTCTGCAGAATGAAAACCAGCGTGCAGATCAGCCACAACAATGGGCAATGGCCAATGGCCAATGGTCAATGGTCAATGGTAATGGCCATGCACGCCACAGCAGAATGACAACCACCGGCAGAACACAGTGCAAGTTAGTGACTGGAACGTGCGAGAAAATGGTATACGATGGCGCACTCACCTCTGGGAACTGTGGGTTGTCGTCCTTGGACTTGAGTTTGGCAATGTTGTTGCGGCCCAGCCCCATCTTAATGAGCAGAGTGTCGAACTCCACTATGAAGCACAACCCCGAGTATTGCTGCACGCCAGGAAAGAAAGGAGGGGAAAGACACTGGCAGTGGTTGGCACGACCTTCTGAGGAGACTGTCAAACTCTACAATGAAGGAACAGGAAAGAAATAGAACACACCCAATGGGCACGGCGAGATGTTGAAGCACTGGAACATGAGAAGAGGATGAATCACGGGCGTGAGAGAACGGAGAGAATAGAGATGAAGCAACGCCAAGGTCGGGCAGTGTCTAGGCAACCGACCAGTCCAGGTGAGGAGCCCCGCACAGTCAGCTTAATGCCTTGACTGTTGACGAGGTCGAATGATGGGCACGACGCCTTGCGAGCAACCTGAAAGCACGGGGGTCGGCAGGAGTGACGGATTCCGGGCAGTTGCGAAGAGAATTTGGTACGTGGTTGCACATGGCTATTTGGCAGCAAGAAACGGAGGCGCAGTCCGCAGAAACGAGGAACCCCTTGAGACGGGAGACGGCCTGGCGGGCGACAGACGGCAAGAGAGGAAACGGGAGGGGACGATAGGGGAAGGCGAGACGCGTGCGGGACAGGGGGAAGGAGAGGGGGGAAGGAGAGGGGGGAAGGAGAGGGGGGAAGGAGAGGGGGAAGGAGAGGGGGGTAGGAGAGGGGGGAAGGACAGGGGGGAAGGACAGGGGGGAAGGACAGGGGGGAAGGACAGGGGGGAAGGACAGGGGGGAAGGACAGGGGGGAAGGACAGGGGGGAAGGACAGGGGGGAAGGACAGGGGGGAAGGACAGGGGGGAAGGACAGGGGGGAAGGACAGGGGGGAAGGACAGGGGGGAAGGACAGGGGGGAAGGAGAGGGGGGAAGGACAGGGGGAAGGAGAGGGGGGAAGGACAGGGGGGAAGGACAGGGGGAAGGAGAGGGGGGAAGGAGAGGGGGGAAGGAGAGGGGGGAAGTAGAGGGGGGAAGGAGAGAGGGGGGACTGCAGGAGAGGGGTGGGGAGGGAGAGTGGGGAAACGGGTGGGGGTGGGGAGGGGGGGGGAGAGGGTGGGTAGGAAATGGGAGGGCAACTGGATGAGCAGCATCAGGGATGAAAGGCAAAGAGAAGGAGAGAGGAGGAGCAGAAGGAAGACCGTACTCTTTTTGCGCGGCACTTTTTCTTGAGCGTTCCACCGATCACCGGCGCTGTCGTCCGCGTCGATGCACTGTTGACCACCACCGCCGCCACAACGACAACAGGGAGAATGGGAAAGAAACCGGAAGCGGGAAAGAGAGCGGGAGCGGGAAATCAACCGAAAGCGCAATGGGAAGGAGATGAGGTGAGAGGAGCATGGAACGGCCCGGAAGCGCGGGAAACTGGGTGCAGCGAGGAGAAGAGTTGAGCAGTTGGCGGGCGCACGCTTGGGGGGCGCACGCTTGGGGGGGGCACGCTTGGGGGGCGCACGCTTGGGGGGCGCACGCTTGGGGGGGGCACGCTTGGGGGGCGCACGCTTGGGGGGCGCACGCTTGGGGGGTTCACGCTTGGGGGGCGCACGCTTGGGGGGCGCACGCTTGGGGGGCGCACGCTTGGGGGGTTCACGCTTGGGGGGCGCACGCTTGGGGGGCGCACGCTTGGGGGGGGCACGCTTGGGGGGTGCACGCTTGGGGGGCGCACGCTTGGGGGGGGCACGCTTGGGGGGTGCACGCTTGGGGGGCGCACTCTTGGGGGGCGCACGCTTGGGGGGGGCACGCTTGGGGGGTGCACGCTTGGGGGGTGGATGTTTACTTGTAGAGTACAAGGGAGTCGGAGAAGGGCTGCGAGGGGCGCATTGTGGGGAGCAGGTAGAAGGGCACGAGGGCCAGCGAGCCGTCAAAGGCGAAGTCGCACTCCTGCGAGGGAGGGGGGGGGAGAGATGGTTGGAAATGAGATAACAGGAATGGGCACGACTTAAGTACCCTCACAGCTCGTATCTCACCCCGCGCCTACTCTCTAAGACCTTGGAAGCCGAACCACAGACACGCCGCTTCTCCTGTTCCTCTCCCCCCCCTCCCGGCCCAGTCAATCCCCATCGTCCGCACTGCCTCGCACGCCCCCCCTACACTTCCTGGCACTCTCCCTCCCAGTGCGCCCCAATGCGGCCGCCCAAACCCGCTTGAGCCTGACTGCCTGGGACGGAAAGCGTGATGGTGAGTCGCGTCAAGAGCCCTCCGGCAGCGCACCGCCTCACAATCCCCGCCTAATCCACGAGGCCCGACTGCCTCAACCGCCTGCATGCACTCGAGCTTGCCCTTTCCGCCCCTCTCGACTGCGTCTCGACTGCCCTCATCGCTGCCTTAGCGATCTACCTGATACGGCAGCACGCAGTCCAGCATGCCGGGCGGGTTGCTCTTCTTGCCTCGGACCGACGGCGGCTCGTGTGCTCTGAGCGCATCCCCTGCTGCGGCCAGCGACTTGAGGCTCCTGCGCTCACGCGCCTCAGGCGTCTCAGACGCGCGCTCCTGCCCGCTATTCCCCCTTAAAGCTGGCGAGAAAAACGACAAGAGGGCGCTGCCGCCGGGAGACGCGGGGAGCACGGTGGAAGTGAGAGGCCCGGAAAAGATGGATTTAAGAGCCCTGCTGGTTACAACTCTTGCCCTGCTGGGTGCTAGCCTGGCGGAACTCGTGCCTGGGGACGCGAGGAGGAGGAGGAGAAAGGCCGACACGACGAACGGACACAGCGGAACGGCACGCAGCTGACGCCTTCCTAAGCAACCATTCCCGCTCGTCAACGGCTCTGTGTAGCCTGATGCTGTCGATCGAACGGATGAGATTCGTCGATTATCGCACGAATCTGGCCGGCCAGCGCTGTCTGAAGCGGAAAGCGCGCGACCTGCTTTTGGCCTGCTTCGTCTCGATGATATTAATCGACCCGATAACCTAGTGACGGTCGCAGCTGGGGTCCACATGACACTAAGTAGAGTTCGGATGTGGGAAGGGGATTACGCGCGAATGTAGGTGTGGCCAGAATCTGGACGACGGCTGGGGACGGGATTCGGACTAGTTAATGTCAAGCTAAATTTCTGTGCTGTGGTCGGCTCGCTATTCGTCCCTAACTAACTCGCGGAGAGTGTGTGTTAACCTGCCGGACTTCTGACAAAGGCGCTGACAACATAGTGCGAACACGGAGTGCGAACCCTCGCCAGACAAGCATGCTGATAACATGGCTTCACGGCTTCGAAGTGCGATGCTGTACTGAACTGGTGCACTGTGTGCTCTGGTCGGCGGGGAAAGCCGTACTATGTGGCCCTATTCGGCTGCTATGCCCCGGTTACTGACCCACTCAGATGCTTCGGCTGCTGTCGGCCAGACTAAAATCCGCAAGCACCGCCTTCAGATCGTTGGTTACGTTACGCGCAAACCGCTGGTCAGACAAGCATGCCAACCAACCAGCCAGGGCTATTTTTTTTTCGTTTTTCGTTTTTCAAGACCCAGCGGTCTCAGGATTCGCGTCACTAAAGACCCTGAAAATTCAGCATTCCCAGGAAAATCTCTCTTTATTTCAGGATGACTTTGACCTTTCAATCTGAAATTCAGAGTTTTTTTTGGGACTCCCTACATATCAGCGGAACCTGTGGGCACTTCGAGTACAAGCAGGAAGGACTCGATGGAAGAAACGATGGAGAAGAATCCAGAACACACACTTGCTGCTGCTGCTGTCCTCACCACCACACCATGTTCGACACTTTCCTTAATCGCGACAGAAATGCGTACGACTTAGAGGGACAGTGCGCAACCTGGCTGTTGATATTAAGGGGTTGTGATAGTCTGACAGCCCTGCACTTCTGTAGTTGTGAAAGTTCCACGGAAAATTGGTCAGGGTTGCGAAGGAAAGGGGGGGGAGGGGGGCGGTCGGGTGGGAGGGTAGGGTTGCAATTCCGGCACGGGTGAGTTTCCATGCCAGTCGGATGGCCAGGATAATTTTTCGCGCAATCCAGATTGCTCAGGGAGTTCCTCAGAAACGCCCGGAATCAGCTAGGATGTTTGTGAGTCAGAATCCCTCAAAATCATTATTTTCAGCTGGAAAGACCCGGAATGTACCTGACATTCTGGATGTTTACCCTTGAACCGAGAGCCCTGCAACCAAAGCCAGCAGCAGCAGCAACCACCCTGGGCTGGGGGACGCTGCTTTGCCCAGCGAACAAGCAAGCCCTGTTGCCGTGTGAGTGACCCGCCCGCTGACACATCCGCAGATACACCGCCCCACCGGCTGGGCAAGGCACGAGAAGGTCCAAAACAGCGTAGCAAGGGCAGGCAGACAATCGATCGCGAATGGTGAGGATTCCGCGTTTGGTTTCCCGCCATTTCCATCGTGCTCTGACAGCCGCTTATTCGCGAAGCCCCGCGGAGAAGACGTCGCACGCACTTCGAAGCGGACTCTTGCGATAGACTTGAACCCCCTACTGCGTACTGGGTACCTCGATATCGGCGTCCAGAGAGCTGAAGGAAACAAAGTAGCCTAAACGCGAAAGCTGAACCTTATATAATTGTCCACAAGTGTTGACACACATCATACATAGCCACCACTACTGTACACATTGGAATGCCGTTACAGCAGAGTTTGTGAGATTCATGCAGTGTTCCCTAGATCCTGGCGTGACACGATTGGATCTTGCACACAATTTGAAGCTTCACTAGGCCAAGCCAAGCACTAGAGAAGCACAACACACAAGCACAACACTATGCATCCCCCAGGCAGCCTCAGTACCCACCACCATAACCTCGTGCCCCCTGTTGCCCTCTCCTACCGTCCAGAGCCCTAGCAGCAGATCCTGGCACTGCTGCTCCCCCATACGGTGCTGCCCCCACCCCTCCCGCCCCCCCATAAGCCCCTGCTTGTCCCCCTGCTGCCCCCCCATACATCCCTGCTCCTACCCCAACTGCTCCTCCTGCCGCCGCTGTTCCGTACGCACCTCTTCCTCCTCCCGCTCCTCCCCCATACCCACCCCCTTCGTACGTCCCTCTCAGTCCAGCCGTCCTAGGCGTTCCCCCAACCCCGGCTCCAGCAGCACCGGCGCCAGCAGCAGCAGCAGCACCTGCTGCTCCCGGTCTGTACCCCTCCCCAACCCCACCAGCAACCGCCGCCGCAGCAGCAGAGGCCGAAGCAACGCCTGCAGCCCTGGCCCTGGCAGCGAGGCCAGCACTGGTATCGGGAACAGGGAGAATGGCAGAGTAGGCACGCGTGGCACTGGAGCCAGAGGAGGAGCTGATGGTGGACTGCGCGCCATGGATGATGGACGAACTGTCGTAGCCGCCCGAGGGGGAGGCGGCGTGCAGGGAGTCATCGGGCAGGCGCAGGCCGAAGCAGAACACGTTCACGCGCGTGCGCCGCAGCTCCCCGGGCAGCAGGTCTGCTGACAGGCTGTCTGCTATACCCTGAGTGGGGGAGACGGGGGGTGTGGGGGAGGGAGGGAGGGAGGGAGGGAAGAGGTGAGGAAGGGAGAGCAAATAACGAAGTTCAGAGCCGGAACATGCACGGCCAATATCTTCGCGGCGGGAGGCCAGAGAAGTTTCAAATTTCCTGAATCGAAACGTTCATGACACACCTTGAGCTGCTCAGGCGTCTGAGGGGTGGGAATGTCCCTCTCCTCTCCCCACTCGCCCGACCGCATGCCGCCGCCGCCCCGTGACAGCTGGCGCTCGTAGCTGGGGCGGTCGTCGGGAGGCGGGCCTGCGGCAGCGATGGACTGCATGGTGCGGTGCAGCAGCATGTCCCTTAGCTGGAAGATGATGTCGTCCAGCGAGGGTGAGGCAAACGGTTGAAGCACGGCTTGGAAGTAGTCCAGCTGAAGAGGGGGGGGGGGGGGTGTTTAGGGGGGGAAGAGAGGGAGGAGTGAGCGATAGCCCCTCGAGAGAGGAGTGCATGTTGCACAGCTGGAAGACCAACCCCGTTGGAAGCATCTTGAAGCCCCTCTGAACACACCTCCAGCGACAGCTGGCAGAAGGCGTTGGCGTCGAGCTGCTCGAGGTCGGCGTGCTGGAAGGTCAGCTGGTGCAGCACGTCCATGAGGCGGCTGCGGCAATGTGATGCGACGTGACGAGATGTGGCCTACCATACCATGAGCACCTTCGAGTGCATCTTCAGGCATCTCGCCTCAGCACCCACCTCTAATGAGAGTTGGCAGAAGGCGTTGGCGTCCAGCTGCTCGAGGTCGGCGTGCTGGAAGGCCACCTGGTGCAGCGCGTCCATGAGGCCCTCTGAGAGCGTATTGATGGCGCGGTCGACAAAAGGGCTGCAGCCCGCGGACACCTGGATAGTAGAGAGAGAGTTATCGGAGGCAGCAGAGAAGCGCAGGTAAGATTCTCAGCCATGGAGGGTTGGAGTGGACAAAGAGTGGTGTGTGCAAGGTATGGCATGAAGCATGGCTGTGAGGCATGGCTGTGAGGCATGGAAGTCCCGAGAAAGAACAAAAGAAGGGACTCGAGCGAGAACGCGCTCGTCTCACTAGGGCGCGCCTCGTCTCACTAGGGCGAGGTCGTCTCACTCGGGCACGCTTGTCTCACTCAATAGCACAGGATCCCCAAGTATCACTAGGGTGAGCTTACCTCAGCATGCACAGCCACCAATGGCAGGATGAGATCCAGGGCTGAGTCCCGCAGACCCTGCTCACATGGCACGGAGGATTGAGGGGACGGATGGCATGAGGCATACCCCATGACATGACACAGACGCATGATGCTGTGCCGAAGCTCGAATGGCGGTCTTGCGTACAAGAGGGTGGTGGCTGGGTCGGATGCAGGTACATTGGTGAGCACGTGCCCTTGCAGAAGGCAAGGTGGGGCTTTAACCTCAGCGCATGTGAACAGACACACCAGAAGGCAGCGAAGCTGAACTGACGGGGAACAACACGGAACAAACAAGGGCAGAGCAGACTATGCCCTTCACAAGAGGGGCAGCAACGCACCGACTCAATCGCGGTGTTGAATCTTCATCACCTGGACCGGCGGGGCAGCGGCCCAGGCAATGCTGTCTCCGAGGAAGCACCGGATGACGGCATGCCCAGGTGCTGCGCCTTGGTCCCGATGTACTGGTCGCCCACCGCCGTCTCTAGAGGCACCTCAAGAACCCTCAAAGCACGAATCTCTCTCTCTTACCTTGGCAGGGGGGGCAGCGGCCTAGAACGGCACTCACCTTGACGGGGGGCGCAGCAGCCCAGGCGGTGCCGTCTTCGAGGAAATATCGAATGACAGCCATGCCCAGGTGCTGTGCCTTGGCTGCAATGTACTGGTCGCCCACCGCCGTCTCCGCCTCTAAGAACACGCGCTCCACGTCTGCTAGTAGTTGCTCAACTTCGTTCAAGGCTGGGGGCGTGTAGCCTGGACGGGTGGGTGCTGGCGCTGACGCACTGTGGGTGGGGACGGGGGAGACGGAGAGGGGGAACTGGAGGGGGTGGCGAGGATGCAAGTGAGGAGGAATGGAGAACATTGCACTCTCTGCAGCTATCATGGTAAAGGCGTTCTCCAATCGTGTCACAGTTTGCGCACACCTCTCTGTCTTCCCACACTCCGTTCCCAACTGGGGTCGTTCCACAGGTGCTGGTAGTGCTGGGCCAGGTCCCGGGCGACCATGGAGCGGCAGAAGACGGCGTTTCTGAGCAGCATGAGGATGCGCTGGTGCGGGTTGCCCACCTCCACGCCCTCTCTTTTCTCACACACCCAGTTTCCCAGTCCTCTCTTTACCACTCCCCACCTCTCACAACTCCTCACCCCTCACTTCACCAAGACAACACCCACCTGGGGTCGTTCCACAGGTGCTGGTAGCGCTGGGCCAAGTCCCTGGCCACCACGGATCGGCAGAACCCCGCGTTGCTGAGCAGCATGAGGATGCGCTGGTGCGGGTTGCCCACCTCCACGCCCTGCTGCAGCCCCTCAAACTGCGGCCCCATCTCCGCCCCCTCCTCCTCCTCCCCCTCCTCGCCCTCCGCCCCCTCCTCCCCCTCGGGGGGAGCGGATCCATCTGGCAACTGCTTGGCCATTTGCACTAGCGCCTCTGGTGGGGGGGAAAGGGGGGAGGGTGGAGAGGCGGGGGGGGGGGGGGCAGAAGAGAGGGGGGACATGTGAGCTAAGAGGGAAGTGGGCAATGTGCAGAGCGAATCCGCGTCAACTGCTGGTCACCTTTTCTATTTTCATCTCCACTTTCCTCGGCTGTGTATTGAGCCCACTCACAAGTCACGACAGGAGTGCCTGAGTGAGTAACAGGCTAACAGCTCACCACAGGCATCCACAAAGGACTCGTAGAAGGTGGTCTTCACCGACGCATACATGCGCCACACCTCCGCCGCTGCTGCCGCCTGCGCTGCTGCGGCATCCGACCCGCTGGCCACTGGGATGCTCGGCCCGTCCTTTGACAGCTGGGCCAACGCCCTGAGATCAGGGAGGGGCAAAGCGGGGAGAGCGAAATAGAGAGTGTTGGGAGCGTGACAGGCAATCCACTGCTGCCTGTGCTGCTGCTGCTGCCGCCTGCACTGCTGCGGCATCCGACCGCTTGCCACCGGGACCCTCAGCCCATGCTTGCCCCTCCCCCCATCCCCCCCCCACCCCCCCCTCCAAACCCCCACTTTTTCTCCCCCACCCACAGTGAGATGTGGTCCAGCAACACGCCAATGGTTTCCCCAAAGCATACGGGGAAGAGAGGTGTGAACATCCAAACTCAGGTTTATTGGCGAGGTGCACGCTACCTTGCTGCCTTGCGTTAGGTCCAGCCATCACCATACCCACTGCCCCACTCACTGGGTGATCTGGTCCAGCGCCGCCCCAATGGTCTCCCCAAAGCGCACGGGGAAGTGCGAGATGTCAAACTCGGAGCCCTTGGTGAGGTGCGAGGCGGCGGGCATCCAGTCCTCCTGCTTCGCCACGTCAGCGGCCGCGCCGCGCATGATGAAGCACAGCTGGCGCACAAAGCGCGCCGTGATGGCGATGCGGAACTGGTGCAGCGCTTGCACTGGGGAGCGAGAGGGGGGGGGGGAGCGGAGAGGTGAGACGGACTAATAAGGTGCCTCAGACGCGGGTGGTGGTGATGGCCATGCAGAACTGGTGCAGGGCTTGCACTGGGGGAGGGGTGAGCGGGGGAGGGGAAGAGAGGTGGGGTTTGGGAGAGGAAAGGGTGAGAAGGAGGGGGTGCATGGGGGAGAGAGGAAAGGCAAAGATACTGGGGAGAGAGGAAAGGCAAAGATACTGGGGAGAGAGGAAAGGCAAAGATACTGGGGAGAGAGGAAAGGCAAAGATACTGGGGAGAGAGGAAAGGCAAAGATACTGGGGAGAGAGGAAAGGCAAAGATACTGGGGAGAGAGGAAAGGCAAAGATACTGGGGAGAGAGGGTAGGGTAAACGAGTGAATACATGCCTTTGAAGGAGCTAGGTATGGCTGAGAAATATCCTAACCTGCGTGTTGTCCGTGGGCAGCACGCGGAGGAGCAGCCTCGGCAGCAGTAAAAGCCGATGACGCCTTAGCAACAGCAGTGACGGCCTGCAGCATGTACGGCCGCTGCTCCCGGCTGCTCTCCTGTTGTGAACCCAGTATTCACCTGCCTGGGGCATACCTGCGAGAGGAGGAGCAGCCTCAGCAGCAGCGAAGGCAGACGACGCCTTGGCGACCGCAGTGACGGCCTGCAGCATGTACGGGCGCAGCTCCCGGCTGCTCTCGAGCGCGGTGAAGGCGTCGGTGACCTGCTTCTCGAACACGCCCACGATGCCCATCACCATCGCCACCCCCTCCACCTGCGCGTGCTTGCGGTACGGCCCCCCCGTGCCCGCCGCGCCTCCCCCTTGGTTGCTCAGACCAGAGCTGGAGCGGGCGAGAGGGGGCTTGGCGGCGTAGGCTCCCCCGTACGGGTACGCTCCTGCTGCCTGTGGGAAGGGGGGGGGGGGAGTGGGGGGAAGGAATTGTGAGAAACGAGTGCATGTATGAGATTATGCCCCCTGCCCGCCCCTCCCCACCCTTGGCTGCCCAGACCCGAGTTGGAGCAGGGCTTGACCGCATAGGCTCCCCCATGGGGGTGCACTCCTGTTGGCTGTGGGAGGGGAGGTGGGCAGGATGGGAAGAGAGACGGAATGAAAGGAAAGGATGAGGCACCAGCTGTCGCTCTGTCTCTCCCTCTCGCCACCCTCCCACCCACTCACCTGCTCTGCTCCTCCTCCACCCACCACACCCACCGGCGGTTCTTTTGAGAAGTTGGCAGCTTTCCCCGTGAAGATTCCCACGACGAGGACGGCCCTCCACAGCTGCAGCAGCTGCGTGTCAGAGGAGTCTATTTTTGAGGCGCCTCAAAAGTAGGCACCTCAGACCTTCCTACCATTGCCCGGTTTTGAGGCGCCTCAAAACGGCACCTCAGACCTTCCCATCATTGCCCGCGTCTCTCTCCTTCTCACCCACCCACCCACCTGCGGTTCCTTGGAGAAGTTGGCGAACTTGCCAGTGAAGATCCCCAGAACGACCTTCCACAGCTGCGGCAGCTGCTCCTGCAGCACGGCAGCGAGGCGGCACACGAGCAGCGAGTGCTGCTGCAGAATCTCCTCCTCCTCCTCCCCGTCCAACACGTCCTCCGCCTCCTCCTGCTCCTCCACCTCCCCGTTCAGGAATGCCGCCAGGCCTGGCTCCAGCTGAGGGTGAAGGGAAACGAAGGGACGAAGGAGGGGAGGGGGGGAGATATGTGGGGGGAAGGGTACGAGGAGAAGAGTACAGAAACGGCAATCAGAGGAGGAAAGGAAACCACTCCCACTCCCCTCCACTCTCTCCTCCCCCACCTACCTTCTCATGGGGGTTGCGCTGCAGCAGGCGCCACTGGTGCTCGTCCTCCCGCTTCTCCTGCCGCCTGCGCCGGATGCCCTGCACGCGCCGCTCGTGCTGCTGCACGCACGCCTCCAGCAGCCCGCGGATGCGCCGCTCCCGCATGCTCACGTAGTGCCAGATGGGGTCGCTCTCGGGGTCGATCTCCAGCAGCAGCCGGATGGCGTTCTCCACCTGCCAAGGGGAGGGTGCATGTGGGGAAGGTGACTTCTGGATCTACTCGAGATCCGCCGCTCCCGCATGCTCACATAGTGCTTAGCCTCATGTTCGATCTCTAACAGCAGACAAATGACATTCTCAGCCTGGAAAAGGGGGAAGGGGCGGAGGAGGGGGGTGCATGTAAGGACGGTGACTTTGACTCTCAATGTCAGACTCCTGGACACACTCACGTGGTGCCAGATGGGGTGGCTGCTACACTCGTCCACCACCTCCTCCATATGCTCCCCCTTTTTGCCTCTACCCACTCAGCACTCACAGTGGAGGGGCTGGCACTGGGGTCGCTGAGCTGCGCGTACAGGATGCTGCTCAACTCACAGTGGAGGGGGCGGCGGTGGGTTCGCTGAGCTGCGCGTACAGGATGCTGCTGAACTCGTCCACCACCTTCTCCACCTCCTCGTTCACCCGCCGCAGGATGTTGGACTGAGATGGAGAGAGATGGGTGGGAGGGGTAGGAGGGGCGCAGAAACGAGAGGAAAGGGAGTGCGGGAAGAATGGATAAGAATGGTACAAGCTGCTGGGGTAACGAGGGAAGAGGGGCACGCGTGGAATGTGAATACATGCAGCTCTGCTTTCAGGTGGTGGATCAGACTCAAACGCCCGCTTGACAGCCCTCAACTCATACTCACATGGCCCGTGAGGGAGATGGACTTGGCCTTGAGGTACTCGTGCACAGCGCTGTCGTACTCGTGCTTGCGCAGGTGCGTGCGGATGGCAGAGGGCATGTTGAAGAGCGTGCGGAAGCGCAGCAGCAGCCCCTGCACCGACTGGATGCGCTGCACTTGCGCCTGGCGTGGGATGGGTGGGCGGGTGGTGCAAGAAAGGGGGAGAGGTGGGGGAAGAATAAGGTCACGTGGGTGATGAAGGGAGAGAAACGAAAGGGGCAGCGCTTGGGGGGTGGGTGGGTGGTGAGAGACGAGAGACGAGGTGAGGAGGTAGGTGAATGAAGAAAAACGGGAAGATGGAAAATAGGGAAGCAAACAAGCATCAAAGAGGCATACGACGGCATGGTTAGCAACAAGAGCAGAAGCAGCAGCACGAAAAACACGGGAACTGGCAGCCATTGATCCAGGACCCACTCTGCGTTCGAGCAGTGGGCCGAAGGCGGTCTTGGAATGCTGGTCCACGTTGTAAATAGCGGCTGCCAGCGTGTCCAGCGCACAGTCCCGCTTCATTGAGGCCAGCCCGCGCTCAATGTCTGTGTGTGCGTGATACAGGGACAGACGTATGGGAAGACACGAGCAGAGAGAGGCAGGACGAGAGAGAGAGGGGGATTGTTTTCGATGGGACCCACCTTGCTTATCTCGGCTGTACCCAGGATCCAGTAATACACGGACCGCTTGAGAGAGGGATCAGAGCGAGTCGCATGGGACGAACCAGTCAAGCTTGCTCCTTGAGTCAGCTTGAGACCCGCACGTATCTGCTCGAATCGTACCCCATGAGCCACCTGAGTAATTTTTTGGCAACCAGTAACCCAGCAACCCAGCAGCACTGACCGTTGATGGTGGTTTTGCAGGGGATGCAGCAGCACTGACCGTTGATGGTGGTTTTGCAGGGGATGCAGCAGCACTGACCGTTGATGGTGGTTTTGCAGGAGATGAAGCAGTCGAAGTTGTTCTGCACGAGCTTCTTGAGCTGCTCCTTCTCCCGCTGCATCACCTCCTCCAGCTTCTCCCGCCCCTCCTCCAGCTCCCGCGCCGCGCTGCCCCCGTGCACCACGGACAGGTACAGCATGGGCTCGAACGCCTCGTCCAGATTCACCAGCATCTCTGTGGCAAGGGAACAGGGGGTGGGTGGGTTCCACCGTGCATAAAGAAGTCTAACAAAGCTCGCTCGCTGCCCGCCCATGCACCACCGACAGGTACAGCATGGGCTCCAATGGCCCCCCCCAATAACCAGTCTACATTGAGGCGTCGAAAGGCAACCCCTCACCTGGCAGCAGGGAGCGGTCCGGCGCACTCTTGCCCTTCTCGTATCGGCACTGCAGACACATGTGCTCCACGTCCAGAGGCCTGCCACGCACGCAAACACACGCCAAACCAAGGTACAAAACAGAGGTGGAAGCGGAGTAGATACAGGGGATTGAGGAGGCAAGAGAGAGAACTGGGGAGCAGAGGGCACGTAGGCAGAAGGTACGTGAGGCAGAGTCAGGCAGCGCTCCAAGTCGCACGGTCGTAGTTGGTGGGTCACAGCACTCACCCCAGGCCGAGAGGGGAGGGGGGGGAATCCATGATGGCGGCTGGTCCGTGGTGCCCTATGTTACTGCCTGCAACCGACGCACATTGGCCGGGCCCCCTAGAGGACGAAGCACACGATGCATGCGAGTTGACGCTGCACAGCACACTCAGCCCGAGGCCAAGAGGGCCCGGCCATCCATCCATGATGGTGGAGCCCCGCGGCTGGTCCGTGGTGCCCTACGCCTAGACCATTGCCTGCAACAGGCTGCACACTGGCCTAGCCCCCTCAGGGACGAAGCATGATGATGAATGACGAGGATGATGCCGCATGATGATGCTGATGATGCATGATGAAGCATGATGATGAATGATGAAGCATGATGATGAATGATGAAGCATGATGATGTGTGATGAAGCATCAAGATGCATGATGAAGCAAGATGATGCCTGATGAAGCATGATGATGCATGATGAAGCATCACGATGCATGATGATGCATGATGAAGCAAGATGATGCCTGATGATGCATGAGGATGCATGTTGAAGCATGATGATGCATGTTGAAGCATAATGATGCCTGATGAAGCATGATGATGCATGATGAAGCATGATGATGCATGATGATGCATGTTGAAGCATGATGATGCCTGATGAAGCATGATGATGCATGATGAAGCATGATGAAGCATGATGATGCATGACGAAGCATGATGATGCCTGATGAAGCATGATGATGCATGATGAAGCATGATGATGGACGATGATGCATGACTATGACGCATGTTACATGTCGCACAGCAGCACTCACCCCAGGCCCAGCGGGTCCATGATGGTGGACCCCAGAGGCTCGTCCGTGCTGCCCTGCGTCACTGCCTGCGACCGCACGTTGGCCCGCCCCCCTAACGCTGCTCGTAGATCACGCACCTTGCGCATCAGCTGGTCACCTCAAGGCGCAGGTCGGGGTGTGGGTGTGTACGACAGTGAGCAGGCGAGAGAGAGGGGAAGGGAGAATGAGAGGGGCAGGGAGAGAGGGAATTACGAGGAAAGGCCCGTTTCTCAGCACGTGGCAACGCATCTTCAGCACGCGAACCTCAACAGTCTCGCAACAGAGTGCACTCACCCCAGCGCCCCTACCCAAGTCACGCTAGCACTCACCGAGTCCTCGCCGACTTCATCCCACGAGGTGGGCTCTCCCCCGTCCCCCAGCTCCATGGCTCCGTACCGCCGCGTCCCCATCCGCGTTAGCATCCGCGACGACTCCCACTGCGCGCACGGATTCATTCCACACCACACGGCACGAGCAGCTCCATGAGGCGCTATTGTCGACTAAGAAGGCGAATGCCATGCCATGGAACCACAGTAAAGAATCACTTACGGGCGACAAGAGATTCGATACGCAACAGCTGAGGAAGTCGAGAGATTAGGTACGCTGAGAAATGCTCACAAAGGAAGGCGGTTTAAGATCGCACCTTCGCCGGTACGCGCGGCGTGATGGCGGGAGCGGCGGGGCGGCCTTCATCGTCCTCGTCGGATGAGATGCTCAGAATCTCGTCGTCGTCCGAATCGTCGTCGTCATCCTCCTCCTCTTTTAGGTCGCGAGCGACCTTACTCGCCTGCTGGCCAGGCGCGCTCTGCGCTGCGGCGCCGCGAGACGAAGTACGGCCCAAGCGGCCCGGCTTATCTCGCCCAGCGAGCCTGTCTAGCAGCGAGTAGCGCTTCTCGGAGGGCCTGCCGGCTCTCGACACGACGCGCACGAGCGACGACATGTCGAGCGACGCTGGCGCAGATACGACGCTAAGGACGCTCTCTTATGGTGTGAATGTGAACATGGGACGCCAAGGACGCTCTAAGGGAATGCCTTTGAGTAAAATCAAATGTCATCTAAGATCGCTCTAAGAATTGAATGCGAGCATTGATGTGAAGCTTGGGCTCGCTAGCGCTTCGCGAGAAGCCAAGGAACGACGACGGCGTGTCGCCTCCAGGGCGGACTGCTACGGAATCAGTACTTGGGCATGGGCAGAAGTGAGCAGGCGTAAGTGCTTGACCGCGGTTCAAGGGTGCTGTACTCGTAGTTCCTGAGATGCTCGTGGAGGGTGTGTTGTGTTGTCAGATGGCAGGCATTCCCAAGGTTTCGCCACAGAGCATGACCGGTTACACTACACAGAGTGTGCTAAACTCTAAATAAAAGGGAAGTTATACAGCGAAGTCTGCAAAATGTTCGACCGGTTCCCAAGCCTTCCAAATATGCAACCACCTGCCAAGACCCGCAAATATGCGAACAATTCCCAAGGCTGGAAATGTTGCCTGGGGGAACTCGGTGTTGCGTTGCGAGCAGGGGGGAAGTGATTGTAGCGAGCACATTTCCAGCCCCTCTCTAGTGGAAAGCAGATTGGTGAGAGACAGTAGCACCACCGAGCCTTCTGACATGCTGGTTGGTACGTGTACACGCATTTTGATGTCCACCCTTCACTCATCACTCAACAGCTTCTGCAGAAGCCGCTCACGCCTAGCACGCTAAAGGCCATTAGCCCCTAAGCTTAGGTCTTGAGCTTGTACGTTTCAGCTCTTCCTCCAGCTCTTGCCGCTAGTGTTTCTTTCCCATCATTAGTCCCCAAGCTTAGGTCTTGCCGCTAGTGTCAAGCGCCGCCATGGACGACGAGGAGCCCGATCGCTTAGGAGGTCGCACCTCGTCGCTCACGCATAAAGTCACTTCCACCGCTTCCGCCGCCGCTGCAGCCGCCGCCGCCGCCGCTCGCGGAGCCACGCAGTCCCTCTCCGCCGGCGAAGGCCGCTTCTCCAAGCGCGCCGGAACGGTGGGAAGCGGAAGGTCCGCGGAAGCTTCGGATGCGACGAGCTCCATGCGACGAACTGCGACGGGCAGCGCGCTGGCGTCGAAAATCGCACAGCCGCAGCAGGCGGCGAAGAACCTCGTGAAAGTTTTCGCCAAGGCCAAGGGCGGCGTAGGGAAGCGCATTGCGCGCGCGCAAACGGCTGTCCGCGCGCGCACGGGGATTGGACGGCGGGGCGGAGCGCAGGACGGGGATGGGGGGGAGGATGAGGACGAGGAGGAGGAGGACGACGACGACGATGAGTCGGAGGCGGAGGACTCGGACGCCGAGGGCGGAGTGGGGTCGTCCGACGATGAAGAGAAGCCCAAGGAGGGCCCGCCCAAGGTGATAGAAGGGGATTGTAACGGGGGGAAGCAAACAGGTGGAGCCAAATCGAGGGTGATCATATTCCACTTGAAACCAGGGCAGGCTGTGGCCCCAATTCCCGTCATAAATGTGTTGCATGTCCCTGATGGATCGTTTCATCCCGCGGTTTCTCGTGCTGTCGCCGCCAGAAACCTCTATTTCTCAAAGCGAGCATCCATTCCAGCCCACTTGTACCGTGCCTCGTCTCTCCCTCCAATTCCGACGCAGGCGGGGAAGTTTCTGCGCAGCTTGCCGTCGCGGCGCATGTCGATTTATAACGCGGATGGGTTCATGATGGACGACGAGGATGCGTCGGAGTGGAACATGGTCAACGAAGATGTGGTGAGTCAACGGACGGCCAAGATGCGTTTGGGTGAAGCGTGGATGAGCCACATTTGGTACACAGCGGATGTTCTAGACAGAATTATGAGCTCTTGCCCGCATTTTCAAGCACTGCTTGACTCCAATGCCCACCCTCTCCTCCACCCGCCAGTCCTCCTGCCCTTTTCTCCGCAGCCCACAGCGGTCCTGACCCGCAATCACTGCCTTCGCCTCTGTCGCAGATCCCATCTGTCCTCTCACCCTCTCCTCCTCCCCCCCCACCTTGGTCCCCCCTTCCCTTCCTCTCGCCCCATCGCACCACCCCCTCTTCTCCCCTCCCCGCTCCCCCTTTCCAGATGGTGCGCGTGGTCGTCATCTGCGGGCGAGCAGCGAATTCTCCACCGCTGCCACTCGATACGTCCGCCTGCACCCCCCCCCACCCCCCCCAACCCAACCCCCCCTTCCCCCCCCCCACCCCCCTCTCTCCCTAACCCTCCAGCTGGTGCGCAAGGTGCGGGAGCTGCGGGAGTTGCGAGGAGACTTCGCATCGGCCACGAATGCGCCCGCCACCAAATCCGCTCTCGAGGGCCTTGGGCTGTCGGAGCTCAACGACCCCCTCGGATACGGGTGAGAGATACACGCAACAGTTGATATGGTTATGGGCAATAGTAGATAGGGGCAAAATTAGTCCTGGTGTTCTAGCAGGGAGACCCGCATGCGCCCACCACGAGTCCGGAGCATGACATTGCGTTGCACCGTGCCATCCCCCCCCTCCCCACTCTCCGCCCCCCTCCCCCGAATCCCTTGTGTCGTCTTCCGCTCCCTGCCAGGGCATCTGCCCCTCAACGCTTCCCCTGCTCACTTCCTTGCACGCCCTCCTTCCTTCGTCTCTCCCGCTCTCCTCCTCTCTCTGCCCCTCGCATCTCTTTGTCACTCCGCTCTCTCTGTCTGTCCCTCCCTCCCCTCCCGCCCCCATTAGTCCTGTGAACCACATGAGGGTGTGCCTCGCCATCGACTCCTCCACTGCTGTCATCCCTGCTCTCCCGTGCCTCTCCTCGCTCTTCCCCCCCCCCTCCCTCCTTCCCCCCTCCCACCCCCCTCCTTCCACTCCCACCAAGCCGCTGAACCGCGTGAAGGTGTGTCTCGCCATTGGCCCCTCCACTGCTGACATCCCTCCTTGCTCTCCTTCGTCCCTCTCCCGCTCATTCCCGCTCCTCCCCCCTCCTCCTCCCCCCCTCCCGTCGCCCCCCCACCAGGCCCCTGAACCGCGTGAAGGTGTGTCTCGCCATCAACGCCTCCACCATCCCCGTTCCGGACGACAGGAGCATGGCCGGTGAGAGGAGAGCATGGCCGGTGAGAGGAAGCATGGCCGGTGAGAGGAAGCATGGCCGGTGAGAGGAGAGCATGGCCGGTGAGAGGGGAGCATGGCCGGTGAGAGGAAGCATGGCCGGTGAGAGGAGAGCATGGCAGGTGGGCCGCGTGCACGACGACACGCTCTCCTCTCACCTGGTAGAAAACTGGGCCTCAAGTTAAGCCCATTCGTCTACCTGGGGCGCGTGCACGATGACACGCTCTCCTCTCACCTGGTAGAAAAATGGGCCTCAAGTTGAGCCCATTCGTCTACCGGGGGCGCGTGCACGACGACATGCTCTCCTCTAGCCTGGTAGAAAAATGGGCCTCAAGTTGAGCCCATTCGTCTACCTGGGGCGCGTGCACGACGACACGTCTATCGAGGAGATGAGCTTGCATCCTGCGCATTCCCCTCTCCCCTCTCCCCCTTCCAGAAAAAGTCATTGTATTCGGCCCCAAGTTCAGCTCGCCGTTCTACCTGGGGCGCGTGCACGACGACACGTCCATTGAGGAGCTGCGGGCGGGCATGGCGACGCTGGGCGCGGACATGGAGAACCAGCAGCAGCAGCTCAAGACGCTCGTCAAAGAGAACTTTGACTCCTTCGTCTCCTGCAAATCTACCATCGAAGGTGCGGTGGGGGGGGGGAGGGGGAAGGTGCGGGGTGTGGGGAGGGAAAGCGGGGGTGGAGGATGGTTGATTTCCTCGTGCATGACGGCATGTCTATCAAGGAGCTGCGGGCATGGCAGGTCTGGGTGCGGACATGGAGAACCAGCAGGAGTGATGTGATGCAAACTTTCTCTCAGGCATACATACCAACCGATGCTTTCAGAAGAAGGTGTGCGAGATGGAGAGCCGCAGCGACAGTGACAGCGTGTGATGTGATCTTCCCCCCTTCCCTCCCCACTCACCATCAACCCTTGGAGCGTCCACCCCCGTGTTTCTCACCAGACATCCAGAAAGAGGTGCATGAGATGGAGAGGCACCGCGACAGCGTGTTCTTTCACAGGCGCAGAAACTCCTTTCAATCGCTGTTGCTAACGGCCCCTCCCTCCCGCCAGACATCCAGAAGAAGGTGCGCGAGATGGAGAGCCGCAGCGACAGCGGCACGGAGGAGATTCTGGTGGCCACCCGCAACGTGCACGAGATGGCGCAGGCCGCCTTTGGCCCGCTGCTCGAGCGACAGGTGCGATTCTGACAGGTGGCAGCTCAAGACAGGCGAGACTCAGACAGGTGATTCTGGTGGGATTCATGCAGGTGGCTCAGACAGGCAGATTCTAACAGGTGCGGCTCAGACAGGCAGATTCTAACAGGTGCGGCTCAGACAGGCAGATTCTAACCGGTGCGGCTCCGACAGGTGATTCTGGTGGCCACCCGCGACGTGCACGAGATGGCGCAGGCCGCCTTTGGCCCATTGCTCGAGAGACAGACAAGTCGGAAAAGAGAGCCACACAGGTGGGATGCACATGGGTTGCTGCTGTCTCGGCCCCCAGTTATGACCTTCCCATCTCCCCTGCCTCTGCACACTCCCCCTCTCTTCCTCCCTCGCCATGCCCCCCACCCCACTCCCCCCGAGCAGAAGCAAGTGGACCGCATTCGCTCGGTGCAGGGGCTGCTGCTGCGCTTCCGCACGCTCTTCAACCTGCCAGCTGTCATGCGCGCATTCGTCCAGCATGGCGAGTACGACCGTGCTGTCCACGAGTACCTCAAGGCCAAGTCCATCTCGCTGCCCGCACACGTGAGTGGCTTGGCCTAAATCCCAACAGCCCATCTCCATTGTGAGTAGCCAAATGCCCACCCACAGCCCATCTCCCTTTTGTGCATGTGAGTGGCATCAAGTCCACCTCGTTGTTCCTCCCCATTCCCCTCCCCTGCACTGTGGCCGTCTCCTCCAGTCCAACGTCCTGCGCCGTGTGTTGTTGGAGGTGCACAACACAACACAAGGTGGTGGCGGAGCTCCCAACTATCCGATGCCCTTGCTTCACCCCTTTCCCCTTTTCCCTTCTCTCCCCCCCCTCCAACCCCACCTCCCCCCCCCGTTCTCCCCCGCAGTCCAACATCCTGCGGCGGGTGATGGCGGAGGTGCACAAGGTGGTGGCGGAGTTCCACGAGGTGCTGTACTCCAAGATGGACGACCCCAATGCTGACCAGGCGCAGGTGAGAGGGAAAGAGGGCGCACACTGGGAGTCATACTAAGCCCGATGGGGCTTTAGGTGAGAGAAGTAACATTAGAGAGAAGGAGACGGGAGGGGTGCGACGGGAGGGGCTCGCCGGGAGGAACGCGTCGGGAGCAGCGCTTTGGAAGGAGCGCTACGGAACGAGCGCTACGGGAGGAGTGCTGCGGGAGGAGTGCGCGAGGAGACACGCGGTGCGAGGGGCGCGAGGCGGAAGCGGGAGAGGAGGCGATGCCGGAAGGGACAGCCGGGTAGCCTGAGGGCGGGTTAGGGCTGGAGAGCGAGGAGGGGAGGACGGACTAGGCCGTGCTAGTTAGGATCGACCGGGTGGCGTGAGCCATTGGCTCTGATACCATGAGAGAAGTAACATTAGAGAGAAAGCATTGCACTAGAATGAGAGCCAAGAGGCTCTAGAGTACAACCAAGGAGGAAAAGGAAAGGTTGGAAGGGAAGCCACTGCTATTGGCTACAATAGTGGCCAATGGGAGAGGTAGCTTGGAGGGGAGGCAACCCCAAAGTGTGGTAGTTGCTGATTGGTGGAGCCTTGGGACCATTTGGTTGGAAAGTGCCAACCAAAGGACCAAGGCCAAACCCAATCTTGACCAACCCGAAGTGTGGTTGGTGAACCCAACAACAACCCCCCATTAACTTAAATGTCTACACCCCCTATTCTAGTCATGCATGTTGTATATAAGTATAGATTACAACGTTAAGGAGTTCCACAAGGTGGAGTACGCCAAGATGGACGACCCCACCGCCGACCAGGCGCAGGTGAGAGGGATAGAGGGCGCACACTGGGAGTCATACTAAGCCCGATGGGGCTTTAAGGAGTTCCACGAGGTGCTCTACGCCAAGATGGACGACCCAAACTCGGACCAGGCGCAGGTGAGAGCACTGGGGGCTGCTGGCAGTCAAATCGGGCTCCATGGGGGTGTGAGTGAGTAGTGCCGTGAGGTGCTCTGTCCCAAGATGGACGATCCCCTTGTTTCTCGGAGGTGAGAATGATCCCCTTCGTTCACAACCCCTCCCCTCTCCCCTCCATCTCCCCACCTCTTCCCCAGGTGGAAAACGCCATTCGGTTGCTCCTAGAGCTGGAGCCAGACAGCAACCCCATCTGGCACCACGTGGCCATGCAGGACCGCCGGATGCGCCCCTCTTACTAGCCCCCTGTCTCCCTCCCCTTTCTATCCCCCCCTCGTCTCTTCCCTCTCTCCCGCTGCCAGGTAGAGAACGCCATCCGGCTGTTGTTAGAGCTGGAGCCGGACAGCGACCCCATCTGGCACCACGTGACCATGCAGGACCGGCGCATCCGCGGGCTGCTGGAAGCGTGCGTGCAGCAGCACGAGAGCCGGATAGCGACACTCAAGAAGGAGCAGCACGAGAAGCGCGAGGCCGAGGCCCGGTGGCGGCAGATACAGCAGGAGTCCAACGAGGGGGTGAGTAGGTGTTGAATGCGGTTGGGTCTTATAAGGCTGAGTTGTGTCTCACTTTTATGCCACAAGTGTTTCTAAGAGATATTGTATCTCCGCCGGACGTTGAAGCACTCTGTGAACAAACCGCCACCTACTCCCCCATCTACCATACCCCCAGGAGCACGTGAGTCTCTCCCTGCTGCTGGGCTAGCCAGCCGTGGATGACTCATCAGACGGGCTGATGGACGGGGAGGTGTTTGACGAGGCGCACACACGGCTCATGGGTCATCAGGCCCATTGCCCCAACCACTTTCCCCCTCCTCCCACCTACATGACCGCAAACGCGTTTAGCGTTTAAACGCTAAACGCGCTTGCTTGAGTTTCTAAACGCTAGAGTAAACGCACGCCCGGGTAGCCGTAAAATTTCCCCCGAGCAGGGTAAAAAAACCTGGGATAGGTAGGGGGAGGCAAGGGGATTATGGTATACAACATTTTTACTCCAAATTGTTTCACATAGAGCTAGTTTTGCCATGTCAAATCCACACGTCAACGATTCGTAAATATTAGACGCTGCAGACGCTGTAGGATTAGCCTCTGCAGCATTAGGGGGGTCGACATGGGCATGGGCCCTTAACTTAGCGCGAAATTAAGTGGCCAGGGTGGGTGGGAGATGAGAGAATAATGACGAGATCTGAACTACGGCTATGGCGCGCGGAACTCTAGGGTTCCCGTTTTTTATGTTGAAGAGATTGTGATGGAAGGAGGGGAGAAAGTGGTTAGGTTGGAGTGAAAGTCGTAGATGAAGAGGGTGCTGTGCGGTTGAGCGGGGCAAAAGGGTTGGATGCATTTTTTGGTCGCTAGGTTGGGATTTGAGACTTGGCAAATGTCTAGTTGAATTCGCCAGGTCGCCATGTCGCGGAAAAAGATGGATCGGTTTTTTAGCCGGGCTGCCCCTAAAAATTTACCCGAGCGTTTAGCGTTTAAACGCTAAACGCTGCCCCGCCAGAGCGTTTGCGGTCACGTAGCCTCCCACTGTCTGTCCCCCCCTTCTCTACCCTCTCACAGGAGGACGTGGACCTGTCTCTGCTGCTGGGCCAGCCAGTGGCGGACGACTCGTCGGACGGGCTGATGGACGGGGAGGCGTTTGACGAGGCGCACACGCGGCTCATCCTGCGCCTCACCGCCATCCTCAAGCTGCACGTGCCGCGCTTCTGGCGCCTCACACGCTCCATCTTCTCGGGGAAGTTCGCCAGCTTTGCCACCTCGAAAGACGGCACGGTGGGTGCTGCTGGGTACTGCAGGCTCTGCTAGTGCTGGGTACTGCAGGCTCTGCTAGTGCTGGGTACTGCAGGCTCTGCTGGTGCTGGGTACTGCAGGCTCTGCTGGTGCTGGGTACTGTAGGCTCTGCTGGTGCTGGGTACTGCAGGCTCTGCTGGTGCTGGGTACTGCAGGCTCTGCTGGTGCTGGGTACTGCAGGCTCTGCTGGTGCTGGGTACTGCAGGCTCTGCTGGTGCTGGGTACTGCAGGCTCTGCTGGTGCTGGGTACTGCATGCTCTGCTGGTGCTGGGTACAACCTTAGACTGTAGCTACTACTACCTTCTGGCGCCTCACACACTTCGTCTTCTCTGGAAAGTTTGCCAGCTTCGCCACTTCCAAGGATGGCACGGTGGGTGGGTGCTGGCGATGGTGGGTGCTGGCGATGGATGGTGGGTGCTGGCGATGGATGGTGGGTGCTGGCGATGGATGGTGGGTGCTGGCGATGGATGGTGGGTGCTGGCGATGGATGGTGGGTGCTGGCGATGGATGGAGGGTGCTGGCGATGGATGGAGGGTGCTGGCGATGGATGGAGGGTGCTGGCGATGGATGGAGGGTGCTGGCGATGGATGGAGGGTGCTGGCGATGGATGGAGGGTGCTGGCGATGGATGGAGGGTGCTGGCGATGGATGGAGGGTGCTGGCGATGGATGGAGGGTGCTGGCGATGGATGGAGGGTGCTGGCGATGGATGGAGGGTGCTGGCGATGGATGGAGGGTGCTGGCGATGGATGGAGGGTGCTGGCGATGGATGGAGGGTGCTGGTCTGATTGCAATGCCAGTGAGTTGTCATCACCTTCTGGCGCCTCAACCACATGGATGTGTGGGCGTGGATGTGTGGGCGTGGATGTGTGGGCGTGGATGTGTGGGCGTGGATGTGTGGGCGTGGATGTGTGGGCGTGGATGTGTGGGCGTGGATGTTTGGGCATGGATGTTTGGGCATGGATGTGTGGGCATGGATGTGTGGGCATGCATGTGTGGGCATGGATGTGTGGGCATGCATGTGTGGGCATGGATGTGTGGGCATGCATGTGTGGGCATGGATGTGTGGGCATGCATGTGTGGGCATGGATGTTTGGGCATGCATGTTTGGGCATAAATGTGTGGGCGCTTCATCTTCTCGGGGAAGTTCGCCAGCTTCGCCAACTCCAAGGATGGCTCGGTGGGTGCTTCTAACTCAGTGGGTGCGTCTGACTCGGTGGGTGCTGCTGGCTCGGTGGGTCTTTCTGGCTCGGTGGGTACTTGTGGCTGGGTGGGTGCTGCTGGCGCGGTGGGTGCTGATGGATGTGAATGCAGAGGGCTGTGAGCACCCCCCGGCGCATCACCCGCATCTACTCGGTAAGGATTTGTAACTTCCATTCACGTTCCTCCTTTCACCGCTCTGCACCGCACCCCTTCCCCCCCTCTGCCGCCCCTCTCCCCCACCAGGGCACGGGCCAGGCACGGAGTCAGGGGGGGTGGCGGGGGCGGGGAGGGGAGGAGGGGACGCGGTACACGAAGCACTCGGAGGATGAGGTGCTGCTCATGGTGCTGGGCATGATGGGCGTCTATGAGACCAAGGTACGTGCTTGGCTGAATGTGGCGGCACCATTCATCCTCACATGTATTCCATTCGGGTCAATGAACCCAACAGATCTACTGCTGCTGTCGCACGTACCCTTTCTCCACTGTTACGAATCTAAGACTCTTCCCCCCTGGCCCAGGCAGCATTCGCGCAGCTTGAGGCAGCCAGCACATTGCGTCCGCATGTGCGTTGCACTGTGGAGGAGGTGGCACACGCATGTGCTGCTGCTGTTAAGTCACATGCCCTGCGTCTCCCCCGTCCATCAGGTCCAGGCCGCCTTTACCCAGCTCGAGGCAGCGAGCACCCTTCGTCCGCACTGCACATGCGCCGGGCAGTGGTGGAGGAGGCACAGGCATGTGCCGCTCTCACTGCTGCTTCTCTTGCTCAATCTCTTCCCACTGCAACCACCCGTCGTGCTCCCGTCCATCAGGTCCAAGCCGCCTTCACCCAGCTGGAGGGAGCCAGCACCCTGCGCCCGCACATGCGCCGGGCAGTGGAGGAGGTGGCAGCAGCCTGTGCTGCTCTCGCTGTCGGCGACAATGCCCCGCCGCAAGCAGGTGAGCTCACACCGCCTGTGCTGCGTTGAGATGCTTCGCCCCCCGCATCTGCCTGCTCACACGAGCCATCGCAGCGGCGCCTCTTAGCGTTTTCTCATGCACGCCCTCCCTACCACTGCCCTCCTTTTCTGAACTGTGCAAGCGTTGCACCAGCTGCAGGTGGAGATCACCTCTCGCTTCGTGAGCCGTACCTGTCTGCTCACCAGAGGCATCGCATCGGGGCTGGTGGCCCACGAGGACTGGCGCCCTGTGCCCTCTGCCTCTGCCTCCCTCCCCACCGTTTCTCACCGCGCCGCCCCGTGGACCCTGGCTCCCTCTCTCTGCATCCCTCTGCTTTTCCCTCTCGTCTCCCTCCCCCTGCCCACCCCCCCCTCGATCAACAACAGTGCAAGCGCTGCACCAACTCCGTGTGGAGATAACATCTCACTTTGTGAGCCGTGTGTGTCTGCTCACACGCGGCATCGCAGCAGAGCTGGTGGCGGACGAGGACTGGCGCCCGTGCCCTCTGCATCGGCCTCCCTCCCCAACGCTGCTCACCATGCCACCCCGTGCCCTGCGCCTCAGCCCTCTGCTTCTCTCTCTCCTCCCCCCCCTTCCCCCCCTCTCTCCGCCCCAGTGCAAGCGCTGCACCAGCTACGAGTGGAGATAACATCTCGCTTCGTGAGCCGTGTGTGTCTGCTCACGCGCGGCATAGCAGCGGAGCTGGTGGCGGATGAGGACTGGCGCCCCGTGCCGTCAGCGCTGCGCATGGGGTCGCCCTTTGCCATTTCCTCCTTCCCCTTGCGGCTCAGAGACCGCCTGGCTAACGCGTTCGAGCACGTCACAGCGTGAGTTGGTCAGGCACCCCTGTGTTGACCGTGCATTGCAGCAAGTGTTGACGTAGTTGTGTTGGCCATCCATTCCTCTCTCACTGCCCGCACCCCAGAAAGCTGAATGAGCGACATGGCGGACGAGGAGGAGGAGGAGCTGTTCTCCCCCAACATGCAGCAGCTGCTGGGGTTCCCTTGCCTCCATGGCAACAGCCCTCACCCTCACTCCCACTCCCTCCCTTCCTATTTCACTGCCCGCACCCCACTGGTGCTGAACGACATGGCGGACGAGGAGCAGAGGAGCTCATTCCCCCCGACGCATGTCATCTGCGCATGCCTTGAACTAACTCACTCATCGTCATCCCTTCCCCTCTCCGTCCTGAATGCAGGGTGCTGAACGACATGGCGGACGAGGAAGAGCTGATCCCCCCCAACGCACGGCAGCTGCCCGGGTTCCCGACAGCGGATGAGGTGGAGGAGGCCATCCGCCTCATGTACGAGTCCGTCAAGAAGACGTTCGCCGACGCCTTCCAAGACGCCTGTGGTGAGTGCAGTGATGTGGTTTAGTGCGGTGGGATGCGGTGCGTGCTGGTGGTGTCATGGCACGCATGTGGTGCCTCATAGTCCCCCTCCCCCCTGCCCTTTTCCCCACGCGCCCAAACCAGATGCGCTGACGAAGCTCTCTCAAACAGCCATCACCACCACTGCTCCTGACGCTGCTGCCGCCAGCGGCAACACCGAGGGAGCTGGGGAGGGGGGAAAGCAGGAGGGAGGGGAGGGGGCTGCTGCTCCGGCTGCTCCTGCTGCCGCTGTGCCGTCTGCCAACCCGGATGACATCCCTGCCGAGCCCTATGTGGGGCTCAAGGTGCGGCGTTTTCTAGTGCTTGCGTTGAAGGAAATGGCTTGTTGGTGAGGAGACGAAGGGGTGCTCCAGCAACCCGGATGACATCCCTGCCGAGCCCTATGTGGGGCTCAAGGTGCGCCTCCTGCTCACCTACACCTCATGCTCACCTTGCGCTTCTGCTCATGCTTCTCAGCCACTGTTTTTGCATGCATGTCAGTATGTGTGCCTTCCTGCTGCTCACTCTGTCCCTCTGTGCATGTGCGTGTGCATGTGCATCTGTGTGTGCATGTGTGTGTGCATGTGCGGGTGCACGTGCATCTGTCTGTGCATGTGTGCGCACGTGTGCATGTGCGGGTGCATGTGCATCTGTCTGTGCATGTGTGCGCACGTGTGCATGTGCGGGTGCATGTGCATCTGTCTGTGCATGTGTGCGCACGTGTGCATGTGCGGGTGCATGTGCATCTGTCTGTGCATGTGGGCGCACGTGTGCAGGTGGGGGAGGAGCTGACGACGGCGGACCAGCGCCTGCTCATGCTGCTCAGCAACTGCGGCTTCTGTCGCTCTGTGCTCGCTCCCTACCTCGCTGACAAATTCACATCCCTCTGGCTCAACCCCTACAGGTAAGCTTCCCTGCTTGCTTTCAGGTATGTTTCCAGGTGTGCAGCCAAGTGTGCATGTCTCTCTGTGCTCACCCCCTACCTCGCTGACAAAGTCACGTCCCTCTGGCTCAACCCCTACAGGTAGGGTTTCTGGTAAGATTCCAGGTATATCTTCAGGTGTCTTTTCACGTACGCCAATTGCTCCGTGCCCGTCTCCTTCCTCCCTTTTATCAACTTTTCTAAACGCATCCCCACCCCTGTGTTGAGCTGGAGATGGTGAGCACAAACCACCAGGTGCAGCCACAGGACCAGCAGCCGAAGAGTCTACCTTGTGAGTTCCCACACGTCTTCCACATCCCTCTATCCCCTCACCCCTTTCGTCCTCCAGCGTTGAGCTGGAGATGGTGAGCGCCACGGCGTACCGCCAGGTGCAGCCGCAGCACCAGCAGCAGCAGCAGCTGGCGGAGCTGCGGGCCGTGCTGGGGGAGGTGGAGCGCGCCTTTGTGGAGCTCGAGGCATGGCTGGGGGACCAGTACATCGCTATTAAAGCCAACCATCTTGGGTTCGCTGTGATCAAGTATTTTCTAGAGGATGGGACCTCATGGGCCACGGCACCTCCTGTCAGGGTGAGTCAGCCTTGTTGGTAACTTGGTACATAGCATTGTTGTTCCAGTGGGTTTGTGGAGCTCGAGGCGTGGCTGGGCGAGCAGGACATCGCCATCAAGGCCAACCACCTGGGATTCGCTGTGCTCAAGTATTTCTTGGAAGATGGCACGTCGTGGGCCACAGCGCCTCCAGTCAGGGTGAGTTACCCTGCCCTGCCACTCATTGTATCATCTGGTTGTTGAGGGCCCGTTCTTGTCCTGCTGCGTTCTAAGTTAGCACTTTACGCCCCTACCGGTCACGTAAACGTACAGTTACGTGTACGTTTACGTTTACGTTTGTTTACGCGTAAGTTTATGTAAAGTCGTACGGGCAGGGCAAAAAAAAAGAGACGGGAAAAAAAAAAAAAAAAAAAAAAAAAAAAAAAAAAACGCGAAATTGGAAGCTACGCAGCCCGCATTAGGTGTGAAAGGCGGTTGCGATGCAGTGTATTCGCGGATCCTAGGTCTAGAAGAAGTCTGCAAGCGTGGAATTGTTTAGGCGCTGATACGCCAAGCGACAGATGTCTCAAACCCTTAGGCGGCGGATTAGGAGCAGAATGGTCAGGCGAGAGAGAGGGTATAGTGATTTCGCTCAAGTAATACCAAGGGACGTGGGCGCTGGATTTATGGCAGGCGGGGGGGAGGGGAATTGGGTATAATCTACGTCTACTAGGCTATGTTGAATTGCTTAGATACTTGGTCGTGCTAGGTTTCCGATGACGGGGAGATCTGCTGGTAGTTGGGTAGCAGAACTTGCTTCCCGATGAGTTTGAGTTTCGCTGCACATGCGATGTGACGAGTTGGAATGTTCACTGGAATGAGGGCGTGCTCCTACCGCGTGTCAAGCGCGCATGTCAGGGAACCTTGTGTCAGCTCTCGCCCCTGAGATCTGACACGAGGTGCAAAAAGAAATCGGGCAGGCTGATTTTATTTTTTAGCAGACCGTAAACGTATGCCTTTTTGGGCGCACTTACGTAAACTACCGTAAACGTAAACCAACGTAAATGTAAGGTGCCCACTTAGGCTGTGTTGCTGTGTAGCTGCGTGCCCTGCTGGGAGATGTGGAGCGTGAGTTCGTGGAGCTCGAGGCATGGCTGGGCGACCAGCTTGCTCCTCCAGCCATGTGTGTCTGCTGGCTCGCGCGTGTCCGCGGAGCTCGAGGCGTGGCTGGGCGATCAAAAGACATTGCCAGTGAGGCCAACCATCTGTTGTTCGCTGTTAGCAGGCATTTCCTTCAGGATGGCACCTCCTGGGCCACTGCCCCACCTGCCATGGTAGGTCCATCGTAGGGCTGTCCACTGATGGCCGTGGGTCTGTGTCCTCATTCCTCACACTCCCTTCCTCTTCCTTTTCTCTCTCCCCCTAAGCCTCCTCCCCACACCCACACTTACTTTTCCTCACTTTGTCCCGCCCTCTCCTCTCTCCCTGCCACAGGGTCTGCGGGACTCGGCTCTCGAGCTCATGCACCCTCTCGTGGCCGTCCATGCTGAGGTCAGCACATGCCCATGCTAAGGTCCGCACATGCCCATGCTGAGGTCAGCACATGCCCATGCTGAGGTCAGCTCATGTTCATGCTGAGGTCAGCTCATGTCCATGCTGAGGTCAGCACGTGACCATGCTGAGGTCAGCACGTGTCCATGCTGAGGTCAGCACATGTCCATGCTTTCTATCCATGCGATGTCCCAAACTATGCGGCCAAACTGAGGTTAGAGAGGCTTGGAACAGTGCATGGGGCATCTTTTACAGTGTATGCCACATGCGCATGCCACACATCACATATCATACGGCATGCCCCACACCCCATGCCACCCATATCAGGTGCACGTGGGGTGCCGGCCATTCGTGGACAAGGCCATCAACACGCTGGCAGAGGGGCTCATGGACGCGCTGCAGCAAGTGGCGTACCAGCATGAGGACCTGCAGCGCTTAGATGCCAACGCCTTCTGCCAGCTCTCGGTGGAGGTAGGTGTGCCTGAGGGGGATACGAGTCGCTGTAAACGCTGCAGCAGGTGGCGTACCAGCACGAGGACCTGCAGCACCTGGACGCCAACGCATTCTGCCAGCTTTCAGGGGAGGTGAGTTGATAAGGGTCTCTGTGGAGGTGAGTTGATAAGGGTCTCCGTGGAGGTGAGTTGATAAGGGGCTCCGTGGAGGTGAGTTGATAAGGGGCTCCGTGGAGGTGAGTTGATAAGGGGCTCCGTGGAGGTGGGTGTTATCTGAGGCCAGCTGTGGTTGGAGCTTTTGAGGCGGCTTAAATGGGTCACACGAACACTCCAGTCTTCTCATTGTTTCATCGCTCCTCCTCCCCCCCCCCCCTCACCCCCCACCCCCCACACTTCACTGTACTCCCTCCCTCCCTAGCAGTGTTTCCAGCTTATCTTCCCCTCCGCCCCCCCTCCCCTGTCCCCCGCACCCAGCTGGACTACTTCGAAACCGTGCTGCACCTCGTCTCCTCCCCGGCTCTGGAGGAGATCCTCTTCCAACTGTGCGAGATGCTGCTGCAGCGCTGGTGGTCCCCATACAGTCCTCCTTTCCGCACTCTCGTCAATGCATTCTGTACCCCCAACAGCTGGACTACTTTGAAACCGTGCTGCACCCCTTCTCATCCCCGGCCTTGGAGGAGATCCTCTTCCAGCTGCGCGAGATGCTGCTGCAGCGCACCCTGCAGACCCTGCAGCAGGAGGCAGCTCGCCCCGCCAACGCACGCGCGAGAGCGGACAGCGAGGACAGAGATGGCCTGCCCCAGACTGCTGCTGACCTCAAGGTGAGTCCTGAGGTGCTGCTACAGCACATGCTACAGAACATGCCACAGCACATGCTACAGAACATGCCACAGCACATGCTACAGCACATGCTAACGACGCTGCAGGCAGAGAGGTCGGCCAACGCGCGGACGAGAGCGGACAGCGAGGACAGAGATGGCCTGCCACAGACCGCTGCGGACCTCAAGGTGAGGGTGGATGTGGCATCAAGGTGGGGCTAGAGGCAGTGAGGAGCAGGAACGGGACAGCCTGCCACACACTGCTGCTGACCTCCAGGTAAGTCTCTTCCCTCAGTTTCTTCAAGAAATCCCAATCAAATCTGCGTACTGACTGTCAAGTCACCAGATTTTTCACCATTCACTTGTCTCTTCTCTTCCCTCCATCCCCCACACCCCCCCTCACCAGGTGATCGCGAATGACATCAGCACCGACCTTCTCCCCTTGACCTTCCTCCACTCTTCTCTGTTCGCCCTCCTCACCCCCCTGCACCAGGTGATGGCGGACGACATCAGCTCGGGCCTGCTGCCCTACGAGCTGCGCCGCACCAAGGTCAACGTCTTCTGCTTCACAGGCAAGGTTCAGATAGACCCTCCCCCAGAAGAGCCCCAAGTGGTGGAGGTCCTCCCTGCCCGCCCCGCCGCCCCTCCTGCCGTCTACACCCCCAACTCCGCCCCGCCCCCGTCCGTCAACACCCCGAGAGGCAACCCCGGAAACCTGAACCGGACGTTTTCGGGGTCGAGTTCTGGGTCGAGTGCAGTGTACAGTCAGCAGTCTGGTAGCAGTGCCCGGCGGCAGAGTAATTTGTCGGCGGACCGCCAGGGAGCGACGGGGAGGGGTAGGGGTGAGGAAGGGTACCCGCCTAGGACGGGTGCGAGGGGCACGGGGGAGGTGCCATCTGGGCGCGAAGGGCGGGCTCGTCGAGCCGGTAGTGGCTCGAGGGCTTCTTCCCAGGCGTACTAGTGGCAAGGAATTCGGGTTAGCTTGTCTTGAGGCCTAATTAACATTTGTCTTCAAAGTTGTGTGATGTGCAATAGCTTTGTATATGTTACAACATTGAGATGAAATTGAACCATGGCTTTGGTTTCAGGGCTGTAAGTTAGGAGTTCCTTAGAGAAATGAACCCCAAGCAATATACCCTGACCTGAGTGTGCAGCCGTTAATAGTATTTTTCCCGTTTGTTGTGTTACATTGCCAACTCCCACCACTGTCTACTTTTTCACTGCCTCACCTCATTTCTCCACTGCCAGCAGCTTGCATCATTGCCCGTCGCAACGCAAATCCACCCACTTCGCTTCCAAGCTCGCTTTCACGTCCGCCCACCGCCGTTTCCGCCGCGATCTCCGGATCCAGCCACCATGCCTGTGGGAAAGCCCCTTGCGCAGGTCGCGATGAGCGAGGCGAAGCGAAACTGGCCGTTCGTCTTCGGCTTCGCCGTGACGGGTTACATCGTCGCGAAGCTCACCGCGTCGCTCAACCGTAAGTGTCGGCGCCGCTATAATCGTAACCTGCCATTGCCGTTCTGGAACATCCGTTACTCTTCCGCGGACGGTTGTTCTCATCTTTCGCCTGTCCATTCTTCCTTCCCTTCTACCTTTTTAGGGCCCTTTGTGGTGTCCCTAACAAACCCTAACGCTACGGTGTCACGTATTTCTTGTAGTTAGCCTAGCACGCTATCCTCCCAAACAGCTCTCTTATTATTGTCGTGTTGAAAGGGAGACTTCTATCAGATTAACTACAGTGCTCGGGCACTGAGGGGATTCTTGTACAGTGCCGTAAGGCGCTATAGCTTTCCATTGGTTCCGCCGGCTTTTACTTCTGCCAGGGGTCTGTCTTAGCTCCCTCTAAACGTCAATTCACCCAGCTTTCTTTCTAAGCTTCCTCAGCCCACTGTCTTCCTGACAGCTTCATCAATACAATGTCTGCATATCATCATCCATTTGCATGCAGTGGTGTTTAATCAGACCCCAAGCATCTGAATATTGTGTCCAAGCTGCTAGTCAGGGTTTCCTTTTCACACTCACATTTTTTTTTCTCAAAAATCTTCTCCTATCTCCTTTCCCCTGTGACCTGTCCTGGTTTTAATTTCAATTTACCAGCTGCTGACGCCCAGAAGTCTCCATTTATCAATGTACACGCGCACAGGCAAGTATAACTGTTATTTTTGCGAGACTTCATCATCAGTTGCTGCCTGGGCTGATCCCAGACCTTCTTTTATTAAGCTTTCATTTATTCTCCCTTCGTTCTCCTGTGCAGATGAGCATGTCTATGTTGACCCTTCAGTTGGCACTACAGCTTGTGGGATAGTGAAGGTGTTCGTGGTACGAGTATATCAATGTGCTGTACCGTACCATTTTCCGGCATGATACAGTAACCACTGCTAGCACTCCACACAACCTTGTTGGCCCCTTCAATATGCGTTTATGTAGATGGGCTTTCTTAGCATGTGATGTGATTGCAGCAATATTGTACTTGCACATTGTAAGTTAAGAGCGAATATTCCGTGACGGACAAAAAAACGCCAATGCCACAACCACATCGTGTGAGCTGTGCTTACACCGGGCCGCATAAAGCCAATGCAGAAATTTCAAGAAATGGGGGAACTGCACTGCAGCGATTCGGCCACATCCAGTAGAGCCGAATCGAGATTCGAGAAAGCACTGGTGAATGCTACGGAGGAAATTGTAGTGTACCATATTTGGGAGACAACAGGAGATGGTATTATCTGGGAAAGGTAGGCGACCGACAACCGTTCCTCAAGACGGAAGATACTGCAGCATGGCTCGCGCAAAGCACGCGCAGAGCGCGTACGATGGATTGGAATCGTATTTCGATACAGACGAGAGATGATCACTGAATGGCTTCCATTACTTCCCACGATCTGATTCAGTTTTAATCTGTGCCCTCCCTTGTAATATATTTTTACAATTTCGCAGAACTCCCTGTCATCATAACCAAGCTGCTGCTGTCCCCTAAACGATCCTCATGGATAATTACCGTTGCATACGGTTCCCGCCGCTGATACTTTTCCTACTACTAACAGCGAATGTCACGGTCTCGTCAAGAGTGGCCAATACTGAGGAATCGCAAACGCGCCAAGCTCTAGTCAAACCTTCCACTTCTCCGCCAGGCGGCCTGGCGGATCCGCGCAGAAGCGGAGGCGAATGCGCCAATAGCAGTCTCGGGGACGTGCTATCGATGCATGGCTGCTCGGGGTTCAAAAGCATGTTGGCGCATGCCGGAATGCTCGAAACCGTTGTTAAGACCCTCACAGCGAAATCTAGTGAAGGGGCTACAGTGTTCGCGCCAACCGACCTCTCCCTTCTGCTCCTCTCCCCGGTCCTCCTCGCGAGCCTCCAGGCCCCGGGAAACGCGCGAAAGCTTCGCGAAATACTGCGTTACCACTTCGTTCCCGAGGAGATCAGTGTGTTTCGCTGGTCGGGCTCTAGACGGTCTCTCCAGGGCTCCCGCGTCGTCTTGAGCAGCGACAATCACCCGCAGTTGACAGTAGACGGCGTGACTGTGAAGAAGGTCATTATAACTGAATGCGGATTCACCGTATACTCCCTCCGCGGGCTGCTCGTACCGCCGGACATGCAGATACCGGAAATCGGAGAAGCTAGTAGCGGGTTGCAAGTGCAGCTGGGCGAGGGGAGCGAGTTGCGGCGACTCGACCTTGAGACCCCGAAGCAGTCTTACGGTTTCGCCGCCGCCCCTGCCAGTGGCTCTCAACCGTCGCCAGTGCAGCCTCCCCCTGTCGCTCTGCCATCCTTCCCCCCGCCATCTTTCCCCCCCACATCTTCCGCTCCGCCATCTTCCCCCCCGCCACCCTCCCGCCACCGTCACCCCAGCCACAGTCTCCCCTTCCCCCTCAGTGTAAGCTGGATTCGTCTCGCCGCTTTCTCCTCCCTATACACGGGAGCCCTCATTTTTTAGGCGCCTCAAAAATAGACTCCTCCCTATACACGGGAGCCCTCGTCAGTATCTCACGGGGGGGTTGAGACCATGCGCGTGCAAGCGAGTTGCGTGTCTCCCCCCTGCTCAACCCATGCGCGGGCATCTCAATCCCCCCATTCCCCCCTGCTCAACCCATGCGCGGGCATCTCAATCCCCCCATTCTCCCCTTCGCCTCCCAGCCTCCTCCCTCTCCACAGGCTCTGGGAGACATCGTCGGTATTGCAGTACAAGCAAGCAAGCCCATGCACCTAGCTCTCCTCTTCGCCTCCTCTCCCCTCTCCTACCCTGCCAGCCTCCTCCCTCTCCACAGGAGCCATCATTGGCATAGCAGTGGGGGGAGTGGCAGCACTGGGCAGTGCGATCGCCCTCGTCGTGCTCCTCTTTTTCACACGCAGACGGGGCCCACAAGGTAGCAATTCTCTGCTGCAGCAGCCACAAGCACGACTGAACATGCTGATCGTGTGGATGCAGCAGCACTGATGACCACATTCGCCCTCCCGACGCTGATCTTCCTCACAATCACTCGGAGGCCTGCAGTGTATTTTCTCCTGTACCGCCATATTTTTTAGGCGCCTCAAAAATAGCTTCCTCACAATCACTCGGAGGCCTGCAGTTGATTCTCTCCTGCACCGCCGTGATCGATACAGATGCATGGCTCTGATCACATCTCAAGTTATGGCGCTCATCACAATTGCCCCTCCCTCCACCCTCTTCTCCCTTTTCCCAGCAGGGGACGAACCCCCCACAGACCCTACTGCAGCAGCAGCAGCAGCGGCAGCAGCAGCGGCAGCAGCAGCAGGCTCTGGTTGCGGGTCAGGAGCAGGCGGTGGCATTCCCATCGCACCTGGCGGCGGCTCACACGGCAACCCGCTGCTGTGCCAGCAGTACCCCATTGCTGTGATCAAGCAAGCCACGGATGATTTCTCGGAAGCGAGGAAGATTGGGAGCGGCGGGTACGCTGACGTGTACCGAGCCGTGGACCCCAGGGACCCGTCGGTGGTATGGGCGGTGAAACGATCGAAAGTGCTGACCAATGACTTCAAGCGAGAGGTGAGTGGGTTTTATAGACCCTTCTTTTCTCTGAATTAGGTGAGTAGCTTCTCGAGGGAGAATTATTATCTTGAATTTCAATGGCCTTCGGTTGTGTGGGTGGTCAAGTGTTTCAAAATGCTCGCAAATACCTTCAATGCCAGGCAAGGACAAGTCAGCAGGACAATATTGCCATTAGGCTTTGACTTTATTGTGGGGTGAGGGCAGTCAACCCTGACTCTTGGAAGCTCACATTTATGTTCGTTCCTACGCTATTATTCCTATCGTGTACAATCCCAACGTTAACCAACCGTATCCCCCCCCTCACTCTCCCCATCCCGCACGTCCTCAGATCCACGAGATGGCGTCGAAGCACCACCCGAACCTGGTGTGTATTTGGCAATGCGCCGTTGCCCCTTTCACCCACTCCTCCCCTCCCCCACGCCATCCCCAGATCCACGAGATGGCGTCGAAGCACCACCCGAACCTGGTGCGGCTGCTGGGGTTCTGTCTGGACATGGATGTGGTGAACGAGCGCACGGAGCAGATCCTTATCTACGAGTACATGGTCAACGGGGACCTCGAGAAGTGGGTCGGGCCAGGTGAGCCTGAGCGACGTGGGTGGGGCCAGGTGAGACGTGGGTGGCGCCAGGTGAGTGATGGATGTGTCCCATTGGAATGGATGTGTCCCATTGGAATGGATGTGTCCCATTGGAATGGATGTGTCTGTGGCTCTACGAGTACGTGGCCCACGGGGACCTTGAGGCGTGGTGGGACCAGGTGAGACTGAGAGACGTGGGTGGCGCCAGGTGAGACTGAGAGACGTGGGTGGCGCCAGGTGAGACTGAGAGACGTGGGTGGCGCCAGGTGAAACGTGAGTGGGCCCAGGGGAGACGAGGTAGGTACTGTGACTTGTGACTGTATGCCATGTGACTATATGCCGTGTGGGCATATGCCATGTTGCTATATGCCATCTCACTGTATAAGTGGAGGTGACTTCAAACACGAATGCCTGCATTCTCACTCTCCCCTTTCCCTCCTCCTCACTTCCATCTGCATCCCTCCCTCTCCCTCCCCCCTTTTTCCTTCTCCCTCCTCCACGGTGCACCTGTGACCAGAGGCGCCCAAGTGCCTGACACTGTCGCAGCGCACTTCCTCTCCTTCCCCTCCCTTTCCTTCCCCTCCCTTTCCTTCCCCTCCCTTTCCTTCCCCTCCCTTTCCTTCCCCTCCATTCGCCCAATCCCAGAGGCGCCCAAGTGCCTGACGCTGTCACAGATGGGAAAACATAGGATTCGATCCGCAGCAAGCCTCCTAAGAGTAGATCTTAGACTAGAACTAAGATTTAACAGCGAGAAAGCTAAGAGAAAGATTTCTCAAGTCAGAACGCCAGACACAATAGGCCCGGATGTCGCGTGCGAACGCGTTTCGGCCAACAATAGGCCTTCATCAGCGCACTAAGAGTCAAACATACTGACTACGATCTATTTCTACTCCCTTCCTCGCTTGTGTAGGCTCTAAGAAATTGAGCCATCACAATCTCAACATCGCGGTTCCGGTGGAGCACTTTGCCAGCTACCAGTTCTAGCTGTCAAGTTCAGCAAGTAAACATGCAGAGAGGGACATTCCAGAAGGTTCGTCCCCATTATTGGGAGGCAAACAACTGGATGCGGTTTCCCTTCTACACTATTTTAGCATGTAATAATCTATTACAATTTTTCCTAGGTAACTTCCAAGCTGTAACAACCGAGGATAACGAAGTCCTTGATTTTGCAGGGTGTTTTTGAGAAGTCCTTCCCCTCCCTTTCCTTCCCCTCCCTTTCCTTCCCCTCCCTTTCCTTCCCCTCCCTTTCCTTCCCCTCCCTTTCCTTCCCCTCCCTTTCTTTACCCTCCCTTTCTTTCCCCTCCATTTGCCCAATCCCAGAGGCGCCCAAGTGCCTGACGCTGTCGCAGCGCTTCAACATCCTGATCGGGGCGGCGCACGGGTTGGAGTACCTGCACAGCTTTGGCATCGTGCATCGCGACATCAAGCTGGCCAACATCCTGCTGGACCGCCACATGCACGCCAAGGTCGCGGACTTCGGCCTCGTGCGCATGGGCGAGGGCACCTCTGTGTATACCACTAGAATTCTTGGGACTCCGGGCTATGTGGACCCGGCGTATTCTCGCACGCGGAAAGCTACAACGGCTACTGACGTGTACAGGTACGGTACTGCTGCTGCTCACATTCTTTGCCCCTTCCCTTGTGGCTTTTTCTGATTCATTTCAAGGAGTGAGACGTGGCGGGCTCTGTGGTGGGTTGCACTGTTTGGCATCAGTAAGGTTGTAACAGCGGGTCATGTGGACTGGCTTCAGGCATGTAATTAGTGATGTCAGTGTATTGCTGCTTCCTCTAATGTTTGCGGTTACAGTTTGGCATCGTGATACTAGAGGTCATCACGGGGAAACGGGCGATTATCAACTACAGCAGCAATCAGCTCAGCATCAGAGACTGGGTATGGGTGTCTGAAGTCCACCAATGTATTTCAGTCGTCATGTCTCACCAAACTTTGCTGTCCCGTGCTTGCATGGGCATAGCCTGTTCTCTTCTCATTCACCATCCTTTGCCCATTCACCATCCTTTGCCCATTCACCATCCTTTGCCCATTCACCATCCTTTGCCCATTCAGCACATGCCCAAGCTGCGTAGATCGCCCCATGGATCAATGCACTCCCCCGTGCATCTCCCAGCCGAGCGAATTATCACCAGGACAGCCCAGGGGCCCTCACGGACCCAACGCTAAACGCACCCATCACTTATTCTGTTGCCTTGCCATCCGTCTCTTCCACATTCACTCCCCCATGCAACCTCCAGGCCGAGCAAATGGTGGCCAACAACACCCCAACCGCTCTCAAAGACCCCAAGCTAGACGCACCAATCTCAAACGACCTCATCCTTCGCTTAACCCACCTGGCAATCAGCTGCACGTTGATGCCCACGGCCGATCGGCCCAACATGAGCGGCATACACAGCGAGCTCACTGCCATCAGGGATGCATGCTTTGGGGCCGAGGAGAACCGGGCGGCCCACCAGGTAGATGTGGAGCTGCTGGGCGTGCAGGCGGCGCAGACAGTGCAGATCGATGAGCAGATTGCAAGAATAGACATGATAGGATCATCACAACAGCCAGGCTTGGAGTCGCTATAGTGTCGTGCGATGTGTGCGCGTGTGGTTTGGTGCGGAGGAGAACCGGGCGGCCCACCAGGTGGATGTGGAGCTGCTGGGCGTGCAGTCAGCGCAGGCGATCGGGATCGATGACCAGATAGCAAGAATAGACATGATCCGGTCGTCACAACACCTGGGCGCGGAGTCGCTATCGTGACTGAGGGGTGTGCGCAGTGGAGTGGAGGAGAGGAGACCTGGGTGGCGCACCAGGTGGATGTGGAGCTGCTGGGCGTGCAGTCGGCGCAGGTAGTGGGGATCGACGAACAGATCGCAAGGATAGACATGCGCGGCTCACAACAGCCGGGGACTTCAATATAGTCGGGGGTAACAGAGCAGCCAACCAGGTGGATGTGGAGCTGCTGGGCGTGCAGTCAGCGCAGGCGATGGAGATCAACGAGCAGATTGCAAGAATAGACACGCTCGGGTCGCAAGAGCCGGGGTCTTCAATGTAGTCAGGGATAACAGAGCGGCCCACCAAGTGGATGTGGAGCTCTTGGGCGTGCGGTCAGCGCAGGCGATGGCGATAGACGAGCAGATTGCACAAATAGACATGCTCGGCTCATCGCAACATCCAGGCTTGGGGTCACTATAGTGCTTGTGCAGGCGTGTGCTCTGGAGTGGGAGTGGAGGAGAGCCGTGGTTCACAAGGTGTACGTGGAGCCGCTGGGCGTGCATCCGATTTTTTAGGTGCCTCAAAAATTGATTGTGTGCGTGTGTGTATTCTGGAGTGGAGGAAACCCGCGTGGTTCTCAAGGTGGGTGTGGAGCTGCTGGGCGTGCAGCCGGCACAAGCAATGGCAATCGCCGAGCAGATCGCAAGGATAGACATCATCGGGGTGGTCACAACAGCCAGGCCCTTCAATGCAATTTTGTTGTTGGGCTTATCTGCTCCTGTGTGCGGTGTATTTGTGAGTTGTCCACCATATATATCATGTGTTGCTTATCTTATTCGCTCGGGGCTTATATGCTCTGTTCCTTGTTCGTTACTGGCTTATCTAGAGCAGGGAGAGGATCCTCCTCCCACTGGTTACTGCCGCTGCTGTGCTGCCGACAAACACAGCACTAAAACGAAATTTCAAGGGACAAATGAAACCAGGTGGGCGTTCTTTCCATTGGGGAGAGGTTGACTTCGTGGGGAGTTAAGCCAAGCTGTTGTACATGTCGGTGTACGAGGGAGCCAAACCTCACTCTCCTGCTCTCCTGCCCTCCTGCTCTCCTGCTCGCCTGCTCTCAAGCTCTCCTGCTCTCCCTCCTAGCACCACGAGTCATCTGCAAGCAGAGCCTTGTAGGGCAATGAAAGAGCAAAGGACAATGCATTGAGGACCCGGTGCCCAGGCAACATCCGTCTTCACAGCAGGCAGCCCCCTGGTGCGACACTTGCCCACCCTCCTTGCACCGGCGCACTAGGCGTGCTGTATTCTCTTGTTGCACCATCTGACTCCCCCCTGCCCTGACCATCCACACACACATAGAGAGGTGCTCCATACCCTGCACGCTGCTGCTGCTGCTGCTAAGAGACCGTTTTGGCAATCAGATCTGTTAGTCGCTCAGGGATTGTTTTCCTGCCCGCCTCGAGCCGGCCAAGCAGCTGTATCGTAGTAGCCTGAACCACCCTGCCACCGCTGCCCTGACGACCAGGCACTCCCGGATTGGGAGCTGCTCTCCGTTGCTGCGCCTCCTGCTGCCACGCCCCCTCTTCCCCTGCCTCCCGCTGCTGCTCCTGCCACAGGGCAGGGAGTGGGGGGGCAGGTGAGTGGGGGGGCAAGGGGGGCGGGTGAATGTCAATGTGGGTCAATTTGAGTACATGCAATCTCAGTTTCAGTGGAGAAATGGAGAGTGTTGCTGGAAGAAACCCCAGCGCTTTCCTTGCAGTTTTCAAGGAGCAGCGTATGAGCACGGGAAGGGCATTGGGATAGGTAGAGGAGTAGTGTGGACGGGAATTCCTGGTGGAACGGGAATTCCTGGTAGACAGCATCAGCTAAGCTTGCAACGGGTCCTGCCATCTGGCCTCACTCACTCACCTTCCTGCCTCCCATTGCGCGACTGGGGGTAGTGAGGGTAATTGTGAGGGTAGCAGACAACAAGCACCAGAATCGCAGCAGCAGTGCCAAGGCTCATTCCCCCTGCCACTGTAGGCTCATTCCCCCTGCCACTGTAGGCTCATTCCCCCTGCCACTGTAGGCTCATTCTCCCTGCCACTGTAGGCTCATTCCCCCTGCCACTGTAGGCTCATCCCCCCTGCCACTGTAGGCTCATTCCCCTGGAGGCATCCTCAAAGTAGGGCTCCTCACCTTCTTTGGACCCCGGGTTGAATTGGCGGAAGCATAGGAGGAGCACCAGAAGCACCACTGCAGCGAGCAGGCCTATTCCCCCTGCCGCTATGCCGATGGTAGCTCCGGTTGATAGGGTAGCTGCACGCATGAGGGGCACGGGATGCATGTTGGGCATGGGATGCATGATGGGCATGGGTCATGGGATGCATGATGGGCATGGGTCATGGGATGCATGATGGGCATGGGCATGGGTCATGGGATGCATGATGTGGTCGAGGGACTGGAAAAGCTCAAAGTTGGCCGGTGCTCCAGAAAATGCAATCAGATGGAAAAGTCAGAAACATGATCATGTTGGAATTGAAATGCATGCAGACAACTGAAGGTCCGAGGGTGGCATGGAGCGCGGAGCTGGGCATGGCACAGAAGAAGAATTTCAGTCAGAATCCTTCATGGTGGGGCTACGAAGTTCGAGGCAGCACCCACGGCTGTACTGGGGGAGACAGAGGGCGCTTTACCAGGGGAGGAGCTCGTTTGGCTGGCAGCGGAGTTAACAGGTGCTGCTGCTGGCTGCGGCTGCGGCCGCGGCTGAGGCTGAGGCTGCGGCTGCGGCTGTGGCGCTCCTTGTGAGCCGGGAGCAGGCGTCGAACCCGGTGCAGCCTTGGACGGTGGAGCCTCCGAAGGTGGAGAAGGTTCGGATGCGGGTGCAGGTTCGGATGCTGGTGCAGGTGCGGATGCTGGTGCAGGTTCGGATTCTGGTGCAGGCTTGGACGCTGGCGCAGGCTCGGATACTGGTGCAGGCTCGGATGCTGGTGCAGGCTCGAATGTTGGTGCAGGCTCTGATGCTGGTGCAGGCTCGGATGCCGGTGCAGGCGCGGATGCTGGTGCAGGCTCGGATGCTGGTGCAGGCTCGGATGCTGGTGCAGGCTCGGATGCCGGTGCAGGCTCGGATGCTGGAGCAGGCTCGGATGCTGGAGCAGGCTCGGATGCTGGTGCAGGCTCGGATGCTGGTGCAGGCTCGGATGCTGGTGCAGGCGCGGATGCTGGTGCAGGCTCGGATGCTGGTGCATGCTCGGATGCTGGAGCAGGCTCGGATGATGGAGCAGGCTCGGATGCTGGTGCAGGCTCGGATGCTGGTGCAGGCTCGGATGCTGGAGCAGGCTCGGATGGTGGAGCAGGCCCGGATGCTGGTGCAGGCTCGGATGCTGGTGCAGGCTCGGATGCTGGTGCAGGCTCAGATGCTGGAGCAGGCTCGGATGCTGGTGCAGGCTCGGATGCTGGAGCAGGCTTGGAAGGTGGGGCGTCGGAAGGTGGGGCTGGGCCGCTCGGCAGAAGGGGCGGAGGCGGAAAGGGCGGAGCGGGTGGAATGGGGAAGGATCAGAAGCGGGGGCGAGGCGCCCAAGTGAGTCAAGCATTCGGCGATTGGCCAGCAGCATTTCCTCCAGCCTCCTCTTCCGCTCATCCCAGCCGTCCACTGCGCCCTCCTCCCTCATTGCGCGCCGAGCCCAGCGCCTCTCCCCGTCCTCATGCATTTTCCCGTGGTGGTCCGTGCTCCCGTTGTTCCGAACATCGCTGCCGCCCATTCGCGCAACAGCAGCTTCATGAGGATCATGAGACTCGGACTCATCCCCCTCCCAGGCGCCACGAGGCTCGGAGTGGAGCTGGCTTGTAGATTGTTGTGCTGCCGCAGGGGAGTTGACGAGCTCGACTGGAGGAATCAGAAACCTGTTGATTGAGTACACGTCACATTCGTGCGATTTTGTCACATGCGTTTTGATCACAGGAACGCTGGACACAAAAAGCCCGCTCCTCGTCTTGTGAAGCCGCAGTGGCGCGCCGAGCAGGGTCCGTCGCAGGCCTTTCCACTCAAACGGGGAGATCATACCGGGTACAAAGTGAAATAGCAGAACCTGACGCAATATTCGGTTGTTCTCGTATGAATGAAGGCCGGCAACAAGAGCTGTGGGAAACGAACGCAACGCGTCGTTGGTCGGCGCGAAAACAGTGAGTGTGGAAGGGCCTTGGAGTCGAAGCTCCCGAAAATCGGCCAGGAGGCCGGAATTTCGCAAGAAACTCGCGAAGGCCGTGTAACCAGTCGCAACTAGCTTCGCAACGAGATCATCCCCGGGTTCTGGCACCCGAGACCTCGTCGCCAGTTCGGGAAGCAAGCGGGCAATCGTAGGTTGTTGCGGCGGTACGACCTTCCTTGCTCCTTTGAAGGAACCTTCCACTGTAACCTCAAAACGATAAATCCTCCCCTTGCCGATGGTAGTACGTTTGGGCGGCCTGACTGTGCCAATTGAGTTAGTGGCGTTAGCTAGCGGCGCAATCACATTATCAAGAAGGACCAGCAGCACGAAGACGGCGAGCAGAGACCGTGCACGGCGGAAATGACAAGTCATGGCGCTTTTGTCGCTCAAATAACGTATTTCGGCGAATGCGGGGGGCTAAACCTCAGCTAAGGTGAACTTTCCTGCAGCTAGGATGAAAATTAGGAAGGTAACCTTCTCATAGTGGCAGTAGCAGGAGGCAGTGTGTAAGATATAAGCACGATGGATATTGGCTACGCCGTGTCCGCAACTCTACGCGCTATTTGTTGAGACTCACAGTTTAGGATTTTCCAAGAGGATTGTGACCGACAGAAGAGGGAAGACTGATTTGAGCGATTGTATGAAGGCATTTGCGGCCAGCATGGAGGTACAGCGGCCAGCACGGGGGCTTTACGTCGATGACAGGATACAGAATTGGCAATACCTCGTTCTGCGCCATCTTTCTTTCAGAGAGACGAAGGAACAATGTTGGTAGGAAGTGGTGAAGGTAAAGGGGGTCTGCTGGTTGGGCTGGGTGCTCGCACTGTTTGGCAGAGGAAGGGACAAATTTTGTTTTCAAGCAGAAACGAGGACTGTGTGCCGTCCATCATAACGCTGTGGTTGGGTGGGAGTTCGGGCAGATGAACTGGGATTGTGATCAAGATCGACATCGGTCAGGCTGTGAAAAATAGTTGAAAGTGACTGCAGGGATGCGGAATTCGTCTCGATGTTGCGAATGTCAACACCGCCAATAATGTTGCGACTCGGCTCCAAGGGCCTGCATCAGCCGCACCCTCACGACCAGCGCGTACGTTTGATTACGGTTGGGTGAGGTGCCTCACGTACCAGAAGGTTCGATCACAAATCTAAAACGGTTGGGTAAGGTTTTGACAACAAAACGTACGCGCTGCTTGCGACCCCAACAAAAAATCGAATTTCCCCCCCAGTGCATGACACCAATAATTGTGCTGGTTTGCTGTCTTCATTTCACACCTACACCTTCAGAAGGTTTGATATACTTGAAGTATGGCACATGCTACTACAAAACAATTAGGAGAATAAAAAACAAAGCACCTCACATTGGAACACTATGAAGTCCCCCTGACCCTGAAGGGTTTGATCTCCAAGCACCCAGGCTTAACGCATCTGATGCAAGCTCGATTTGAGCAATCTGCTCGTCAAGAGGAATTGCTGCTTCCTTCTCAGCGCTAGATATTTCCGCATCCACCTGATTAGCCGCAACGTTTTCCTCAACTCCAAAACACTCTTGCTTCATGTTATTGAGTTCGGTGTATATCTGGCTCATAGTCGGGCGATTCGCGGTCGGGATAGACGTGCAGGTCAAGGCGAAGCGAGCAATGCGAAGCATGAGATCGTCTGGAATAGGAAAGTCGAGTCGGGGATCCTTGAGACTGTGTGCATCGCGAGCAAGCACATGGTGATCAGCCTGAGAGTGGGGCAACAGGAATCGCAAGTGAGTGAAGATGGCAGCGGGAGTACGGCGAGGGAGAGAGTGTGAATATTGCCAACATAGTTCCACATTTGTACTCGTAAAGCAACTACATCTTTCACACGTTTGTAGATCTTCAAAAAAACTGAATGAAATGCAAAGACTTACCCAGTCCTTGATGTTCGTTTGCAATACACCCGTGCCCATCATTGCCCGCTGCCCAGTCATGACCTCTAAGATCACAATTCCATAGCTGCAAGCACACAGATATCAATGAACCATGCACACAAATATCACACATTTTTCAGGACACAATTCTGCAAAGTTGTATGGGAAAGCATGCACGTTGCAACTTACGCGAAGCACTATGTAGCAGAGATGTCCCATTCGAAAAAAGACAAATCTCACAGCTGTACCTGTAGACATCCGTGGCTGTGGTGGCTCTGCGCGTGCGTGTGTAAGCTGGGTCGACATAGCCCGGCGTGCCAAGGATCCTGGTGGTGCCGACGGAGGTGCCCTCGCCCATGCGCACGAGGCCGAAGTCCGCGACCTTGGCGTGCATGTGGCGGTCCAACAGGATGTTGGCCAGCTTGATGTCGCGATGCACGATGCCAAAGCTGTGCAGGTACTCAAGCCCGTGTGCAGATCCAATCAAGATGTTAAAGCGCTGAGACAGGGTCAGGCACTTGGGCGCCTCTGGTCGTGGGACGAACACATGAAAGGTGGAGGGGGGAAAGGGGGGAGAATGATGTTGGCCAGTTTGATGTCGCGATGCACGACGCCAAAGCTGTGCAGGTAATCCAAGCCGTGCGCCGCAGCCTGCGACTGGCCCATGACTCACCTGGCCCCACCCATGTTTCACCTAGCCCCACCCATATCTCACCTGGCCCCACCCCCGTCTCACCTGGCCCGACCCACGCCTCGAGGTCCCCATTGACCATGTACTCGTAGATAAGGATCTGCTCCGTGCGCTCGTTCACCACATCCATGTCCAGACAGAACCCCAGCAGCCGCACCAGGTTTGGGTGGTGCTTCGACGCCATCTCGTGGATCTGAGGACGTGTGCGGATCGGGAGGGATGTTTCTTTAGACTTTACAAAAGAGAAGAGCCGAGTGAAAAAGGAGCGAAGACAGCAGGGCACCGAGCAAACACATGCATTGGTCAGGACAAGTAGGAGGCTCACCTCTCTCTTGAAGTCGTTGGTGAGCACTTTGGCTCTCTTCACCGCCCAAGTGATCGTGGGATCCATGGGGTCCAACGCTCGGTACACGTCCGCATACCCGCCGCTGCCAATCCTCCGGGACTCTGAGAAATTCTCCGTGACCTGCTTGATCAGCTGCAGAGGGTACTGGTGGCACAGCAGGGGGGTGTCCGATGTGCCGCCCACAATTATTGAGTGTATGTGGTTGCCTGACCCTGCTCCTGCTCCTGGTCCTGCGGCGGCCATGGCTCCTGCTGCTGCAGCTGCTGCTGCTGACTCTTGGTCGTAGGGAGGGTTGTGGAGTTTGCTGCTTGAAGGTGCATCTTCAGCTGAGTTAAATACCGAGACGAGGAGGAACCAGGGGAAGGGGGTCAAGGAGAAGATAGAAGGGGGTTAGAGAAGGAAGAAGCTTGAAGCAATATACATTTGCTACAGTGAAGTTATTATGGTTATTTCAGATGTTACCTTGGTATCTATCTGTCTATAAAGAGTCTTTCACTTTGGAATGGATTAAGGTGTACCTTTCTGTCGTTTCTTAGAGAGCCACAGGAATGAAGTGAGCACGACAGCAACAGTGAAGCAGAGGAGAACGATGCCGCCAGAAGCAATGCCAACGATGACTCCCGTTGACATAGTGGCTGTAGCGAAGGTGACACAAACGAGTATCCCACGCAGCACAATGATCACACAGGTGGCAGAACAGAAATGAGATCCCGCGTGGCAATGCCTCGTGGCTCCCGTTTACAGAGTGGTTTTGACGAAGGTGGCTAGTTGAAATCAAGGCCGAATCGGAGAGGGAACTAGAAATGGTAAGGGTCTGGAGGTGAAAATAGTAAAGACTTCTCAAGGGTGAGTTGATGCATGCATGGTACTAGCAGCGCCAGACATGCATGGTACTAGCAGCGCCAGACATGCATGGTACTAGCAGCGCCAGACACTCAGGAGCAAGCGTAAGGTACATGGAGGCCCACTCACAGGGGGGCGATGAGGGCGATGAGGGCGATGAGGAGGATGACGTGTTAGGCGCAGCAGGCGGGGGGGAAGGCGGCGTAGGTGTAGGAGGCGGAACGGACGGCTCCACGGGGGGTTCAGGGGGGGACTCAGAGCCCTGGGCGAAGGCGGAGAGGCGCAGATTGGCGGACAGCATCTGCTCCAGCAGCGCCGACCGCCGCGCCGCCTCTCCGCCTCCTTCTCCTCCACCTCCGCCGTTCCCCCAATCCGCCGCGTCCTCTTTCAGCGCGCGTCGCACGTCCGTTGCTCCCCCGTCCCCCATGTCGCCCGCGGCGGCCGCGCTGGCGCCCTGAGACAGCTCGGAACCGGCTGAGTCATAGCCAACCACAGGCGGCACCTGCGGTTCGCTGGAGACATTCTCTCGCGGATCAGTATCGTCGAAGACAGCATCTCGAAACGTGTCCCGCCGAACGCCGTGCTTCGAGAGAATCGGCGCGCTTCTTCTCTCAGCAGGCTCGATTGTTGAACCTCTTTCCTTCCTTCGATTAGTAACCACAGCCGGCGGCGTCGGAAGAAGAAGGCTGGATATCGTATGAACGTCGTACTTGCTCGTTTTAATCGCGTTCACTTTCGTTACAGCCACATTGGCGACGAAGAAATTGTCCGAGCCCACTCGCAGCTCCACGGGTGTACCAAGAAATGTTTCCTCCGAGCCGGTCCACTCAAACGGAGACACTTTAGCGGGGAGAAAGTGAAACATAAGAATATTGCGTAGCGCCTCGCGGTTATCGGAGTTCTGTAGACCAGCGAGCGTAGCAGGGGAGAGCGAGAGGAGCGCATCGTTAGTAGGCGCGAAGACTGTTAACAGGGATGAATCGTGCAGCTGAGGAACGTCTTCCAAGAGTCCCGACCTTTCTATCAAATGCGCGAATCCCGTGAGCCCGTCAGAAATTAGTCGAGCTGCTAGATTTTCGACTTCAACAGGAGAATCGTCGACGTCAGAAAGGTCAGCTGGAATCGCGGCGCCATTCACGGTCAAATCTGCGGGAGAGTCGTATTGGGTCGATGATTCTGGGTGGGTACTACGGATACTTCCAGGAAACCGTCCTGTCGCCGACACGCCTGCCACGATACACGTGGCGAACAAAGCGAGAAACGGATGGAGAAACCTCATGGGCTGACTCCGAGTCGTTTGTGGAAGCTAAGGAGCTCTCCGCACAAAACGAGAGGCTGAATGCGTCGACTGAAGCCAGTTCTTGAGCACGGATTACGCTTGAAAACCACGATATGAGAATTGCAAGAATATAAGCAGCAGTGAGCAGAGAGGCGCGTCAATCTTGTCTAACAACGCGGAAATGCGCTGAATGTGGTGATGCTAGTGGGAGTAATTTTGCTTTTGAATTTGCTTTCTGCGGCTCTGTTCTCGCTCTTGTGCTGTTGAGAATCGAGAATCGAGAATCAGGTTCGTGAGTGCCGTGCCTGCCTGGATCCGGGGTCCTCGGGGTCATACCGTCTCAAATCACATCTTGCCAGTCAGCGCCAAGCCTCAACGCAGCCTCCAAACGAAAATGACGAGCCTAAGCGCCAGGTTTCCCCCCATACCAGTTTTGGCCACCACTTCCACCGACCAGGGTGATGTGTCAGATTCTGAGCGCCGGACCTCCTGTTTTGGCTCTATGATTTGCTGAAAACTGGCTCGCTGTTACAGTTTCACCAGAGCTTTGTCGAACGTAAGGGCGCGAGTCCGCTGCTGAGTTGTGGTGTGGTTTCTCTCCGTCCTCGCCGTTTGGTCGAGAATTCACACCTGGGATTTCACCAGGCCGGTAGAAAGTCAAAGCGTCATGCTTGGCGCAGCTTTGAGCGTTGTGCGTTGTGCATGTTGTTGACTGGATAGGCATCGCTGCTTTTGACATCGTGCGACCCCATGAGAAACATGTTTGCCCAGAATGCCAGCACGGAACATTACGCGTACGATGTGGGGCTGATGGGTTTGGTTGCAGATTGGAGACGATATAACAATTTTTGTACTTCTATGGTCATATACGGTAGGACAACCAGATAATAAGACCTCTAGACACAAGGGGATAGATGCCAAAGGTGCGTTAGCATGACCTCTTTTGGTGCTCCAACTATAATGGATTTTTTTAGGTCTGGGCACACAAATAATGTGTATGGTCGTTCTATTCGATGTTGCTGTGCTGACCTACACCTACAGTTATAGCAGTACCTTCTGGAAAGGGGAAAAGGCACCCTACACCTTACTCGTACTTGCTATTTCAAACCATGTACCAGGAAAGCAACCTATTTCTAAGTACCACTAGTCCCTCCTGACCTTGATGGATTTGACCTCCACCCACCCATGCTAAAAGCATCTGATGCAAGCTCGTCAATTTGAGCAATCTGCTCGTCAAGAGGAATAGCCGCTTCTCCTGCAGCACTCGATATTTCCGCATCCACCTTATTAGCTGCCACGTTTTCCTCAACCCCAAAACACTCCTGCTTCATATTCTTTAGTTCCGTGTATATCTGGCTCATAGTCGGGCGATTGGCGGTGGGGATGGAAGTGCATGTCAAGGCGAATTTAGCGATGCGTAGCATGAGGTCGTCGGGTATGGGGATGTTGAGTCGGGTGTCCTTGAGACTGTTGGCATCGCGAGCTAGCACGTGGTGATCCGCCTGAGAGGGCGGCAAAGGAATGTGGGAAGGCAGCAACTAATGAGACGCTAACAGCTTCAAGCAAGCACAAGCTGATCGGCCTGGGAAGGGGACGAAAACGGGATGTCAAGAAGTCGGGAGCCACCATGTGCAGGTTGAGGTGAAGAATGGAGAGAGGGCAGACCAGAGGGAAGGTGCAAACAGAGGGAGGCTGGATGTGGTGAACCAACCCAGTGTCATCAAATGAGGTTCCGTTGGTTTATGAGGCTGACCATTTACACAGTATCCACACTCACCCAGTCCTTTATGCTGACTTGCTGCTCGCCCGAGCCAATCATTGCTCGTTGCCCAGTCATGACCTCCAGTAACACAACGCCAAAGCTGCAAGGGAAAGCACCCAAATGAAAGCAAGCACCCAAATGAAAGCAAGCACCCAAATGAAAGCAAGCACCCAATTTGTCAGGACCCTTGCGCTTTGCAGAACATAGCCGAAATTCTGCATCTGACAGCTGGCGCACAACAATCTCTCCCACTGTACCTGTAGACATCGGTAGCCATTGTGGCTCTTCTAGTGCGCAGGTAAGCCCCGTCTACATATCCTGGGGTGTCCAGAATCGTGGTCCAGCCAGCAGAGGTGCCCCATCCGACCCCAACAACCCGCTCCACCATACCTGTAGACATCAGTTGCCGTGGTGGCCCTTCTAGTGCGCGAATACGCCGGGTCGACATAGCCCGGAGTCCCAAGAATTCTGGTGGTGCCGACGGAGGTGCCCTCGCCCATGCGCACGAGGCCGAAGTCCGCCACCTTGGCGTGCATGTGGCGGTCCAGCAGGATGTTGGCCAGCTTGATGTCACGATGCACGATGCCAAAGCTGTGCAGGTACTCCAACCCATGCGCCGCGCCGATCAGGATGTTGAAGCGCTGCGACAGGGTCAGGCACTTGGGCGCCTCTGGGATTGGGCGAATGGAGGGGAAAGAAAGGGAGGGGAAGGAATGGAAGTGTGGAAGGGAGAGGGGGGAGGGTGATGAGAATGCAGATATCCATGTACATATCCTGATGATGAGGATGCAGCCATCCATGTACACGTATCCTCCAGCTATCATGCTCACCTGGCCCGACCCACTTCTCAAGGTCCCCGTTGACCATGTACTCGTAGATGAGGATCTGCTCCGTGCGCTCGTTCACCACATCCATGTCCAGACAGAACCCCAGCAGCCGCACCAGGTTCGGGTGGTGCTTCGACGCCATCTCGTGGATCTGGGGACGTGTGCAGGTTGGGTGGGTCATTCTTTAGATAAATTCTTAGATAAAAGCGGCATGAAAGAGTAAGGGTGGTGCTTCGACGACATCTCGTGGACCTGGGGATGGTGGGGTGGGGGGGAGGGGAGGAGAAGAGAGAAAAGGGGCAAAGGCGCATTGTCAATCACGCACCAGGTTCGGGTGGTACTTTGACGCCATATCGCTGATTTAGGGAATGCCGCAAGGGGGAGAAAGGGGATATGCGGTGTAAGGGGGAGAAAGGGGGGAAAAGGGAGTGGGAGGGGGAGGAGAATAGGGACCTCCATGTCAAGACAGAAAGAGTGGATCACATATGGTTGCAAACCTCTGTTAAAAGTGACAGAAACACGCTTTGAACTTAATGGGTGCGCACCTTTCACTTCAAGTCGTTGGTGAGCACCGTGGCCCGCTCCACCACCCAGGCGATCGCAGGCAATTGTGGGGTCCAAAGCCCCGCTGACAAACACAGCTGTCTTTCCAACGACACCTCACCTCTCTTTTGAAGTCATTCGTGAGCACCTTGGCCCGCTTCACCGCCCACGGGATCGTGGGGTCCATGGGGTCCAAGGCGCGGTACACGTCCGAGTACCCGCCGCTGCCAATCCTGCGCGTCTCGGAGAAGTCCTCCGTGACCTGCTTGATCAGCGGCAGGGGGTATTGCTGGCACATCAGGGGCGTGCCTGACGACCCGCCCACGATCATCGGCTGGATCTGGTTGCCTGACCCTGCTCCTGCTCCTGCGGCGGCCATGGCGCCTGCTGCTGCTGCTGCAGCGGCTGCTGCTGACTCGTGGTCGTAGTAGGGGTTGGCGTATTTGGTGCTTGGAGGGGCCTCCTCAGCTGACAGCCAGAGAGCAAAGAAAAAAGAAGCAATGTGGGATTGGCTGCAGTGAATTAGGTGGTAGTATGAAAAGGCAAAAATACGTCACAGTACCTTCTGTCGGTTAATTTTAAGAGGAACTACAGTACAAAGAGTACGGATAGGAAGTGTACCTTTCGGTCGCTTCCTAACGAGGCACAGGAAGACGGCGAGAACGCCTGCGACAGTGGCGCACAGGAGCGCAATGCCGCCCACAGCAATGCCGATGATGGCCCCCGTCGACAGCGTGGCTGCTTGCGCGTTCGGCGTGTTAGGCACAGCAGGCGGGGGGGAAGGCGTGGGGGTGGGGGGCTGGGGGGCGAAGCGGACGGTTCGACTGGGGGTTCAGGGGGGGACTCAGAGGCCTGCGCGAAGGCGGAGGGGTGCAGATTGGCGGACAGCATCTGCTCCAGTAGCGCCGACCGCCGCGCTGCATCGCCCCCTTCCGCTCCCCCTCCCGCTCCGCCACCTGCCCCAGCACCTCCCCCGCCCTCCCCGCCGCCTCCCCCGCTCCCCCTATCCGCTGTCGGCGCTTTCCCCCGTGGAGCCACGTCCGCCACGTCATCTTCCAGCGCGCCCTCGTACTTCTCGCTCCCACCCTCAGATGGCTCGAAGCTTTTGCTCCCCCGCCAGTCGTTCCGTTTGAAACCGCCCAAACCGCCCGAACCTCCCGAACCGCCATCCGCAAAAGGAACACGCCGCGAATTGTGGACAACCGCTTGCGGACTGTCAACGGCAGGATCTCGAAACGTGTCCCGCCGAACGCCGTGCCGCGAGAGAACCGGCGCGCTTTTCCTCTCAGCAGGCTCGGCAACTGCCGAACCTCTCTCCCCGCCTCGGCTGCTACTAACCATAGTCGTCGGCGGGAGAAGAAGGCTCGATATCGTATGAACGTCGTACTTGTTCGTTTTAATCGCGTTCGCTTTCGATACAGCCACATTGGCGACGAAGAAACTATCTGATCCCATTCGCAGCTCCACGGGTGTACCCAGAAGGGTCTCCTCCGAACCATTCCACTCAAACGGAGACAGCTTAACGGGGATAAAGTGAAACATGAGAATTCTGCGTAATGTCTCGTGGTTATCGAAGGACTGTAGACTGGCAAGCGCGGCAGGGGACAGCGAGAGGAGCGCTTCGTTAGAAGGCGCGAAGACTGTTAACGGGGATGAATCGTGCAGCCGAGGAAGATCTTCTAGAAGACCCGACTCTCTAACCAAATGCGCGAAGCCCGTGAACCCGTACGCCGTCAGTCGCGCCGCTAGGTTCTCGACTTCTACAGGAGTATCGTCGGCGTTTAAAAGGTCAGCGAAACCCTCGGCGCCATCCACGGCGTAATTTACGGGACTGTCGTGGACCGGATCCTCTGCAAGTGATTGCGTAGATAACGCGCGTTGGGTCAACGATTCTGAGGAAGTATGGATGTTTCCAGGAAACCGCCCCGTCGCCGCCACGCCAGCGACGATCCACGTGGCGAGCAAAGCAAGAAATGGCGGGTGGCACCTCATCATGAAGTTAATCGCCTGGCTGGTTTGGAGATGCGAGGAGCTTTTCCCAAACCAGCGGCGAAATATCTTCCTACCAGCGGGGATGTATCGGCTATAAGCCAAATCAAGAACCAGGAGTGGATGTAGGAGCTATGCGGTACGGACAAGTGAAAGGAACCGGGGGAGCGCTTGAGAGAAAGCGCGCCGTCGGTTTAATCTTGACACGTTTTGCCGGCCCGCGTTCGGGGTTGGAGCTAAGATTCTGGGCGAGCTGCCATGTCTGCTTCTGCCCTTGTGCTGCGCCTAGTTCGGACAGGTGTTCATGCTTGTGTCTGAGAGGGCACTGGGCACCTGGTGCCTTCCATTACATTACAGTACCAGATGTGTACAGCGCGTACGCTTTTTATCAAAACCATACCCAACCGTTTTAGATTCGTTATTCATCCTTTTGATATGTGAGGAACCTCACCCAACCGCAATCAGACGTACACGCTGGACACGCCCTAAGGAAGGCCACTGAACCATGTGTAGTACCAGCTGTGCTCGCGGTCATCGCTCGTCGGATCAGGCGAAGGCTCGTTTCTTGGCCTAAAGCAGGCTCGGGACAGGCGAGCCCAGGGGCAAGGTTCTTACCCACCGACCATTCGACCGAGGCGGCGTTGTGGCCGTGCCTGGGCTCGGGGCCTTCTGCCGTAGCTGTATGATTGGCTGATATTTGGCTCGTGTCTCGGCTTCCCCCACAGCTTTGCCCAACGTCAGGGCGCAAGACCCTCTCGCTTGGTTCTCGTGCTCGCCGATTGGCCCAGATGCCTCCGCAACAAATGTGGAGGCTTCGAAAGTCAAAGCGTCGTGGGCTGTTGCCGTGTTGACTGGCCGGCGGTGTCGCGTTTGATGTCGCGCGACTCCATGTGACAGCGGGACAACCATAACCTCCAGCCCTGAACTTTACATGATTGGGTTTGGGCGAGCGGGCATGTACGCGATAGTACAGATATAATGAACAGTTTCAAGTGCCCCCTTGATGACAGGTGTTATGATATTGCTACTAGGGAATGTGCAACTCAGAGAATGTTTGAGCAAAAGCCAAGCATAATCCACACATTTGTGGGATGGTCTTGTATTCTTCCACCACGCATATTGCAGATATCGGCCACTATTGAGTTGATTTGAAAAAAAAAAGGAAGAATGTCCTCTTTGGATTAGGAATCGATTTATTGCTACCACTCGATCCGTTTATGATGGTTGTAAGGAATTTCCATTCCTTACTGAGTCGTACGCTAGCGCGTACACCCGACTTCCTAGACTCGTCACGTTCGGCCTCAATTATCGGCCCAACCCTCTCCTGAGTCGCGTCCGGCACTGTCGCTACATTGCCGAACATACCCATGTTCTGAGGTTATCGCCCTAGTACGCCAACTCCTATATAACCTCGTGCCCTCATTGCAATAGCGACGTTGTATTCTCACGTTATAGTACATTGACACTTCCTGTTTCATAACACATGGTGTCAGAGCCCGAACTTTCCAGGAACCTTCCGTTTTCCCGTTAAGTTAGTTAAGGGTGGTCAAGGGGGATTAACACGGTTGCACAACAGTTGTCTTTGATCTTAAATATTTTTACGTCAACAACTACAGCGTGTGCGCTAGTTTCTGCCCCGTCCTGACCGCCATGGCCTCGGTAGACTCGACAGTTGAGGAACAGACGACCTCGACTGCTGCGAACTCTGCCCGGGAAACAGTGGACGTGCAAGCGTTAATGGAGCAGTTGAATAATTTGACAAGCTTCGTCAACAACCTCCGCGACGAGAACCAACGACTTCGCCAGGCGCAAGAAAGGCGTTCAGAGGAGCCGGTTGACGGTGCACGAAGCGAGGCGGGTGAGTAGCAACCGTCGCCAGTGGAGCTGGCGCGACTAGCGGCAACAGCCCCGCGCTCGACAAGTGGCGGCGTGAGATATCGGCAACCCGCTCCTTTCGATCCGGCTAATAAAGAAATGACGGTGCGGCAGTAGATATTCGCCATGAATATATATTTCAACGCTTCGGGCATCCGAGATGATCAGAAACAGATCAGCCATGCATTGACATTGCTGCAAGGGGCCGCCTACAGTGGTGGAAGGTCATCGTCGACTCAGCGGCAACTCGCACAGAAGGACAGCATGAGTGGTCCGAGGAATTCGGCGACGAAGACGAGGCAAATTTGCTGTATGGTGCAACCCACATTCGCACGTGGGCAACGTGGTGCGCACAACTTCGCAAGCGGTTTGAGCACGCTCCTGACTCAGACAAAGCGCGCGAGACTCTACGCATGTGGAAGCAGCTGGGATCTTTGTCCGAATACACCGCATCATTCTTGACGTTGGTGGATCAATGTGGCTACATGCACGAGTTGTAGAAGGTTGACAGGTACATGGGCGGGCTGAAGCCTGAAATACAGTACCAAATAAAACTGCAACGCCCTGCGAAGCGGTTACAAGACTTTATCCAGCTCGCCGAAGCCGCTGATTCGCTCACAAAGCCGAGGGCGAACTTCTACGACGGAGGTCGCTCTCGAGAACAGTACCAGCGCGCCACGATTCAAGGGATAGACGCAGTGGATATCTACGCAGTTGCTCCGCGAATACGGGGCTATGCTATCACTGTGGCCGACCGGGTCACATCCGACGCAACTGCCCAGAAATCGTAGCCACTCTGAATTCTATGGGGAAGAAGCCGGAGGAGCAACCGGGAAATGGGTCGCGTCAGTAAGTACCGGACCCCTTACTGACGGGCAAGCTTCTTCGCCCGAGCCATACAGTCCCCACTGGGTCGTGATCCCGATTGCTGCAATCGACCGGACCCGGACGAATAAGGGGGATGAAACTGCTGATCACCCTGTGTTGGTGGGGGGTAAAGTCAACGGGGTGTTGCTGAAAATATTCGTGGATGGAGGCGCGAGTCACAGTCTCATATAGCCGGACAGGGCTAAAAAATTGGGTCTTCCCCTACTTAAGTGTCTACCCGAAATTGACGCCCGCCTAGTGGATGGAACACCGCTGGCCATACGGGAACGAGTGGAGAACATCGGTTTCCACTGCGGGGAGCACATAAAAATTTGGATGGGGCTGCTGGCGACTACACTCGACGGATGCGACGTGCTCCTAGGAAGGGATTGGCTGCGACAGTACAACCCGAAGATTGACTGGACGACGGGCGGCTGCAACATCAAACTCGACGGGATTCATCGCACACTCCCGAAATGGACGGGGCCTCGCATGCGAAGCACCCAACTCCATGCGATAACTTTCAAACACACGATAAAAGCGGGAGCTGCAGCGTATGCCGTCGATTTTCACGAGGTGACGCCGCCAATAACAGTCAAAGATATTGCGAAGCTGTGCGATGCCGTTCCTCCGGATTTAGCGGACCTGATTCGGAAGTATCCCGAAATTTTCCTGGACGACCTGCCTGCTGGATTGCCGCCGAGCCGATCAGAAGACCATCGCATCCAGCTGGAACCAGGTGCCCAACTGACAGTACAGCGACAGTTTCGGCTCAGCCAACCGAAACTGGAGGAGCTGCAGCAGCAACTGGATTATCTTCTCACGAAGGGTTTTATTTGGCCCAGCACGTCCCCATACGCCGCCCCGATCCTGTTCACCCCGAAAAAAGATGGAGGATTCCGCATGTGCATCGACTACCGCGCCCTCAACAGGATCACAATCAAGTCCCGTTACCCGATCCCGCGAGCTGACGATCTACTCGACCAACTTCGCAGAGCGAAGTTCTTCTCGAAAATCGATTTGCGAGGGGGTTACCATCAAATTCGAGTCGATGCCGAAGATTGTCACAAAACCGCCTTCCGAACCCGCTACGGCAGTTACGAATACCTGGTGATGCTATTTGGACTAACGAACGCGCCCTCGACATTCCAGATAACCATGAACGGTGTTTTCCGTAAACTCTTGGATAAATGCGTAATCATCTACCTCCACGACATCCTAATCTACAGCCGCAGAAGGGAGCAACACTTAAAAGGATCTTGATGCAGTCTTCACGCTGCTGCACAAGAATCGCCTCATCACGAAAGGGTCTAAGCGCGACTTTCTTAAGCAGGAGTTGGAGTTTTTGGGACACGTCGTATCTACCGAAGGAGTGAAAATCGACCTCAAGAAAATCAAGACAATCCAGGAATGGAAGCCGCCGACCAACCTCAAGGAACTGCAGAGTTTTCTCGGTTTCGTCAACTACGTCCGCCGCTTTATACCCAATATGGCTGGGTTATCTGCCCCACTAACCAACCGATTGAAGGATCACGATTGTTTTTGGTTGGGAGAGAAGCAGCAAGTTGCGTTTGACCAACTGAAGATCGCCCTCACGTCGCCGCCCGTCCTTCGCATCTCCGATCCTGACCATCCATACGAAGTCATCACCGACGCAGCGACATCGCCATCGGTGCAATTCTCATACAGGATTTCGGTGACGGGTTACAGCCTGTCGCCTACGAATCACGGAAGCTGCAGGGCGCAAAGAAAAATTATACAGTCCACGACAAGGAAATGTTGGCGATCGTCCACGCGTTCAAGACCTGGCGGTGCTACATGACAGGCGCTGACGTCACGGTGCGAACGGACCACAAATCCTTACAGTACCTGCGAGCTCAACCGAATCTCAACCCGCGACAGATGCGATGGCTCGATTTCCTCGAGTCGAATTTCCATTACACAATCACCTATAAACGAGGCGCCAACTATATCGCCGATGCCTTGACCCGACCTATTTCCCATACCGCAGCCATACTAATCACCCAGACCAGCTCATTACTTACCGGCCTATTTAACAACGGCTACAAGATCGACCCTTTCTTCCGCTCTGCTATTCATCAACAGCACACCATCGCCGCTGGACACTATTTTAATAAGCGCGATACTTCCCGCATTTGGGTACCCGGCTACGATTTACTTCGTACCCTTTTAATACAGGAATCCCACGACAACCCTACTTCCGGACATTTCGGAGTCGACAAAACTACGAAGACGTTGCATCGCAACTACTATTGGCCGAACATGGCTGACGACGTGCGCAAGTACGTGTCCTCCTGCACCGCCTGCCAGATCATGAAATCTTCTCATCAGCGAGCAGCCGGACTACTGCAGCCGTTGGATCCGCCCGAGCGACCCTGGCAACATATTACGATGGACTACGGGACAGGAATGCCAACCGGTCCCAGCGGAAACGATGCCATCCTCGTGGTCGTCGATCGACTCACGAAAATGGCGCACTTCATCGCTTGTCAACAGACAATCACAGCCGAGCAAACTGCTCAACTGTTCATCGCCAACTTCATTCGAGTGCACGGACTACCCACCGCCATTATTTCTGACCGCGACCCGAAATTCACATCGAATTTCTGGCGCCACCTGTGGGACCAGTTCGGCACCAAACTACAGTTTTCCTCTGCCTACCACCCACAGACCGACGGGCAGACCGAACGAGTCAACCAAACTATGGAGCAGCTCATTCGGACTACCTGTACTGACCCACAGACATGGGAGAAATCCCTTCCGCTGCTGGAGTTCGCGTATAACAATGCGCCATCCGCGACAACGCAGCAGTCCTCGTTTTTCCTAAATTACGGACAGGACCTGGTGGTACCCTCTACCCCGAATATCGAGACCCTTGTGCCCTGGTCCCAGAAATTTGCTGAAGACATTCTCGCCGCCTGAGAAAAAGCAGCCGAGGCCATCCGGAAAGCCAACCTGGTCGCAAGCCGACAAGCCGATCGCCATCAACGTGACGTCACTTACAAAGTGGGAGATCTCGTCGTCCTCGACACTCGCAATTTGCGGCTGCCGATCCCGAACAAACTCCGCCCTTGATTCTGCGGACCCTTTCAAGTGACGAATATGGTGACACCTGTCACTGCTCACCTCCGACTCCCGACTGATTGGCGTCACCACCCGGCGTTCCACGTCAGCCTCTTACGGCCCTACATCCCCAGTTCGTCAGACTTTGGCGCGCCAACGCGCTGTACTGCAGCTGACGCCTTTGCAGGAACCGACAACCGAGCCTTTGAAAATTCTGGGCCATCGAGTCACGACGCAGCTGAACCGTCGGATGGTTGATTTTCTCGTCCGCTGGCGCGATCGCACGTCCGAAGACGACAGCTGGGTGCCGCTCGCTGAACTAGAATCACATCCGATTCTAACAGCGTATTATCATCGTCGGAATGTTTCCGATGCCCGCGGTCTCATTTAGGCGGGGGGGGGGGTAGTGTAAGGAATTTCCATTCCTTACTGAGTCGTACACTAGCGCGTACACCCGACTTCCTTGACTCGTCACGTTCGGCCTCAATTATCGGCCCAACCCTCTCCCGAGTCGCGTCCGGCACTGTCGTCACATTGCCGAACCTACCCACGTTCCGAGGTTATCGCCCTAGTACGCCAACTCCTATATAACCTCGTGCCCTTATTGCAATAGCGACGTTGTATTCTCACGTTTTAGTAGATTGACACTTCCTATTTCATAACACTGGCGAATGCCTTTTCGGACAGGTCCAGCCTCGATTTCCGTGCTCCTCACGCTTTCTTGTACCTGAATTCATTATTCAGGTTCAAAATTTTCACAGGTGCTTTTGTCATCAAGCAGCCTCACCTTGCATTACAATACCTCCATTTGCGTTTCTTCCAGTCTGAGGCTATGCCACTCACTGTTGTCAGGGTACAAAAAGATATCGACTCTCGTAGTCCTGCATAGGATACGTACCAAAACCGGTCCAACGCGTAGCAATTCCGTCCTCGAATGTTCCGGATCCAAGGGGGTCATATCCCTCAGGACCCGTACCAAAACCGGTTTGTTCTCGAGCGTGCGTGACTCGAAACAGCCAGGAAAAATCGAATAAATGTTGCTTTATTACCGCAAATGAGCTTTCACCTCGGCTGTGCTTCTCGTTTCCGTGTGCTTCTGTTGTTCAGGTCTAGACTGGTCCTGGTCCTCTCTACTACAGCGTGCTTGTATGCGCTTGTGAAATTGACCATGCTACTGTGACCTTCAGTGTAGATTTTCGTGTCCGAGAATCGTAGTGTGCCGTAATCTGCTTCTAGTCCGAAAGCAGCATAGGCGGCAGGTGCGATCATGGGTTCGAATGCTGCGTTTCTGATTCCGGGAATTCCTGACGACGCTGCGCTCATGTGCTTCGCGATGCTGCCGCGTGGGTGCTATGGCGTCCTAAAGTGCGTCAGTCGCCGCTGGAAGGCGGCTCTAGGAGACGAGCACGTGTACAGGTGAGCATGTGTACAGGTGAGCATGTGTTCAGGTGAGCACGTGTACAGGTGAGCATGTGTACAGGTGAGCATGTGTACAGGTGAGCATGTGTACAGGTGAGCATGTGTACAGGTGAGCATGTGTACAGGTGAGCATGTGTACAGGTGAGCACGTGTACAGGTGAGCACGTGTTCAGGTGAGCACGTGTACAGGTGAGCACGTGTACAGGTGAGCACGTCTACAGGTGAGCACGTGTTCAGGTGAGCACGTGTTCAGGTGAGCATGTGTACAGGTGGGCATGTGTACAGGTGAGCATGTGTACAGGTGAGCATGTGTACAGGTGAGCATGTGTACAGGTGAGCATGTGTACAGGTGAGCATGTGTGCAGGTGAGCATGTGTACAGGTGAGCATGTGTGCAGGTGAGCATGTGTACAGGTGAGCACGTGTCTGGTGAGCATGTGTACAGGTGAGTACAGTTTCAGCTTGAACTGCTGTCAGCCATGCAAGGTTACAATCTTGACTTGCCCACTAATACCGTCTCTCCTTTTTTTTTTCATTCTGCATGCGCAGTTTGAGAGAACAACTAGGCCACAAAGAAAGCTGGGTGTACGTCAATGTTTTCCACCACCCTCCACCTTCCACCACCACCATTAATTCCTCCTCATCCGCCTCCTCTTCGTTTCGGGGAGGCCAGCCACCCAGCCGCATTCGTGTGGACTCACTCTATGCCTTCTCCCCAAGTGAGCTTTTCCATATTCCTTGTCACTCGTTTGTCTCAATAAGCAACTTCAGCTGCTTTTTTCTTTCGATCCACATCTTGAGGCCAGTCACGTCCCATCTCGTATAAAGCAAAATAAAAATGTGAGCAGTTAAATTGATGCTTTGAATTAGTACATTCCCTACCACTCCCCACTCACTCATCCCCCACTTTCCCCATCATTCCCCATCCACCCTTCACCCCCCAATTGAATCTTTCCCGTTCCATCACTATTCTCGCCTTCCAGTCCTCCACCAATGGTTTTGTTTAAGCGAAACCACCTCGTCCCGCTCGTCACGCCGCATCAAGATGGTGGCAGTGAAGCACAAGCAGTATATTTTCGGAGATGACTTCATTATCCGTGATGCCATCACTGGCGCGGCGCCTGCACACCTGGACCCCAGTTGCCGTCTGACACTTACCTCAGCGTCCAGCTGGCGGCTTCTGATTCGCACGTCGTTCTTGTCAGCGCCACGCCACAGGTTATTGTCCCGCTCCCCTCCCATGACATCGCCTGATCTGCAATGAATGACACTGGGTGAAATTGTATGACTTCGCCATGGATTAACATTGCATGCCATTGCAATGTACATCGTCTAAAATTTCGTGTCACCTCTGCTTTACATATCTTCAGGCATTTGCCTGTCCGATCGCCTCTCAATCCTGCTTTCGCTACCCATGCTGCTCTTTCTAAATCTCCCTTCCTTCCTTCTCCCCCTCTCTCCACCTTGGCTGCCCTGGCAGGTCGTTTTTGGAGATCCTGATAGCCCTGGAGATGTCATTGTGCATGTGCTGGCGGTGAGTGCTGACGTCATTGTGGATCTCCATATGCACCCGCTGGCGGACAGAGCGATGGCGTGACTATGCAATCGTGCATGCATTGATGTGCATGCGCTTGTACAACCATACTGTCACAAGCATGTTCTTCTGAACTGCCGAGTTCTTTCTTTTCTCCATCCTCCCACCCAACTCCTCCCGCCACCCTCTCGCGTCTCTCATTGGTTTTCTCAGGTGGATGAAGCGGGCATGCCACAGGGAGAGTGGCAGAGACTGCTTCCACGCAGGTGGACAGGGTAAGCCAAGCTACCCTTACAGTCTTGCCTGTCAGCTGACTGGTTTTTTGTAGGGATCATGCTTGTCTTGTTGTTTGTTGTTGATATGAGTGTACCTTGTTGACTGTTGTTGAAACCCTCATCCGGTTTCGTACAAAACAATTCCTCCCTTGTTCTGCCCGCCTCAGCCTTGTCTCTCTGCTTGCTCACGAGGGAGGCCTCTGGCAGCTGATTGGTCGATGGGCGCAGGGCACACAGGGTAGAGGAGGTGGGGGAGGGGGCCGGGGGAGGGGACGAGGAAGGAGGGGAAGCGAGAGGCTGCGGTACAGATGGGACCGCCAGATGGCATCGTTTGACCCGCGCACTCTGCAATGGATACAAGAGGACGAGGAGGAAGAGGAGGAGGGTGAGGGTGATGATGATCCTTTGTTTGGGCAAGGAATGATGCATGGAGACATGGATGCAGCTGCTCCTTTTGGTGGTGGTGACAATAATGAAAGTGACTCTACCCATGCAGTGGAAATCGACTATGGGGAAGGGCCGGGGGGGTGTCACAAGCAGCTGCTGCTGCAAGCGGCTTCAGCCTGTGAGGTGCTGAGGCACAGGCAGCAGACTCTGGGGCCAGACTTGCTGGCGCTGCAAGGGGAGGACTTGCAGTGGGAGATGAGGGGCTTGTTGACACGTGGACCTCAGCCATTGGTTGCTGATGGCCAGGGACGCGAGCAGGGGGGAAGAGGTGGAGAGAAGGGGAAGGCGAAGGAGGGTGTGTTGATTAATGAAGAGAATGTGGTGAGGGTGATGGCATCGGGAGGAACAGGGTTGTTCAGCATTATTGGGGACCAAATGATGATTGTTCCTGTAGCTGCCAATGGTGAGTACTTGACCGGGCCTGGTGATTGTGTAAGTGAAAAGCTTGCGACTGATGCTACGAGTGCTCAAAGCGTTTCGAGCAGGAAGGGAGGCATGTTGTGCTTGCTGCGAAGGGGGAGGGACATGGTTGTTTGGGAAAACGGTTTAAGTCGTGTTCTTGAAGCCCCAATTCTTTGGGGTGATCAGATTCCAGGTGGTGCTTTTGTTATGAGCATATGAAAATAATGTATCTTGCACATTGCTAATATTGGGATACATTGGTGATTTAGAGCGTGGAGCCTGTAATAATTTGACAAGGTGTTGCAGGAGATAGTGTGTAGAATCTGCAAACACAGAGATAGTGTGTAGAATCTGCAAACACAAACACTTGAAAAACCTCGAGTGTTGGCCTAGGTGTTAAGAACTTAGGATGCTAGGTCCCTAAAGTTAGGACACTAGCTTAGCTAGGATAGGAGCAAGGCCGCCATGGAACGGCGCTAGGAAAAACGGATCTAGGAGTAGGAGGAAAGTCGAGAAGAAAGAGTGATGGATTAGGAAGAGAAGGGAGTACAAGGAGGGGTTTGTACCCCCTACAGAAAGGTTCAGTAGCAACCTACCAAGCCTATATAAAATTATAACTTATATAATTTTAACACACCCCCTAGGCTTGGTAGTGTCAAGCCCACTCACACCCCCACACCCGCACCCAACCCACCCCCTAACCCCGCACACCCTCAGGCTCGTGCTTAGCCGGGTATCTGACCCTCAGGCAAAGCGTTGACACACCCCCGTACACGAGGCAGCCGACGGCGTCTAGGCGGGTCAGCGACAAGCAGCCGCGGAGCTCTGGCTCAAGGCGGCTGGGTCGCCGACGACAGGCGGCGACTGCCGTGGCTGAGGGCTCTCGGCGATGTGGCAACGTCCGGGCAGAAGACAGCAGCTGCGACAGGAGGAAGGGAAGACGCAGGGGGAAGGGAGAATGGGGGGGGGGGGGGGGGCGGGGGGGGGGGCGGGGCGAGTCTTCAGCGTCGCGCCATAAATGGCGCGGCGCTTACAGGCGGGACGACGGCGTCCTGGCAGGGGGCGACGGGGCCGGGCAGAGGGCGACGGGGCCAGGCAGGGCGCGACGAGGCCCAGGAGGGGCGCAGCCGCGGCGTCGCGCTGACGTCGTCCCGGTCGCGTGTCGAGACGGCCGCGGCAGGACGGCGCAGCCGGCAAACAGACGACGACGCCACAGCGTGACGCCGCCGCGGCCGCCATGGCAGCGTCGATGCCGCAGCGGGGCGTCGACGCTGCGACTGCAGAACGACGGCCCGACTCCGCGGCAGCGCGTCGGGCCGGTCGCGGCACGACGCGCCCAGTGGCAGCGCGACGTCGCCACTGCAGCAAAACGCGGCCGCCATGGCCGCAGGAGTGAATGAGGGTGAGGAGTAAATGGCGGAAGCGAGAGGAGGCAGTCCAGCAGGAAGGATCTCCTGCTCTGATACCATGTTAAGAACTTAGGATGCTAGGTCCCTAAAGTTAGGACACTAGCTTAGCTAGGATAGGAGCAAGGCCGCCATGGAACGGCGCTAGGAAAAACGGATCTAGGAGTAGGAGGAAAGTCGAGAAGAAAGAGTGATGGATTAGGAAGAGAAGGGAGTACAAGGAGGGGTTTGTACCCCCTACAGAAAGGTTCAGTAGCAACCTACCAAGCCTATATAAAATTATAACTTATATAATTTTAACACTAGGATCTTTACTGGAATGGTAGACTAGTAAGACAGCGGAAGTCTTGTAAGTGTGAACCTGAGTAAATAGTTATGTGGAAGTCAAGTCTCAGGTTCTCAAAGTTGAAATCTCAAGGTTAATAATAGAAAAACGTAACAAGGATTTATAGCTCTAGGAAAGTACCTATTCGCTAATGTACCTGTTCGTCACTATCGCGCTATGCGCCCTAGATGATAACGAAGGGATGCGACTGTTCGCGTGACTGAAACGACTGTCGTATGACGAGCGCTATTTGCTGACGTCATCCTGCGGACTTATCTTCTACAGTAGGATTCGACACTATCTATCGATAAACCACTAACAGAAATGCTAAGTATGAATTATACCACAACACTCCCCTTCATTTATGGAAGTTCGATAGTGTCACTTCTTGAAGATCCCGCAAAGCTTGTTACAGTACTGAAACTTTTGTCGTGTCAGCTTCTTTGTGAGGAAGTCGGCAGCCATTTCGTTGGTCGAACAATAGACAAATCGCATTCTCCCCTTCTCGACTTCATCATTGACGAAAAAGTAACGCAGCGAAATATGTTTCGTCCTGTTGACGAAACCAGGCTGGTGCGCGATGCGAATTGCACTTTGGTTGTCGCACTTTAGAGTAAACTGAGTACTCGTCGTCAACTTCGCTTCTTCCAAGAGTTCCTGTAGGTAAAGTCCTTCGCGTGTTGCTGTGCAGACAGCGATAAACTCAGCTTCAGCAGAGGAGAGAGCAATCAGCTCCTGCTTCGTCGAATTCCAAGAAATAGGCCCGATAGGTTCAAGGCGGTAGATAAATCCAGTACGCGATCGTCGATTAGTAGAGTCAGCAGCGTGATCGGCGTCGACAAAACCGTGTAGGTATAGTGTTTTACAACCGATGACGTTTTAGACTAAACCGGCGTCTGGTGTCGATATAAAGTACTGAAGCGCGCGGAGAATTTCGAGTTGATGCTCCTCTTCAGGATGGCGTAGGAACTGAGCGAGTTGACTAGCAGCGTAGGCTAGATCTGGACGGCAAGTAACGGCGGCGAAGAGTAAAAAGCCTAACTGCTGTTGATAAACCTGTAAACCGGTCAGACTCAATGGTGCAGTATTCGGTTTGTGATCTGTCGGTAGTGAGCGGTACGGTGTAAAGACTGTAGTAGGAGTAAGGTTGAAGCGAGCAGCGAGTGTGGCTACGTACTTTGAAGCGGTGAGGTGAATAGGCGTCGGTGAGCAGGTAACGTTTAGACCGAGAAACTATGAGACTGTTTCGGAGACGGTAAGCTGTAGATTTTTCTGTAGTTTCAGTATGAAGGTATCGGCGAGCGAGTCAGTAGTACTGACGTAAAGGAGATCATCGTTATAGGCGACAAGTAAAATATAGTTGCTGCCGTCAGTTAGAAGATACATCCCCTGATCATGCGGCAGTTGTCGAAATCCAGCAGTGATGAGCTGTGAGTGAAGATACTGCTGCCAGAGCCAGGGTGCCTGTTTAATGCCGTAAAGCGACTTTCTGAGACGGCATACGCTCGGTGGGTTAGTGGTATACGAATGCGGGTACTCTACCAGAATGAGTGCATCGACGGGTGCGTAGAGAAAAGCGTTTGACACGTCGATTTGTCGAAGTCGTAGATTGCGGCAGGCGGCGACACAGAGCAGAATTCGAACGCTCGTATGTCGACCGACGAGAGCAAAAGTCAGCTCGTAGTCAATGCCGTAAGTCTGCTCGAACCCGCGCATGACCCATCGCGCATTGAATTTCTCAAACGACCCATCTGCATTAGTCTTGACACGGAAGACCCATTTTCCGGTAAGCACCTTTCTCCCTTTTATTTCTGATGACGGTATTAACTCCCATGTGCCGCGATTCTTGAGAGCTGCTAGCTCTCTGTCCATGGCTTCGTGCCATTTTTCGCGGTGAGGACTCGTAAGAGCTTGTCGAACAGTTTTAGGTTCAGGTATCTTACTGTCGTTGTACTGTACTGCGACTGCGAATCCAAGTATCTGTAAGCCGGTTTCTGTAAAACGCGGACGTTCTTCGTTTGCACCTGCGAAATTTTCTTCTGCTCCTTCTTCCCCCCCAATTTCGTCAGGTGAAACACGAACTGCTTCGTTGGAGACGACGAGCATCGGCTGCTGTTGACGGTCGCGTTCGTAACTGAGGTGAACTTCGTGAACGTCATATGGGTCAGCATCTGCGAGAGGAATACATTTCGGGATGCCAGTCGATGTGACAGGTTCGGGAATATCCGTTGCGGTAGCTTCGGAGGCTACAGATACTGCTTCGTCCTGTACAACAACTTCGGCTTCGTCAGTTGCAAGTGCACGCGAGCCTTCGAATAGCCTAGCGGGGTTTGCAGCTGCTGCTTGGTGGGCACGAAAAACTGGCAAGGTGAGTCTTTCATAGAAGAGACAATCACGTGAAGGGACCATTTGGTTTGAACGAAGATCCAAAATCTTCCATGCGTGATACTATTTTTCGATGCCGAGGTGTACCCCCCATTTTGCCCGTTCAGAAAATATGCCGAGTGCTGCAGTTGGAGGACGAAACTGTACAACACACCAAAAAACTCGTAAAAGTTTGGTACTTCCCACTATTCGTGTCCACTGCAGGTGCGGAGAAGAAAATTCGGGCAATGGCGTAGAAGACACTAGGTTGTGTGACAGCACGGCATGGTCCATCGCATATGGCCAAAAGCGAGGAGGAAGAGCTGCCTGCGTCAGCAAAGCACACATCTTCTCTTGCAGAGTCCTATTCATCCGTTCTGCTACCCCCATCTGTTGGTGTGCATGCGGCAGTGACTGCTTCCGTTTGATGCCGAGGGTTTGGAGGTAGTCTGTGAAGGTGTTGCTCGTGTATTCCTCTGCGCCATCTCTCTGGAATTCTTGCAGTTTCACACCAGACTCTCGTTCAGCGACAGCAAGCCATGCGACGAAGACGGAATGAGCAAGATAACGAGCAGGAAGGTTGGCTGTCCAAACGTAGCGAGTAGATGCTTCGATGAAGGTAATCACATACTGCTCCTCTTTAGGTCCTGCTTCACGTAAGTGAAGAATATCGCTGTAGACTTTCTGCATCAGTTTATAACGTGTGGAGCCAGGAAAATGACTCGGAAATGGATCGTGGGTAAGATTGGCGACCGGACACGTGGTGCAAACCGTCGGACGAGACTGCGGCTTCATCTCCTTGTCGTCAGGTAAAAGTAGACTGTTTTTATCAAGAACTGCTGCTCGGATTCAATGATTTAAAATCCCTTGCGACGGATGCCCTAACCGCTGATGCCAAATCTCTCCTGTGGCTTTGTGTCCTGATGATCGCAGATAAAAGTCGGCGTTAGTATAAAACGAAGAAACAATGAAAGGAGAAAGAGCGGGCGACATGTCAATGTCCCCTTCGACGAAACGGGTAAGCAGTAACTGAACGTTTGAGGGTTTTGCTGCAGTTTCGATTGCAACCTCTGAGGCTGCTTCTGTTGATGTGTGAGCAGACGGTCCTGCGACGGCTACTGGAAGATTCGGCTGTTCGGCGACTTCTTCTTTCACGGCTTCTTCGGCCACTGCGGGTTCATCAGCGGCAAGGCCGCTAATTTCGCCCCAAAGTGGAGCTGGAGTTCGTTGGAAGGCCGCGCGGGTATTAAAAAACGTTCGCCACGCGTTGGCGCTTTTATCGGCGGTATCGAACTCCCAAGTATCCAATGCGGTAAGAACGGCTTCTGCAGTTTGAGAAGCTGTTCGTACAGTGACTACCCGAAAATCAATATCCACGTGCTGATAATCTGTTTCTTCCGGGTGATCCCAGGGACCAAGTGCAAGGACGCGTTCAGAATCACCAGAAGTGCCTTGTGCCGTGAACTGAAGAACTGATACTCCATGTTGAGTAGCGGCACGACCGAGGTAAGTATTCGTTAAGCTGTGCCATAACTCCTGATCCATTGTGTCACAATTGCCTTGTGTGCGAATTTTGTGTGCCAGGAGTTGAGCTGTGGAGAGAAGATTGAAGCCAAGTCCGGCAATAATGAGGAAGTTGGTAACGTGTAATGAATATCCCGTGTCGACTGATTCGAGCATGACACTTCCAATAGACCTTGCCATAATGGTTTGTCCGTTTGCGACTGTGACAGGTATTGGGCGGCGAAGCGGACCCTGGTTGGTGATGAAGCTTGTTTCAGTGGAGCACATGGGCCAACCGCAACAGCTGTCAAGATACCAGGTACTGGGTCCTGAAATGACTCGAGCAAGGTTAGCATAAACTTGCGATAAGGGAATGCCTTCAGCACTCGTGGTTTCTTCAAGTCGGGTCTCGAAATCAGTTTCTGAAACATCAAATGTTGTAACACATCCAAAAACTCCTTTTTCTGATGTTGCAGATGCAAAAACCGGAGGTCAATGCTGTTACGACGGTGTGTTCTGCGGTGGTTTCGGCATCTGCTGTGCTGGGGACGTTGAGTGTTGCATTGGTTGATGTGGCTTTGGTAACTGCTGCGAACGATGATATGGTTGTGAAGTGCTGCGACGGTTTTGATGGCGGCTGCGACAAGTTTGGTAAGTATGTCCTGGTTTCTTGCAGAAATGACAGAAGGGATACTTCGGGGGAAGTCGTTGGTGCGATTCTGGATTCGAGCAAAAACTCAAGTGTATTCCCTTTTTCTGATTGCGTTGTGACTGCAGGTCCAGATCTTGCTGTTCTGCTTCGGAGAGATTCGGATTCATGCGCAGGAAGGCGCGCGTCTGTCGCCATTCGGGTCCAAGGCCAGCAAGGAGGACCGTGAGATACATCTCACGAGGGAAGTATCCCGCACTCTTCTCCAGTTGATCACGTAGTGTACGGACACGATTGACGTAATCCATGCCGTTCTCGTTTGTCATCATCTGCACACTTGTCAGTTGCGAAAGAATCTTACTCATTGTTATCGTATCTTTTGTCTTGTACACCCCCTTTAAGTGGTTCCATGCAGTTTCTGCTGGCGTAAAGTTGGAATGAAAAGATCGGACGCCAAGCTGCTCCTTTGGTGATAAGTTCCGAACAAGAACCGTATACGGCCCGAGAGAGGCGTGCAAGAAACTCTGCTGCTCGAGTTGTGTTCCCGTAACAGGATATGTGAATTCGCCGGTGAAGAATAGCCAAAGCCCAGCGGACTGCGCCAGAAGCTCGAATTCGAAGCTCCACGAGTAAAAATCAACTCTGTTGAAAGGTATAGTAGTCTTGATCAGCGTGCTGGTAAGTAGATTTGGCGGTTGAAAAATAACGCCCTGTTGTTGAGGTTGTTGCTGTTGTTGAAATTGCTGTGGATGTTGCTGCTGTTGCTGTTGTTGCTGAGGTTGTTGTTGATACTACTGTGATTGTTGCTGAGCAAGTGAACGCCCGAAGATGAAGAAGGGATGCTGCTGCTGCGACTGTGGCTGCTGCGCAAAAGGTGAGAAGGCAAATGAGCCAGAACTTGGAGCTGTAGCTCCACGCATATAACTTGAGCCGTCAAGACTCATTCCACTAAACGCTGAAGATATTGATTGAGTTGAAAACTGTGGTTGTGCTGTTGCTTGCTGTTGAGCTGTTGTCTGATGTTGTAGTTTTGCCTGTGTTAGTTGTTGTTGCGCTGCAAGGGCAGTTGATGACATCCCTGGAGTACTGACAAAAGGCGGATTCTGCTGCATGCCAATGTGTGCATAAGCCGGTGGAAACGGTCTAGAGGCTGAGAGACCATTGGCGGTCGCGGAGACAGGTACTCCAGTAGTTCCGGAAGTAGATCCGGTAGATTGAGCTGGTGTTGATCCAGTCATTTTGACAGTAGTCTAAATTCCAGACAGCTCTCATACCATGTAGTAATTTGACAAGGTGTTGCAGGAGACTAAGTGTAGAATCTGCAAACACAAACACTTGGAAAACCTCAAGTGTTGGCCTAAGATATTTACTAGAATGGTAGACTAGTAAGACAGCGGAAGTCTTGTAAGTGTGAACCTGAGTAAATAGTTCTGTGGAAGCCAAGTCTCTGGTTCTCAAAGTTGAAATCTCAAGGTTAATAATAAAAAGACACAACAAGGATTTATAGCTCTAGGAAAGTACCTATTCCCTAAAATACCTGTTCGTCACTATCGCGCTATGCGCCCTAGATGATAACGAAGAGATGCGACTATTCGCGTGACTGAAACGACTGTCGTATGACGAGCGCTATTTGCTGACGTCATCCTACGGACTTATCTTCTACAGTAGGATTCGACACTATCTATCGATAAACGACTTATATCATAACAGCAGCCGATGCCCGTCGTCTCCAACGAAGCAGTTCGTATTACACCTGACAAAATTGGGGGGGAAGAAGGAGCAGAAGAAATTTTCGCAGGTGCAAACGAAGAACGTCCGCGTTTTACACAAACCGGCTTACAGATACTTGGATTCGCAGTACAGTACAACGACAGTAAGATACCTGAACCGAAAACTGTTCGACAAGCTCTTACGAATCCTCACCGCGAAAAATGGCACGAAGCCATGGACAGAGAGCTAGCAGCTCTCAAGAATCGCGGCACATGGGAGTTAATACCAACATCAGAAGTAAAAGGGAGAAAGGTACTTACCGGAAAGTGGGTCTTCCGTGTCAAGACTAATGCAGATGGGTCGTTTGAGAAATTCAAGGTGCGATGGGTCATCCGCGGGTTCGAGCAGACTTACGGCATTGACTACGAGCTGACTTTTTCTCCCGTCGGTCGACATACGAGCGTTCGAATTCTGCTCTGTGTCGCCGCCTGCCGCAATCTACGACTTCGACAAATCGACGTGTCAAACGCTTTTCTCTACGCACCCGTCGACGCACTCATTCTGGTAGAGCATGAAGTATGTTGTGCTTGCTGCGAAGGGGGAGGGACATGGTTGTTTGGGAAAGCGGTTTAAGTCGTGTTCTTGAAGCCCCAATTCTTTGGGGTGATCAGATTCCAGGTGGTGCTTTTGTTATGAGCATATGAAAATAATGTATCTTGCACATTGCTAGTATTGGGATACATTGGTGATTTAGGGCGTGGAGCCTACGGTTGTGGTTTCGCTTTGGGTTGCACAATCCGACATGGTTACAGTTTTCGTGGATATCGTTAAGGTTTTTTTGCGAAAAATGGACACGGGTTGCGCAACCCACCTCCAGCCCGGTTTCGAAATTCACTTCGGCAACCCAAACCGAAACCCACGTCCGCGCGAACCAAAGAAGCCACCACTTGGTCGAAATCCAAATCTAGGTCTGACGAACGCGCATGCCTTTCGAAAATCCAATCCTTTTCACCGTTACGAACTGGGTGAAATGCTCCTGAGTTTCTTATTTCTCATGATTTTTCAATTTGCGAAATTTGAAACAACCGCAATCCAATGTTCCACGTGTGCTGGGGTTTCCCGATAGGTTGCGCAATCCCATGTTCCAGTTGCGTTGCGGGGTCACGGTTTGTGGGTTGCGCAACTGGCAGCGCAACTCACAGATGCGCAAGTGTTAAGAATTATAACCCAGAGTATAGCGCAGAATACTATAGGGGAACGTGATTACAGAATTGTCTAGAATAATGAGGCCTAGGCAATATATAGGGCGAGTTGACCAGGTTGAATGTCGAGGGTTGGACTAGTCAAGGGCTCGATAGTCCCGAGGGTGACAGGGTCAAAATGGGTTTGGGGCGACTCGGGATCAGGTTGGGGCCGAAAAGGTCGACGGGGGCTGGTTTGGCGCGAGAACCAAGGGCCGAGCCTGCGGAACCGAGAGGTTCGCGTGTACTCGCTGTGGCGAGCCCCAGTAAGGAATCGTAATTCCTTACAGCAACCCTAGGATACACGCCTTTAGTACATCCAGAAAAGTGTACTTCCCTCCCTCAGGGCCTTCCCGCGCGTACGTTTCTCGCTTTCAATTTAAGAGAGGGCTCTGGAATTTCTCCTCAACAGTTAGGCCCTCACGAGACCCATGCCTCGCAACTCGCGCTCTATACATTCTCGGAATGCTATAGCGATGGCGTGATCAGTTTTCTTCGAGTTCTCTTGAGGCAAAAGAGGTACGGTGACACCGTTTCATTGTCCTATTTGAAGTAACCAGTGTACTGTATTTATCATCGAAGCATGAAGGCATAACCCTTATCATTGCATCATGATTGTTATTGCAGTGCGGATGTTTTCGAAAAGCTGTTGACGTCAATGCAGCGGACCTCGGAAGACGCTTCAGGAATAGTATTTTAAAGACGGGAGCGGAACAGACTGTGCGAACGTAAGTTCTGAGTTGGCTTACAAGTCACCTCGGTAACTCAAAAAGCGGAGCAGACTGTACGGCGGACGTGATGAATCCGAACGCCGGGAAGAAGGCATCGGAAAAAGCGGACTCACCTCAATCCGCTCGGAGGAGACTCTGCGGATGACGCTTTGTGTCATCTGAATGCAGAATGTCTAATTCTGGGGATTCTGGACAATGCCGCGTCGATGTGCTTGGCGATGCTACCACGTGGCTGCCATGGCGTGTTGAAGTCCGTCAGTCGCCGCTGGAAGGCAGCTTTAGACAACGGGCATGTGTACAGATACGCAAGTAGTTTAGTTGGGCCTGGTTTGTGCACAGGCGAGGAATCATTCATGCTTTCAGGTTAGGTTAGTGCGTTGCTTTCTCAGGCTGCTCAAGGGAACCAGCTACAGTTTAACTTGATACTTATCAGTTTGAAGAACGGTGGAGGGGGAAGCCCCTCTTACAAGAAACTCATTCAAGCTAAGAGAACAAATTGGACGCTCCCCCTTCCACTGCTGCTTCCTCCTCTCACCACTCCTCTGCCTCCCTGGACTCTTCGCGCACGTCTTCAGGCCGTGTTCTTTCACTCTATGCCTTCTCCCCAAGTTAGTCTCTGTGTTGTGCTGGATGTAGAGAGGTCCTCTCACTCGTCTGCTTCTCTTCCACCAACCTCTAATTCTTTACAAACAATGTCACTTTCTACTTGTCACCTCACCAGACCTGAACCCGGATATTTTTCCCCACCAGTCACGACTACTTCGACTGCTGCACCGCTCAGAGACCTACGGATCCTAGCGTGATTCTAATAGTGCAAGGATGCACTGTCAACCGTGCTATGTTACCCTAAGTTTCGTGGCAGATACGCAATTTTTCGCCACTCTGCTCGTAATTTTTACCTACAACGGTGCGATGAAGACGATCCATGATAAGACGAGACCAATCGACTAATGGCATCTTTGGCCACACCTCAGCATGGCTAGTCTTAGAGATAACATTCAACATGAAATCGTGCACAGTACTCTTGCATACGTTCAAATACTTAGCGATTTTCCTAGTGCTCACCCCGTTATGCAAAAGCGTGGGTCCAGGAAGAGTGCGAGAAGATCCCTGTAAAGGTTTGCACTAACCTCGTAGATAACATGCCTAGGAGGGTGTAGGTGGTGATCAAGGCCAAGTGTGGTTTGGCTAGGTACTAGTTTTGCTAGTAACTAGTTTGCTGCTTGTCCTCGGTACAAATTGTCCGGATGTGCTCTTATTAAATGTTGTCATCTTGAAGGACCATGAAATATACTACTCTGGTTTTAGGAGATTTGAGTGAGTGCTCTAACTGCTCCTCTCTACGTGTATGGCCACCATGGATTAAGGCTTAATGCTTATAGCGTACAGCTCGTCAAAATGTGAAAATATGCAAAACATGTGGACAACTGTTTCCGCCACTGTATGTGATCATCAGTGCTGTCGCGTGAACCTCTATAATTGGGTTACAAAGTTTCAAGGGACAGCGCGAGAGGTTATAAGGGAAGTAATAAGGTTAGGGTGAGGTCAGTTGAGCAGCTGGCGGATCGGCTCGGACACTTCAGCAGAAGGGATGGCTAGGCTGGAGAGGGGCATGCAGCACGCATGGAAGGGAGGGTTGGCAGGAATCACGGTGCTGCCACCGGAGGAGAAAACCCCGCAATGGCGCGCGGCGGATTCAGCTGGGAGGGAAGGGTCAGGCACAGGAGAGCATCCGCTAGGAAGAATAGCACAAAGCCGTAGCATTCACACCTCTGTAGCTACTCTGTTTGTTCTCTCATCTTAGTGGGAAAGCCTGTATGCTTGTTTCCTAGTGGATTCTTTCCTGAGCAAATGCTAGATCCCTGAGGAGAGGCCAGACAGAGGGTGGCGGGAATTGGGTAGCTTGGCTGTCCAATCTCGGAGCTTTCATTAGAGCAAGGAAAGTCGGAGGTCATCACGTACAAGCGAAGACAAGGGAAACCAGTTAAGGAGCCGGGATAGAGGCCCGAGAGGAGAGACGCCGGAGGACGGGGATGGTGTGCGACAGTGCACACATGGGCAAAACTTCTTCCATTGGGGCTCTTCAGCCCAATTTTTTCACCCCCTCTCCTCCCCACCCTAGAGGTGTTGTTCTTGTCGCCCATGAGTGTGGTCTCTGGCACCTGTTTGGTGCAATGGACTATCTCTTGCTAATGATGGGTGAAGACAGGAGATGCAGTGTTAGGAGCCTAATTGGTCACCTGGTTCGTCGAGGGGGAGAGAGAAAGCGAAGAGGAGAGGCGAGGTTACAGTACAGATGGGATCGCGAAATGGCATCATTTGACCCGTGCACTCTACAATGGGTAGAGGATGAGGTAGGGGTAGTGGGGGAGTTGGATGATGAGGAAGAGGAGGCCGGGGAGGAGGAAGATGAGGAGGCAGAGGAGTAGGAGGCGATACTGGGAGTGATTTTGGGGATGAGTGTGACGATGATGGCGACACTTCCTTCGGAGATGGTATGGTGCATGCAAACATGGATGCAAAGGCAGCACCATGCGAGCGGCTGCAAACGGGAAGGCAGGTGTGCTGATAAATGAAGAGAACGTTATGAGGGTAATGGGCTGGGGACGAACAGGGCTGTTCAAGATCGACGTAGATTCAACAATGTTTGTTCCTGTCACTGTTGGTGGTGGGTGGTTGATGGGACCTGACGGAGAGGGAGAGGCAGCTGCTGTTGCCGATGCACTGGGCATTGGTAGAAGCTTCTTGTGCACGATGGCACAAGAGAGGCATATGCTTGTCTGGGAGACTGGCTCGAGTTCAATGAGTAGTTTTAAAGCGAGAGGCTATAATAGTGACCCTCCTTTCTAGTTGGGCCCAACTAGAAACGGCCCAACAGTGAATATGTTTTTGGAGGGGCGGGCAACAGCCCGCGTTCTTTACCAAGCCATAGGCCACGAAATTGAATTGCGCTTGTGACATTTCACCGGCGACAGATTTTACGACCACTGATTTGCGCAGTTAGCATTTCGACCAATCGGGGCCCAGCCTCGGTTTTCCTCGAGTAGTTAACCCGGGTTCAACTTGAAATTGAAGTTGAGCCCACTTGAAATTCAAGTTGGGCCCACTTGGTGCAGCTTACAGGCAGTAAGGGCTGGGCGACAGGTGGCGCGCTCCTTGCGATTTTGCCCGAGCCTTTTTCCCCACCGTATGTCATGTGTTTCCCGCCAACCAATCAGCCAAACTGCATCTTCTCGCCCAGTTTCCCCTGCTCGCATTTCTCGACAGCGTACCCTCTGCCCCGTCGCAGTTTTGTCCCTTGGTCGCAAAAACGGACGTGTGGGCCCTTTCAAGTTGGACCCGCCTTCACTATTTTCATCACTTGCTTTAAAGTGCTATGGGGTCATCTTCAATACCCTTCTAACATATTTGTTATGAGTATGTGATCTAATAAGTCATTTTTGCCTCGTGTTAGTGTTGGATGCTCTTGAGTTCAACTCCATTTTGTGACATGTCCCTTCATACCAGTACCGTTGCCTTCTATGCATTCTAGCATTCGTATCACACCTTCTGTTGGTAATGTTGATCTTGTAGCCTTCTCACTTCTCTATGTGTTGAGCCATCCTGAATCAAGCCCCTAATCCATACAGTACGTTTTACACCCCTACATCCTTATGCACCCACACTAGAATGACATGAATTGTCCAATTCCACATATTTGTAGTAAAAGTATTTGATTTGATGTCCTACTTCCATGTTCTATATAGCTTACAAAAGCGAGCTACAACAGCTTCGCCTTGCCCGTCGTCTGTCGCAAAGCTGTTTATGTCACGTATTGGAGAAGCGTATAATCACGTAACAGCAGTCAACCCCTGGTTGCGAGACCTCTGGGCCGTGGGCGGCAGCTCCCCCCAGCACATGGCGCTGCGACCACCACAGCGACAAGTGCCCAACGTGACGTAGATGGAACTGTTCCGGTTCAATGAGCCGCCTGGCCAATCAAAGAAGCTAGGTCAACTTCAACCTGAGGATGATCCGCCAAGCTTCGTGCTGTGGGGCCTGCCAACTGTACGTACGCATGATTGAATCGCAATGCTGTGTCAAGCCCACTGCCCAAGCCTCCTGGCAAGTGTGGTCGAGATTAGGTGAAAGCCCCGGCTGGAGCAATGACCGGCGAGTTATGCTGGGGCGTAGTTTTTAGAGCAGTTCTCAGTAGTTAGTGGTTAGGCCCTCAGCGCTGCCGATAACGTTTCTTGTAGAAAAGCGGAACGTCGCTCCTTTTTTTTTATTTTTCTTTTTTTTTGTGGTTCATGAAAAACAGGGCTTTGTTGGCTCAGCCACCGCAGGCTACTAGTTGCTCCGATCGCTGATGTCGTTGAAGCCGCGCGCGTAGGATAGCGGTTCAAGCATATAGAACTACTATCACGGTTGAATGCTTTTCGTAACACAGGGGGCCCTAAGGCGACGGGGTGGTTGTGCTCTCCAACCTCAGCAGGTGTTGCTGCTCACGTCCCTCCCTTACCTGTCAGCGGAAGTCCTTGGGGTTTCAGCAATTGACCTCTTAGCTTGCTCAAAACGAGGAGCGGTAAAATTGAATCGACGTCGCGGTGCAATCATGATGCGGGAAGACGACGATGAGCTCGAGGTGTCCTTCCCCCCAGAACGTCCCTCCAATGACCGCTCGGCCTCACCACCTCGCTGGGTCTCAGAGTGCGAAATTGAGGAGCCGGAAATCTCTAGGGGATTCCAACACCTAGGTATGCACTCGTGGAGTGACAATAATGCATTCTCGTGAAGTGACAATTATGCACCTTTTTTAGGATTCATGTTTTCGTGTCTTCTTTCTTCAGCTTCCATTTTCGTCATTCTGTATGTGACAGGGTGAGTATTCCTCATGACATGCGCTTTCTCCCTTTCCCCTGATGTCCGTGACGTGATGATTGCAGAGGTCGATTCGCCCAGGAGCCGTCCTGCCTTGTCACTCTCCACCCTAGTCGTCCCCAATCGGCATATGCAGTTGACTCAGGTCATGTCCACTCTTGAGCTCCCAGCGTTCATACAAGGCGCTCTGAGCCTGGTCAGAGTCTCAGAGCATTTCACTGGCTGGATCTTTTCAATCACACGGAATTGCCGGCAAGCTGCCAATGTCCTCATGGCAGTTTGGGGCACAGACCTGTTCTTCTCAAGGACACGTATTGCTATCTGAGCTCTCTCCAAGTCCAAGGTACCTGGCCTGGGTTTAACGTTGGTGCCTAAGCACCATTCCCCTGCTTCCAATCAGCGAGGCGTTATGTTTAAAAGCTCTGGAGTGTCCACACGGCAAACGTGAAGAGAAAAGCAGGTTCTTCAACAGAATGCTTTGAGAGTGCAGACGGCTGGTGAAACATGTGGGTTTGGTGGTGATGCTGCTGGTCATGCTGTGCACATGGCCCTGCGATGTACATAAATGGAGCAAGAACCTTGTTTTTGTTCGTCTATCTTGTCACTGCTTTTCTCATCTGCCTTCCCTCTGGTTCAGAATCCCCTGTGACCACTTTCACTTAGCCGATTTTGGTTGACTTCAGAAATCGTGGGAGGGTTTTGGTAGCTTCTAGAAGAAGATTTACGGTATTGCTTTTCTGTTGTCCTCCAGTACCAAAGCAATAGTGTACCCTACTTGAAAGTTTTCCTGGTGGAAGGGTCCAATCCAAGTTGCCTTGCAGGCATCACTCGAACACCTTTTTCGCCGAAGCCAGCGGAGATGCCGTCACCATTTGTACGAACACCGTGCGGTAACCAGATGGGAGAATTGGTCTGAGAAGCCGGCAGTAGTTCCACCCTCGTTCGCAGATATTCGCAGACGCCAGGCACCCTTGTCTGACAGTCAGGTTCAGAATCAACAGACAGCCAGGATAGCCTCGAGACCGTCAGACAGAGTCCAGCAAGCAATACTGGACTGTTTCCCAACTGATCCCAACTCCGGATACATTGTTTCCGATTCCTTGCATCAGCTTGTCAAGGCAATGTCTGTTGGGAACTGGTGTGCTCAGAGTCTGTAGTTACCTATTCCGAAACAGCTACTTGTTTTCCTTGGTCTTTAGAAGGTCTCGCGAGGAAAGGGCCGTCTTTCTCGCGAGCTTTCCTCTTCGAGCATCTTGCGTAATGGATTTTTTACGCAGACAGTAGCGTCTGAGTTGAAGATTATTGCGACCTTCATCCGTTCGCGTCCCGCGAGATAGTTTCTCAGCAATAGCCTGCTGCATCCTCTGTAGAGCCTCGGTTTCTACTGACTCTGTTGCCATGTACAGTAACTTTAAGGAGCAAGGGATCGAGTATGCGAAGCAGGCTGTATTGGAGGATACAGCTGGCAACTATGCCAAGGCCTTGCCTCTCTACATGAACGCGCTCGAGTATTTTAAGACCCACCTGAAGTACGAGAAGAACCCGAAGATTAAAGACGCCATTCAGGCCAAGTTTGTCGAATACCTAGATCGAGCCGAGCAGATTAAGGAGGTATTGGAAGGAGCACCGCAGAACGGAGCGCCGGGAGACGCGGCGTCTGCGATCAAGCCGAAGGCGAAGAAGGGCGGAGCCGGTGGGGGGGATGACGATGACGCCGCGAAGCTTCGATCGGGATTGAATTCGGCCATTGTGCGAGAGAAGCCAAACATCAAGTGGTCTGACGTGGCAGGGCTGGAAGGCGCGAAGCAGGCTCTGCAGGAGGCGGTCATTCTGCCGGTCAAGTTCCCCCAGTTCTTCACAGGTGAGTGAGTGCCAACAGGGGTTCTGAATCTGGTGTTAGAGAATCATTATTGAGTCGACTCAAAAGTCATCAGGGCTGGAAGGCGCGACGCAGACGCTGCAGGAAGCGGTCATCCTGCCGGTCAAATTCCCGCAGTTCTTCACAGGCGAGAAACAGGCATTGGGGTTCCCTAGTCTGGTGTCTGAAAATTCTCAAATTCCCGAAGTATTTCACAGGTGAGTGATTGGCAATATGTGACGTTTGAGTCGAATCAAAACCGTTGCAGGAAGCGGTCATCCTGCCGGTCAAGTTCCCGCAGTAGGATTCCCTTATCTGAAAAATCACCGAGCCTATTTTTATTGTTCTCCATGTGTGCATGCCAGGCATAGAGAGTGCTCCTGGAGAGCGTTTCTCCCATACGGCACTTCAGACATGAGGGTTCCTTATTGCTGATGAAACACTTGACCTATAACCATGCTTATCCTTGACACCATGCGTATCAGTGTCTCTATCCAAGGCAAGAGGCAGCCATGGAGGGCGTTCCTGCTGTACGGCCCTCCAGACATTAGGGCTCCCGGCTCCTTACTCCACTTGAATCACTTATTTCCGTGCTCATCTCCGTGTTTCTGTACGCCAGGCAAGAGGCGGCCATGGAGAGCGTTCCTGCTGTACGGGCCTCCTGGCACGGGCAAGTCGTACCTCGCCAAGGCCGTCGCCACGGAGGCGGATTCCACCTTCTTCAGGTGGGTCTTGAGTTCCCTAAAAGTCATTCCAAGTCGCCTCAAAAGCCACTGTAAGTCGCTTCAAAAGCCCTCCCGGCATGGGCAAGTCTTACCTCGCCAAGGCCGTCGCCACAGAGGCGGAACCCACCTTCTTCAGGTTGGTTCCGGGGGCTGATTGAATAGTCCTCTCGTGCTTCGCTTCGATTCAAGGTTGATCCTTACCCTCCCTATCCCAGTGCACCCATGTCTCCATCCTCCATTCCCTCACCCCTGACACTCCCCTCCAACCCCCCTTCCCGCTCCCCCCTCTCGTCCCAGCATCTCTTCTTCGAATCTGAATTCCTAGTGGATGGCGAGAGCGAGAAGCTGGTGGCTTGAAGCATCGCTAACCACATCCTCAACGTCTCTCCTCACAACTTTCCCCCTTTCCCACTCTCCCTCCTCATCTGCAGCATCATTTCGTCCTCGGACCTGGTGTCCAAGTGGATGGGCGAGAGCGAGAAGCTGGTGGCGAACCTCTTTCAGATGGCGCGGGAGAGCGCGCCGTCCATCATCCACCTTCCTCCATGGCATTCCTCCCACCCCCCCCACCTCCCTGATGCCCGATTCTCCTCCCCCAGCCTCTCCCCCTCTTTCCCGCTCCCCCCTTTCCCCCATGCCCTTCTCTTCTCCCCCCCTGCCATTTTTCCCTTTTGAGCAGCATTTCGTCGTCCGACCTGGTGTCCAAGTGGATGGGCGAGAGCGAGAAGCTGGTGGCGAACCTCTTTCAGATGGCACGGGAGAGCGCGCCGTCCATCATCTTCATCGACGAGATCGACTCGCTGTGCGGGCAGAGGGGTGAGGGCAACGAAAGTGAAGCATCACGGCGTATCAAGACGGAGTTCCTGGTTCAGATGCAGGTAAGCAATGAGGCTGGTGTTTTGGTTGACAGTCAAGTAGGGCACGCCGTCCATCATCTTAATACATGAGATTGACTCGCTGTGCGATTAGAGGGGCGAGGGCAACGAGAGCGAGGCGTTGAGACGCATCAAGACGGGGTTTTTGGTTCTGAAGCAGGTCAGGGAGTCTCTGAGGTGGTTGACCCTGGTAATGTAGACTTTGAGGTGTTGGTAACCAGGTATGGGGAGAGAGCGCTCTGTCCATAATCTACATCGACGGGATCGACTCGCTGGTCCAGATGCAGGTTTTGAAGTGGTTGGCTGGTTGGGGAGGAGGGAGGGAGGGAGGAGGGGGGGGAGGGGTGGTGGGGATCATCAGAACAGCTTAGAGAATTGCGAGAGCGAGTCTTAAAGTTCCAAGTAGGGCTAATTTTTCTGCCTGGGGGTGTGCCTTTCTTCCCGCCAATTCTGTCCGTCTTCTCTTCTGCTCCCATTTCCGTGTCCCTCCCTTCCCGTCTGCCCCGCTCCTCATACCAGGGCGTGGGCAACGAGGACAACAAAGTACTGGTTCTTGCTGCCACCAACACGCCTTACTCGCTCGACCAGGTGCGCAACGCGGGCTTGCCTGCTTCTCTTCGCCACTGCTGACTGCACTCCATTCTCCACACCCTTTTTTGCCATACGTCTGCGTGCTAAGCTTGCAACTGCCAACAACAATCCTTTTACTGGGCCTCGTCCCAGCCTTTGCATACTTTTTACGTGGAGAGTAGTAATGGTAATGCTGCCACCCCCGCTGTTTGCCTGCCAGGCTGTGCGCCGGCGCTTTGACAAGCGCATCTACATCCCACTACCAGATGTGAAGGCGCGGCAGCACATGTTCAAGGTGAGAGGTTAGATATGGTGTTGGAGGAAGCTCAGACCGCAGCATATGCTCTTGGTGAGAGGTGGAAGTGCAGGGCCTTGGTGTGAGAAAGGCAGGAGGGTGGGAAGGAATTCGACCAGCGCATCTACATCCCACTACCAGATGTGAAGGCCAGGCAGCACATGTTCCAGGGGAGAGAGGTAGGCATGATTGTCTGCAATAGCTGGATTCGAAGCACGCCACATGATATAGGGTTATGGCACAAGAAGAGCAGGGCCTTGGTGCGAGAAGCTAAGGGGAAACGCAGGAGGGTGGAATGAAGGGATGTGACATGCTTTCGAAAGCGGCTGTGAGCAGCAGACTCACAAGTCGCTTCCTCCCTTCCATCTTCTCCTTGTCCCACATAGGTGCATCTGGGAGACACGCCTTACAGTTTGTCTGAGAGGGATTTCGAGGAGCTGGCGCAGAAGACAGATGGATTCTCGGGGTCCGATATTGCTGTCTGTGTAAGCTCTTCCCACCATCTGAGTGCTGGGTTAGGTTACTTAATGGTGGTGCCGTTGGTGCTGCGTCACATGCCAGCTCCTGCTGTTCAGCCTCACATTGCCAGCTTGCACATCTGTTTTGTTGTCCTCTGCTGTGTTCGTCCTATTGACTGGAAACCTTCTGCTGATCGATCATTTCTCTTCTCCTTATGTGCTTTCACCTCCTGGTGTTACTTCCCTTTGCCTTGTGTGTCTCGCCAGGTGAAGGATGTACTTTTTGAGCCGGTCCGGAAGACACAGGATGCCATGCACTTTAAGAAGGTGCGAGGCACATAATGCATGGCATCCTATGCACATGCCATGCGGCCCTTGAGAGCCTGGTACCATTCAGACCACCATGCATTTTACCTCGTGCCAGGTGGTCACGAACGGGGACATGTGCTACGTGTGGTGTGGCCCCGGGAAGCACCATGGTTTTCACCTCTCCCTCTCTCTTTCTCCTCTCCCTGTGTGCCTCCCTCTCCTCTCTTCTCTCTCCCTCCCGCCTCGCCAGGTGTCCAAGGACGGGGACATGTGCTACATGCCGTGTGGCCCCAGGGAGGCAGGCGCTATTCAGACCACGATGGAGGAGCTGGCAGCGCAGGGGCTGGGAGAGAAGGTGAGAAACCGAGGGGACTAGGGTGAGTGAGACGAAGGGTGCACGGTGAGAGGATGGTCTAGGTTCGGGAAGGAGGGGATACCAGGTGATGGGAACCAGGCGCCATTCAGACCACGATGGAGGAGCTTGCAGTGGGGCGGCTGGGAGAAAACGGTGGGGGCGGGGAAGGGAACACCTAGAGGGTGAGGTGAGGCGGGAAGGAAGGGGATTGGGGTGATGGGTGATGGGGGATCAGAGCTAGGCACCATGGGTTTCGTTTCAGGGATTGAGACAAAGAAAAGCAGCCTGCTCATGCACCACATCTTGAGCCTCATTTCGTTTCCTCAATGTGCTGCGTGGTTTGTGCCTGTTTCCTCTTGGGCTGCGTTGACTGCTGCTTTTGTTTGTTGCAGATCGTCCCTCCTCCCATTATGAAGTCAGATTTTGACAAGGTGTTGTCGAGACAGAAGCCAACTGTAAGCAAAGACGACCTAAAGATTCAAGAGAAATTCACGGCAGAGTTTGGAGAGGAAGGGTGAATGTGGAGTGTTATGGCCATTTTTTACCCCATGGAAGATGAGGTACATGTTGGCTTTGAATTGTGTTATTCTTATACACGAATGTCCTTTATCACACTATAATAGGTCTTAGGCTTTCAGTTGTTAATAATCTGGTATCAATTGTACGCGACATGGTATGAACAAGTTTATATTTCGATTCGAGATTTCTTTGTGGAATCTCGACCAATCGAACGTTGACACCTTGGGAAAAGCGCACAAAAATCGGCGGATATTCGCGGAGTCTGCCCCCTCTCCCACTTCCCGCCAAACCAGCGGGGGCTGGCGGACAGCTGTGATGCTACTGGCGGCGAACTTCGATATTGTCATTTCGTTACAGCAACTCCGAATTCCAGCCTCACCCCAGCTTAACTCCCGCTCACGTTCCGCTTTCCCGCAACGGGAGTTCTGGGTTTTATTTCACGCTGAGAGCTTTCGTCTTCGGCATCTGTCTTCTGAGCTCTCTAGTGCTTAGAGAGCTTCGTTCAACCTTTCAAGGCGGATCACGAGTCCCGGAAGTGGTTCGGTGTCGCCTTTCTGTTGTTGCCCGGAGCTGTTCTGCGGCGAGGCGACACGAGGGTTGAAACGCGTGAACCAAGGAGTTCTGGCCCTCTCGTGTTCGACGATTCGCAGGTGGTTTCCCCCTTTTCAGACTTAGCCTTCCGGCCCGTCTGCCTTTTGAGTCGACTCAAAAGTCACCTCGTTACAATGTCACACAACACCTTCCGGCCCGTCTGCCTGACGAGCATTAGGCTCTGCTCCCGTTGGCTTCCGCAGCCCGTGCGTCGATCCTCTGTCTCCGATCCACTTACCCCTAGCTCTTTGATCTCTCCCGCTGGTACCTTATCCTGCTGTCCTCCGCTTTCCCCGTCCTTTCTGCTCCTTACTTCTCCGTTTCCGTCTCCGAATCCACATCTCTAAACAGCAGCACCCTTACCACCGCGATCCTTTGCCCGTGCCCTCATCTCCCCGTATCTCAGCGCGATCGCGGGGGTTTGACTCCGACTCTACCCAGGAGCGGCTCTCCGCGGCCATGGAGGCGCTTCTTTCCGCGTGTCTGCTGCAGCCGCGCGCGCTTCCGCTGGGCGTTTCCCCCTGCCTCCCGCGCACCCACTCCCGCCATCTTCGCACGCTTTTGCGGTCCGTGGCTGTCGCCCCCGCCAGCGGCGGGGTTGGCGCTGCACGGCTCGGTAGCAAATGGCTCGGATCTCGAAACATTTCCGCTGCCCGGAATCTGGCTCCCGGGAATCTTTTAGCCTGCCCGGCTCCGGTGGAGCTGCCGCGTGGCGTAGCGCGGCCGGTTGTGGTGGCGACCGCTGGTCAGACGCCGAAGGCAGTTTCGGTGAGTGTTGGGGACTTAGTAGGCAGGATGGGTGAGATGGGCGGGGTGACTTTTGAGTCGACTCAAAAGTCACCTCGTTACGATGGGCGGAGGGGTAGGTTATCTGAGATGCGAGAAGGCCGTATTTTTTAAGGCTTGGTAGGAGTACTTGGTACCAGCAACGTAATGCAGCACGGCTTTAGAAGGTTGGGAATATTGCCGTGTTTGTGAGCGCATAGGCGGATGGGAAGGGGAGGTGCGAGGAGAGACGGATAGCGGGAAAGGAGGAGGGGGGAGGACAGTGGGAGAGGGTAAAGCGCGACCTCAGGCGTGTTTGGCGGTACGCCGAGCAGATGCAGCGATGCGCTCTTTCTTGATTTCGTACTTGCGTAATGTGTGTTTCGTAACTGTAGATCACTGTACACGATCCCATGATCAAATCTATTCCCGTGCGAGCAGGGTGATGCGGTGGTTGCTGACAGCAGCGAGTCAACGCCGTCTGCCTCGGCTCACGCGCGTATAGTCACACACTTTTACCGTCACCCTCTCCTCTCTGATGCTGCGGAAGAGTCACTGCTCCACAAGGTAACACGGATTCTAGACCCCCTACTTTCTTATGGGTACTCTTTTAGTCCCTAAAGGTAGAATTCCGATCTTTTTTCTTTCTTCTCCAACGCCTAAGGGGAAAACGTCGGAGCCCTTTTACACCATAAAACCCCTGAAACCCAGAAGGGTTTTGAACCGCGTGCACGTGTGTGCACACCCCTATCTCGGCTCCTCGCCTGCCCTTTTTACCTCTGCTCCTGCCCCCTTCCCTCGCTTCCCCTGTTCCCCCCTCCCCCCTCTCCCCCTCCCTCCCCTTCCCCCCCCCCCTCCCCCTCCCGCCGCTCCTCTCCCCCTCTTTCCCGTTCAGGTGCAGGAGAAGGTGTGCGCTGACGTCATCAGCATCCGCACGGAGCAGTGCTTCAACGTGGAGCTGACGTCAGCGCTGGATGCCGCTCACGAGGCTGCTCTGGTGTGGGTGCTATCTGAAACGTACGAGCCCGAAAAGCTCACCAGGGAGTCGGTGTTTAACGCTAGCGCTGCAGCAGCTGAGGGAGGGGAGGAGGGAGAGGGAGAGGAGGAGGGGGAGGTGGTAGTGGTGGAGGTGGGGCCTCGTTTGTCGTTTACCACTGCCTGGTCCACCAATGCTGTCTCCATCTGCCGCTCCTGCAACCTCGAGCAGGTAGGGCGGCAAAGAGACTGGGGCCCTGAGCAGGTAGGGCGGCAGGGAGAGTGGGGGCGGCATCAGACAGAAAGTGCAACCTTGAGAGGGTAGGGCGGCAGTGGGGACTTGCCAGCTTTGCTCCAGTTTCGAGCAGGTGGGGCGGAAACAGAAAGTGCAGTCGAGAGCGGGTGGGCCAGAAAGGGGCCGTTTGGGCCTTGCTCTTGCTGGTTTGCGCTGGTTTGCGCTCAGGGGCAGGTGGAAAGGCGGGAGCAGAGGGCGTGCTGCTCCGCGTGCCCCCCCCCGCCGCCCTAGGGGCAGCGTGGGCAGCGGGGGCAGCGGGGGCAGCGTGGAGTCAAGGCCACACGACCCGTTCCTATCATCGGCCACGGGAAACACATCCCCTCTGCCAATTGCCCCCCTTCCTCCCCACCCCCACCCCCTTCAGGTCACTCGCATCGCATTGAGCGGTCTCGCTGTTGTGCTCTTAAGCTGGCTCCTGGCGTGGAGGCGGCAACGGCGTTCATAGAGGAGCAGAGGGCAGCGTTTGCGGCGCTGGTGCACGATTGCATGATTCTCCCACTTTCCACCCCCCCCCCCCCCCCCCCCCCCCCCCCTCGTCGTTCCGCCAGGTGACGCGCATTGAGCGGTCTCGCCGTTATGCTCTTGAGCTGGCGCCAGGCGTTGAGGCAGAGGCTGCATTCACGGACGAGCAGAGGGCTGCATTTGCGGCGCTGGTGCACGATCGCATGACGGAGTGTGTGTATGCCACACGGCTTGAGACGTTCACCACGGATACTGCTCCCGCTCCTGTTGTGCGCATCCCCGTTATGAAGGTGAGTTGCGTGTTTATCCCCATTATAAGGCGACCCGCACTAGCAGCGCTGGTGCACGATCTCATGACGGAGTGTGTGCATGCCATGCGCCTTGAGACCTTTACCACTAATGCTGCCCCCGCTCCTGTTATTCTCATCCCCGTTATGAAGTTGAGTTGCGTTTATGGAGGTGAGTTGCGCGTTTATCCCCGTTATGAGGGTGGTTGAGTCACGTGTTGATTGATGCCTATTATGAGGGTGAGTCATGTCCTTATCCTACGAAGCACAGCTCAGCATATGCAAGAGCATGGGATGGGACACTCCCAAGCACCCCTTGCCTCCCCCAGTTCGCCTCTTTCCTCTTCCCTTACCCCCACTCCTCCCCCCCCACACTGACTCGCTCCGAGAGCAGGAGGGGCGCAAGGCGTTGGAAAGGGTCAACCGCGAGATGGGGCTGGCGTTCGACGAGTGGGATCTGGACGTGAGTGCTGGGGGGGGGAGGGGGGAGGAGAGAGGAGGCTGGAGAGGCAGAAGGGAGGACGGAGGAGAGGATAGAGTATGGTAGTGACGAGAGGAGAGGATAGAGTATGGTAGTGACGAGAGGAGAGGATAGAGTATGGTAGTGACGAGAGGAGAGGATAGAGTATGGTAGTGACGATAGGAGAGGATAGAGTATGGTAGTGACGAGAGGAGAGGATAGAGTATGGTAGTGACGATAGGAGAGGGTCACCCGCGAGATGGGGCTGGCCTTTGACGAGTGGGACCTGGGCGCGAGTGCCAGGGACGTGGGGGGGAGGGAGGGACACAAGAGAGAAGGCAGGGAGGATAGGCGACGGTCAACGAGTGGGACCTGGGCGTTATTGCTGGAGGAGGGGAAGGAAAGGGGTGGAGGGGGCAGGAGACGGATGGTATGGGAAATGGAGGATTGAGGGAGGACACTGGGAGGTGGAGTGGTATATGAGGACACCATTCTCACGCCTCTTCACCGTTCCCCACCTCTTCGTATGGCAGTTCTATACCCAATTGTTTCGCGAGGACATAGGCCGGGACCCCACCAACGTGGAGCTCTTTGATATCGCCCAGTCAAACTCCGAGCACAGCCGCCACTGGTTCTTCAAGGTACAGTAGCTTCTCGATATAAGCACTCTCCTAGTTGTGGGACCCACCATTGTGGAGATCTTTGATATCGTGCAGTCTAATTCGGAGCACAGCCGCCACTGGTTCTTCAAGGTACAGCGTATATCCTCGTTTTAGGCAGTCTCATTGTAGGAACCAACGTGAAGAAGCTCTTTGATATTGCGCAGTCTAACTCCGAGCACAGCCGCCACTGGTTCTTCAAGGTGCAGTGTATATCCTCGTTTTAGGCAGTCTTTTTGTAGGACCCCACCACCAGTGTCTTATTCTCGTTTGACATCACGCTGTCTAAGTCCGAGCACAGCCGTCACTGGCTCTTCAAGGTCCACTGCGTACATATCCTCGTTACTTCGGTTTTTGTATGCCTTAGTTACAATCTCTTAGCTCGCTCCCTTCGACGTACTGCAACGCGTGTTCTCCCCTCCTCCCGATTTGACGGGGGACGGGCAGAAGGTGGATCACACGCTCATGGATCGGGTCCCATATGTTCCACATCCCGTCCTCACTGCCCATCCCCCCCGCTCGCGCATGCTCTCCCCTCCCTCCCCTCCCCCAGGGCGACCTGACGGTGGATGGGCAGAAGGTGGATCACACGCTCATGGATCTGGTGAAGGACACGCTTAAAGCCAACCCCAACAACTCGGTCATTGGCTTTAAGGACAACTCGAGGTGAGGGTTTGCACAGGTCAACCTGTGCCCCCTGTTCCGGCCCTCGTGGTTGTGTTTGTTTCCTCTCAGCGGTAAAAAGCCAGGGGTCCGGGTTCAGGGTTTAAACGAGATGACTTCTAAGTCGATTAAAATATCCCAGGGGTCCAGGTTCAAAGTCCAAGCATTGTTCTTCTTTCCCCAATCTCTGCCTTCTCCAGTGCCATTCGTGGCCGCGTCATTTCCGCGGTTCTGCCCGAGAATCCCGGGCAGCCATCGAAGCTAGAGCCGCAGGAGCGGGACTACGACATTCTGTTCACTGCTGAAACCCACAACTTCCCCTGCGCTGTGAGTTGCTATGTTCGTTACATGCGCTGAGTGTAGCGGTTTTTGAGGCGCCTAAAAAATTGAGTGTAGCGGTTTTTGAGGTGGCTCAAAAACCGCTTCGGATCCGCAACCCTCTCCCGCTCTTACGCTTCACCTAGGAACACCCGTGCTGTGTGTCCTTGTGTGCCTCTCCCTGCACCCTCAGGTGGCGCCCTTCCCGGGCGCAGAGACAGGGGCGGGGGGTCGGATTCGCGACACCCATGCGACAGGTGTCGGCTCGCTAGTGGTTGCCGCCACTGCGGGTTACTGCGTTGGCAACTTGCAGGTGGGTGCATGATGGGGTGGGTAGCATGGGAAAAGGGGGGGGGGTGGGGGGGGGGCGGGGATGTTGCAACAGGCGGCTTGCTAGTGGTGGCTGGCAGCGGATTATTGCATGAACTACTTGCAGCAGGTCAGTGCAGGTTTTGGTGTATGTTAGGGAGAGTGGGTGGGGGACGGGGGGAAGAGGCAAAGTGTAGCAGCAGTCAAGTTGCTAGATGTTGCAGCCACGGCAGGTTATTGCATGGGCAACTTGCGGTCCGGTGAGGAGAGGAAAGTGTTCTTCTTTCCAGATTTGGGTCTGGGTTGCAGACCCAAATCGAAAGCTCCATAGCAGTCTTATGGCGGCAGCAGATTAAAAGCTCAGCAGCCCCTTTTTACCCTCCCTAGAGAACATTTCTCCCCTTTTCTTGTCTCTGGCTCTTTCGTCCTGTCCACCCCTCGTTATAATCACATCAGATGGAGGGGCATGCAGCACCGTGGGAGGACACCTCGTTTCAGTACCCGCCCAACCTCGCTCCTCCGCTCCAGGTCAGCCCTGCACACACCTTGCTTCCTTAGCACTGCACCGGTTAACACCCATTGTGTGCACCCATTCCACTTCCCATCCTCACCCTCACCCTTCCCCACCCTTCCCCACCCTTCCCCACCCCTCAACACCCCTTTCTTCAGATTCTTCTGGATGCGAGTGATGGTGCATCGGACTACGGCAACAAGTTCGGGGAGCCTCTGATTCAAGGGTACACTCGCACATTCGGCATGCGCCTGCCGAGCGGGGACAGGAGGGAGTGGCTGAAGCCCATCATGTTCAGCGGGGGCATCGGGCAGATCGACCACCGACACCTGGAGAAGGACGAGCCGGATGTGGGCATGATTGTTGTCAAGGTGAGTCAAGCGGGGTCAACGCCAGTCAACGCTAGGAGGGTATGGCTGAAGCCCATCATGTTCAGCGGGGGCATCGGGCAGATCGACCACCGGCACCTGGAGAAGGACGAGCCGGATGTGGGCATGATTGTTGTCAAGGTGGGTCAACGCCGGTCAACGCCAGTCAACGCGAGTCAACATAAGGAGGGAGTGGGTGAAGCCCATCACGTTCAGGCTTCAGTGGGGGCATCACCTGGAGAAGGAGGAGTCAGATGTGGGCATGCTCGTGGTAAAGGTGAGTCAAGGGGAGTCAGGAGGGAGGGAGAGGAGGGAAGGGGGAGAGGGAAGGGGGAGAGGGAAGGAGGAGGGGGAGGGTACAGGCAGCAGCACGAGGTTTACAATACTGGCATCTTGAGCACTCCCTTCATCTGGTTTTGCTCGTGTCGTGTCGTGTCGTGTCGTGTCATGTCCCCCCTCGCCCTATCCAGACAGGAACCCCAGCTCGCCGCACTGGCATGGGCAGGGTAGTGGGCTTGCGCGCTGCAGAGCACAACCAACCCAAATCCCCTCTTCAATACATGCTGCTCTGCTCCGCCCCCTTTGCCCTGTCCAGATTGGAGGTCCGGCGTACCGCATCGGCATGGGGGGAGGAGCTGCCAGCAGCATGGTGTCAGGCACGCGGGATGCAGAGATGGATTTCAATGCGGTGCAGAGGGGTGACGCGGAGATGGCTCAGAAGCTGAACCGCGTGGTTCGCACGTGCGTGGAGCTGGGGGATGAGAACCCCATTCTCAGCATCCACGACCAGGTGAGGGATAGGAACCCCATTCTCAGCATCCACGACCAGGTGGGGGATAGGAACCCCATTCTCAGCATCCACGACCAGGTGAGGGATAGGAACCCCATTCTCAGCATCCACGACCAGGTGGGGGATAGGAACCCCATTCTCAGCATCCACGACCAGGTGAGGGATAGGAACCCCATTCTCAGCATCCACGACCAGGTGGGGGATAGGAACCCCATTCTCAGCATCCACGACCAGGTGAGGGATAGGAACCCCATTCTCAGCATCCACGACCAGGTGAGGGATAGGAACCCCATTCTCAGCATCCACGACCAGGGTGAGGGGATAGGAACCCCATTCTCAGCATCCACGACCAGGTGAGGGATAGGAACCCCATTCTCAGCATCCACGACCAGGTGGGGATAGGAACCCCATTCTCAGCATCCACGACCAGGTGAGGGATAGGAACCCCATTCTCAGCATCCACGACCAGGTGGGGGATAGGAACCCCATTCTCAGCATCCACGACCAGGTGAGGGATAGGAACCCCATTCTCAGCATCCACGACCAGGTGAGGGATAGGAACCCCATTCTCAGCATCCACGACCAGGTGGGGATAGGAACCCCATTCTCAGCATCCACGACCAGGTGAGGGATAGGAACCCCATTCTCAGCATCCACGACCAGGTGGGGATAGGAACCCCATTCTCAGCATCCACGACCAGGTGAGGGATAGGAACCCCATTCTCAGCATCCACGACCAGGTGGGGGATAGGAACCCCATTCTCAGCATCCACGACCAGGTGAGGGATAGGAACCCCATTCTCAGCATCCACGACCAGGTGGGGGATAGGAACCCCATTCTCAGCATCCACGACCAGGTGAGGGATAGGAACCCCATTCTCAGCATCCACGACCAGGTGAGGGATAGGAACCCCATTCTCAGCATCCACGACCAGGTGGGGGATAGGAACCCCATTCTCAGCATCCACGACCAGGTGAGGGATAGGAACCCCATTCTCAGCATCCACGACCAGGTGGGGGATAGGAACCCCATTCTCAGCATCCACGACCAGGTGAGGGATAGGAACCCCATTCTCAGCATCCACGACCAGGTGGGGATAGGAACCCCATTCTCAGCATCCACGACCAGGTGGGGATAGGAACCCCATTCTCAGCATCCACGACCAGGTGAGGGATAGGAACCCCATTCTCAGCATCCACGACCAGGTGGGGATAGGAACCCCATTCTCAGCATCCACGACCAGGTGAGGGATAGGAACCCCATTCTCAGCATCCACGACCAGGTGAGGGATAGGAACCCCATTCTCAGCATCCACGACCAGGTGGGGGATAGGAACCCCATTCTCAGCATCCACGACCAGGTGAGGGATAGGAACCCCATTCTCAGCATCCACGACCAGGTGGGGGATAGGAACCCCATTCTCAGCATCCACGACCAGGTGAGGGATAGGAACCCCATTCTCAGCATCCACGACCAGGTGGGGATAGGAACCCCATTCTCAGCATCCACGACCAGGTGAGGGATAGGAACCCCATTCTCAGCATCCACGACCAGGTGAGGGATAGGAACCCCATTCTCAGCATCCACGACCAGGTGGGGGATAGGAACCCCATTCTCAGCATCCACGACCAGGTGAGGGATAGGAACCCCATTCTCAGCATCCACGACCAGGTGAGGGATAGGAACCCCATTCTCAGCATCCACGACCAGGTGAGGGATAGGAACCCCATTCTCAGCATCCACGACCAGGTGAGGGATAGGAACCCCATTCTCAGCATCCACGACCAGGTGGGGATAGGAACCCCATTCTCCATCAGACCAGGGAGGGAAGAACCACAGAACCAGGTGGGGGATAGGAACCCATTCTCAGCATCCACGACCAGGTGAGGGATAGGAACCCCATTCTCAGCATCCACGACCAGGTGGGGGATAGGAACCCCATTCTCAGCATCCACGACCAGGTGAGGGATAGGAACCCCATTCTCAGCATCCACGACCAGGTGGGGGATAGGAACCCCATTCTCAGCATCCACGACCAGGTGAGGGATAGGAACCCCATTCTCAGCATCCACGACCAGGTGGGGGATAGGAACCCCATTCTCAGCATCCACGACCAGGTGAGGGATAGGAACCCCATTCTCAGCATCCACGACCAGGTGAGGGATAGGAACCCCATTCTCAGCATCCACGACCAGGTGAGGGATAGGAACCCCATTCTCAGCATCCACGACCAGGTGAGGGATAGGAACCCCATTCTCAGCATCCACGACCAGGTGAGGGATAGGAACCCCATTCTCAGCATCCACGACCAGGTGGGGGATAGGAACCCCATTCTCAGCATCCACGACCAGGTGAGGGATAGGAACCCCATTCTCAGCATCCACGACCAGGTGAGGGATAGGAACCCCATTCTCAGCATCCACGACCAGGTGAGGGATAGGACCCCCCCCCCCCTGAGGAACCCCATTCTCAGCATCCACGACCAGGTGGGGGATAGGAACCCCATTCTCAGCATCCACGACCAGGTGAGGGATAGGAACCCCATTCTCAGCATCCACGACCAGGTGAGGGATAGGAACCCCATTCTCAGCATCCACGACCAGGTGAGGGATAGGAACCCCATTCTCAGCATCCACGACCAGGTGAGGGATAGGAACCCCATTCTCAGCATCCACGACCAGGTGAGGGATAGGAACCCCATTCTCAGCATCCACGACCAGGTGAGGGATAGGAACCCCATTCTCAGCATCCACGACCAGGTGAGGGATAGGAACCCCATTCTCAGCATCCACGACCAGGTGAGGGATAGGAACCCCATTCTCAGCATCCACGACCAGGTGAGGGATAGAACCCATTCTCAGCATCCACGACCAGGTGAGGGATAGGAACCCCATTCTCAGCATCCACGACCAGGTGAGGGATAGGAACCCCATTCTCAGCATCCACGACCAGGTGAGGGATAGGAACCCCATTCTCAGCATCCACGACCAGGTGAGGGATAGGAACCCCATTCTCAGCATCCACGACCAGGTGAGGGATAGGAACCCCATTCTCAGCATCCACGACCAGGTGAGGGATAGGAACCCCATTCTCAGCATCCACGACCAGGTGAGGGGATAGGAACCCCATTCTCAGCATCCACGACCAGGTGAGGGATAGGAACCCCATTCTCAGCATCCACGACCAGGTGAGGGATAGGAACCCCATTCTCAGCATCCACGACCAGGTGAGGGATAGGAACCCCATTCTCAGCATCCACGACCAGGTGAGGGATAGGAACCCCATTCTCAGCATCCCACGACCAGGTGAGGGATAGGAACCCCATTCTCAGCATCCACGACCAGGTGAGGGATAGGAACCCCATTCTCAGCATCCACGACCAGGTGAGGGATAGGAACCCCATTCTCAGCATCCACGACCAGGTGAGGGATAGGAACCCCATTCTCAGCATCCACGACCAGGTGGGGGATAGGAACCCCATTCTCAGCATCCACGACCAGGTGAGGGATAGGAACCCCATTCTCAGCATCCACGACCAGGTGAGGGATAGGAACCCCATTCTCAGCATCCACGACCAGGTGAGGGATAGGAACCCCATTCTCAGCATCCACGACCAGGTGAGGGATAGGAACCCCATTCTCAGCATCCACGACCAGGTGAGGGATAGGAAAACCCCATTCTCAGCATCCACGACCAGGTGAGGGATAGGAACCCCATTCTCAGCATCCACGACCAGGTGAGGGATAGGAACCCCATTCTCAGCATCCACGACCAGGTGAGGGATAGGAACCCATTCTCAGCATCCACGACCAGGTGAGGGATAGGAACCCCATTCTCAGCATCCACGACCAGGTGAGGGATAGGAACCCCATTCTCAGCATCCACGACCAGGTGAGGGATAGGAACCCCATTCTCAGCATCCACGACCAGGTGAGGGATAGGAACCCCATTCTCAGCATCCACGACCAGGTGAGGGATAGGAACCCCATTCTCAGCATCCACGACCAGGTGGAGGGATAGGAACCCCATTCTCAGCATCCACGACCAGGTGAGGGATAGGAACCCCATTCTCAGCATCCACGACCAGGTGAGGGATAGGAACCCCATTCTCAGCATCCACGACCAGGTGAGGGATAGGAACCCCATTCTCAGCATCCACGACCAGGTGAGGGATAGGAACCCCATTCTCAGCATCCACGACCAGGTGAGGGATAGGAACCCCATTCTCAGCATCCACGACCAGGTGAGGGATAGGAACCCCATTCTCAGCATCCACGACCAGGTGGGGGATAGGAACCCCATTCTCAGCATCCACGACCAGGTGAGGGATAGGAACCCCATTCTCAGCATCCACGACCAGGTGAGGGATAGGAACCCCATTCTCAGCATCCACGACCAGGTGAGGGATAGGAACCCCATTCTCAGCATCCACGACCAGGTGAGGGATAGGAACCCCATTCTCAGCATCCACGACCAGGTGAGGGATAGGAACCCCATTCTCAGCATCCACGACCAGGTGAGGGATAGGAACCCCATTCTCAGCATCCACGACCAGGTGAGGGATAGGAACCCCATTCTCAGCATCCACGACCAGGTGAGGGATAGGAACCCCATTCTCAGCATCCACGACCAGGTGAGGGATAGGAACCCCATTCTCAGCATCCACGACCAGGTGAGGGATAGGAACCCCATTCTCAGCATCCACGACCAGGTGAGGGATAGGAACCCCATTCTCAGCATCCACGACCAGGTGAGGGATAGGAACCCCATTCTCAGCATCCACGACCAGGTGAGGGATAGGAACCCCATTCTCAGCATCCACGACCAGGTGAGGGATAGGAACCCCATTCTCAGCATCCACGACCAGGTGAGGGATAGGAACCCCATTCTCAGCATCCACGACCAGGTGAGGGATAGGAACCCCATTCTCAGCATCCACGACCAGGTGAGGGATAGGAACCCCATTCTCAGCATCCACGACCAGGTGAGGGATAGGAACCCCATTCTCAGCATCCACGACCAGGTGAGGGATAGGAACCCCATTCTCAGCATCCACGACCAGGTGAGGGATAGGAACCCCATTCTCAGCATCCACGACCAGGTGAGGGATAGGAACCCCATTCTCAGCATCCACGACCAGGTGAGGGATAGGAACCCCATTCTCAGCATCCCGACCAGGAGGATAGGAACCATCTCAGATCAGACCAGGTGAGGGATAGGAACCCCATTCTCAGCATCCACGACCAGGTGAGGGATAGGAACCCCATTCTCAGCATCCACGACCAGGTGAGGGATAGGAACCCCATTCTCAGCATCCACGACCAGGTGAGGGATAGGAACCCCATTCTCAGCATCCACGACCAGGTGAGGGATAGGAACCCCATTCTCAGCATCCACGACCAGGTGGGATAGGACCCCATCTCGCATCCACGACCAGGTGAGGGATAGGAACCCCATTCTCAGCATCCACGACCAGGTGAGGGATAGGAACCCCATTCTCAGCATCCACGACCAGGTGAGGGATAGGAACCCCATTCTCAGCATCCACGACCAGGTGAGGGATAGGAACCCCATTCTCAGCATCCACGACCAGGTGAGGGATAGGAACCCCATTCTCAGCATCCACGACCAGGTGAGGGATAGGAACCCCATTCTCAGCATCCACGACCAGGTGAGGGATAGGAACCCCATTCTCAGCATCCACGACCAGGTGAGGGATAGGAACCCCATTCTCAGCATCCACGACCAGGTGAGGGATAGGAACCCCATTCTCAGCATCCACGACCAGGTGAGGGATAGGAACCCCATTCTCAGCATCCACGACCAGGTGAGGGATAGGAACCCCATTCTCAGCATCCACGACCAGGTGAGGGATAGGAACCCCATTCTCAGCATCCACGACCAGGTGAGGGATAGGAACCCCATTCTCAGCATCCACGACCAGGTGAGGGATAGGAACCCCATTCTCAGCATCCACGACCAGGTGAGGGATAGGAACCCCATTCTCAGCATCCACGACCAGGTGAGGGATAGGAACCCCATTCTCAGCATCCACGACCAGGTGAGGGATAGGAACCCCATTCTCAGCATCCACGACCAGGTGAGGGATAGGAACCCCATTCTCAGCATCCACGACCAGGTGAGGGATAGGAACCCCATTCTCAGCATCCACGACCAGGTGAGGGATAGGAACCCCATTCTCAGCATCCACGACCAGGTGAGGGATAGGAACCCCATTCTCAGCATCCACGACCAGGTGAGGGATAGGAACCCCATTCTCAGCATCCACGACCAGGTGAGGGATAGGAACCCCATTCTCAGCATCCACGACCAGGTGAGGGATAGGAACCCCATTCTCAGCATCCACGACCAGGTGAGGGATAGGAACCCCATTCTCAGCATCCACGACCAGGTGAGGGATAGGAACCCCATTCTCAGCATCCACGACCAGGTGAGGGATAGGAACCCCATTCTCAGCATCCACGACCAGGTGAGGGATAGGAACCCCATTCTCAGCATCCACGACCAGGTGAGGGATAGGAACCCCATTCTCAGCATCCACGACCAGGTGAGGGATAGGAACCCCATTCTCAGCATCCACGACCAGGTGGGGGATAGGAACCCCATTCTCAGCATCCACGACCAGGTGAGGGATAGGAACCCCATTCTCAGCATCCACGACCAGGTGAGGGATAGGAACCCCATTCTCAGCATCCACGACCAGGTGGGGGATAGGAACCCCATTCTCAGCATCCACGACCAGGTGAGGGATAGGAACCCCATTCTCAGCATCCACGACCAGGTGAGGGATAGGAACCCCATTCTCAGCATCCACGACCAGGTGGGGATAGGAACCCCATTCTCAGCATCCACGACCAGGTGAGGGATAGGAACCCCATTCTCAGCATCCACGACCAGGTGAGGGATAGGAACCCCATTCTCAGCATCCACGACCAGGTGAGGGATAGGAACCCCATTCTCAGCATCCACGACCAGGTGAGGGATAGGAACCCCATTCTCAGCATCCACGACCAGGTGAGGGATAGGAACCCCATTCTCAGCATCCACGACCAGGTGAGGGATAGGAACCCCATTCTCAGCATCCACGACCAGGTGAGGGATAGGAACCCCATTCTCAGCATCCACGACCAGGTGAGGGATAGGAACCCCATTCTCAGCATCCACGACCAGGTGAGGGATAGGAAACCCCATTCTCAGCATCCACGACCAGGTGAGGGATAGGAACCCCATTCTCAGCATCCACGACCAGGTGGGGGATAGGAACCCCATTCTCAGCATCCACGACCAGGTGAGGGATAGGAACCCCATTCTCAGCATCCACGACCAGGTGAGGGATAGGAACCCCATTCTCAGCATCCACGACCAGGTGGGGATAGGAACCCCATTCTCAGCATCCACGACCAGGTGAGGGATAGGAACCCCATTCTCAGCATCCACGACCAGGTGAGGGATAGGAACCCCATTCTCAGCATCCACGACCAGGTGGGGGATAGGAACCCCATTCTCAGCATCCACGACCAGGTGAGGGATAGGAACCCCATTCTCAGCATCCACGACCAGGTGAGGGATAGGAACCCCATTCTCAGCATCCACGACCAGGTGAGTGCGCGTTGGGCTTTAAGACATTTACTTTCTCTAGGTAGGAAGAGTTTGTGTGGAGCGCATGTGGGGAGCGCATGCGTGTGGAGTGCATGTGTGGAGTGCATGTGTGGAGCGCATGTGTGGAGCGCATGTGTGGAGCGCATGTGTGGTGCACATGTGTGGTGCGCATGTGTGGTCTGCATGTGCGTGGAGCGCATGTGTGCGTGGAGCTGGGGGATAAGAACGCCATTATCAGTATCCATGACCAGGTGAGCAACCCTCTCCATGTGTGCCTCCCTGACTTCCTCTCCACTCCTGCCTTCCCCCATCTCTTTCTGCCAGGGCGCGGGCGGCAACTGCAATGTGGTGAAGGAGATCATATACCCCCAGGGCGCAGAGATTGACGTGCGGTCGATTGTGGTGGGCGACGAGACCATGTCCATCCTCGAGATCTGGGGCGCAGAGTACCAGGAGCAGGTGAGGTGTGGGAGGTGTGAGGGAATGAGGGATACAGATGGGTGGGGTGGGGTGGACGTGCGGTCGATAGTGGTCGGCGATGAGACCATGTCCATTCTCGAAATCTGGGGGGCCGATTACCAGGAGCAGGTAGGGATAATGGGGGGGGGGAGAGGATTGGGGGGAAATAGACGTGCGGTCGATCGTGCTGGGCGATGAGACCATGTCCATTCTCGAAATCTGGGGGGGCGGAGTACCAGGAGCAGGTAGGGATAAGGGAAGGTGGAAAAGGGGGGGGGGGGGGTTATGGGAGGAGAGAGATGGGTGGGGCGGCAAAGGCGTGCGGTTGGATGATGGTGGTGGGGGGTGAGATCATGTGATCAGGGGCAGGTAGTGGACGAGGGAAGGTGGAGGTTCAGGGGAGTGGAAATGGACCGGAAGGGAGGTATGTGCATTTGAGCAGGTGGAGATTGATGTGCGTTTGGTGTCCCAACTTCCTCCCCACTCCTTCCCCCCCGCCCCCTGTTTTTATTATGCAGGATGCCCTCTTGGCGCGCCCTTAGAGTGAGGCACGTCTGCGGTCGATCTGCTTTCAAGAGCCTCAAACGCCCCTCTTCCCCTCCCCTCTCCGTTCCCTTCCCCTCCCCTCGCCTCATCCCTCCCCTAACCACGGCAGGATGCCCTTTTGGCGCGCCCTGAGAGTGAGGCACTTCTGCGGTCCATCTGTGACCGCGAACGACTCTCCATGGCCGTTATTGGGACCATCAGGTGAGTGCTGTGTGTATGTCCTCGTTAGAAGCCAAACTCTGTGTGCTGCTCCATCTGCGACCGCGAGGGACCCTCCATGGCTGTTATCAGGACGATCAGATAAAGCAAGCGGTTTGATCTTTGTTCCTCTGACGTTCCCTCTCCCCTCCCTCTTCCTCTCTTCTTTCCCACCTTTCTGTCTTCCCCCAGTGGATCTCTTTTCTGTCTTCCCCCAGTGGATCTCTTTTCTGTCTTCCCCCAGTGGATCTCTTTTCTGTCTTCCCCCAGTGGATCTCTTTTCTGTCTTCCCCCAGTGGATCCGGCAAGGTGCTTCTCTTTGACTCCACGGAGCACCAGGAGCCAGCAGCAGCGGGCAAACCAGTTCCTCTCCCTGCAGTGGACTTGGACCTAGACAAGGTGCTGGGCGACATCCCCAGCAAGCACTTGACTTCGTGCTGCTCTCCCTCTCACTCGTCTCTCCCCATCCTGTGCGTTTCTCCCCTCCCCCAGTGGCTCGGGCAAGGTGGTTCTGTTTGATTCCAGGGAGCAGCAGGAGGCAGCAGCAGCAGGCAAGGCGGCCCCTCTCCCTGCCGTCGACCTGGATCTAGACAAGGTTCTGGGCGACATGCCGAGCAAGCGCTTTGACTTTGTGCGCAGCACGGACGAGAGGGAGCCCTTGGAGCTGCCCCCTGCCCTCACAGTTTCAGAGGCACTCAAGCGCCTGTTAAGGCTGCCATCGGTTGCGTCCAAGCGGTTCCTCACCACCAAGGTGCGTGGAGTGTCGTCAGTTGCTCACTACCAAGTTATAAGATAGCACGGACGAGAGGGAGCCCCTGGAGCTGCCCCCTGCGCTGACCGTGCCTGAGGCACTCAGGCGCCTGTTGAGGCTGCTGTCGGTTGCGTCCAAGTGCTTCCTCACCACCAAGGTATGTTGGGCTCGTATCAGTATACTCACGCTCAGACGAGAGGGAGCCCTTGCCTGGATCTGCCTCTGCGCTCACAGTGTCAGAGGCTCTCGAGCGCCTGCTGTGGCTGCCCTCAGTTGCATGCAAGGGCTTCCTCACCACCAAAGTATGTTGGGCTGGTATCGTAATAGTAGCACTGATGATGAGAGGGAGCCACTGAGCTGAAGCTGCCGCCTGAGATCATGGCCCCTGAAGCGTCTACTAAGGCTGCCCTCGGTTGCTTCGAAGCGGTTTCTAACCACCAAGGTGCGTGGCTTGAGCTCTGTGCGCCAGTGCCACCAAGGTATGGTAGGCTGGAACTAGTTTCGGCGGCACAGATGCCAGAGTGCCTCATGCGTCCCTTGCTCTCTCACGCCTTCCTTCCTCCCTCCTCCCTCCTCTCTCTCCAGAGTACTTTTCCCACCTTTGATCTCCTCCCTCTCTCTCTCCCCCCTCCCTCCCTCCTCCCTTCAGGTGGATCGCTGTGTGACGGGCCTCGTGGCTCAGCAGCAGACTGTGGGCCCACTGCAGATCACCCTTGCTGACGTGGCAGTCATTGCTCAGGTACGGATCACACTTGCTGGCGTGGCAGCAGGTCGTTCCAAAAGGGCAGATGGAAGTTGTGCTTGCAGCATGTCATTTGACTAGATCCACTGCACCAAAGCCGAAGCTAAGGATGCGAAGTGTGAAGTTGGTTCTTTGTTGTGAGGCGGCCCCTAGCGTTTCAAATCACCATCTCGTGTGTGCCTCAGCATGCCTCCATGTAATTCCTACCCTTCCTCTCCACCCCTTACGCGTGCCATGTGCATTGTGTTATCCGTGTGTGCATTGTGTTATCCATGATGCATGCATGCCGCATTGCGAATGGTGCCTGCATGATGTGTGTATGGCCCTCTGCGTGATGTGTGTATGGCCCTCTGCGTGATGTGTGTATGGCCCTCTGCGTGATGTGTGTATGGCCCTCTGCGTGATGTGTGTATGGCCCTCTGCGTGATGTGTGTATGGCCCTCTGCGTGATGTGTGTATGGCCCTCTGCATGATGTGTGTATGGCCCTCTCTGTGATGTGTGTATGGCCCTCTGCGTGATGCAACCGTGCATGGTGCTTGCGCAGACCCATACAGGCATCACAGGAGCGGCATGCGCCATTGGAGAGCAGCCAATCAAGGTATGCCGCGTGGACCCTACGAATCTCCACGTGTTGATGCCCTAAGCGGACTAAGTTGATGCCAAAAGGGCATCGGCGATGCGAGAAGCAGCAGTTGTGTTTACAAGTACAAAGAGACCGAGCCTACCTCAATCCGAACCGTTTTCCACATTTCCCTGTCGCCCCTCTCCCTCTTCTCCCTCCCCTAATTCCCCACCTCTCCACCTCCCCTCTTTCTGTGATTACACCAAGGCGTGATCAACCCAGCAGCCATGGCTTCTGACTCGACTCAGAAGTATTCCCTATCTCTCCACACCACCTCCCCTCTTTCTGCGCCTTACTCCAGGGCCTCATCAACCCGGCAGCCATGGCCCGTATGGCGATCGGGGAGGCCCTCACCAACCTCGTCTGGGCTAAGGTGGGCTTATGCTGCGTGGAGTGATGGGTTTTAGGCTGTAGGCCTTAGTGATGTGGACTTCTGTGTGCTGGCTTGACATGGTCTGGCGACTCTCGCCCTATGGGTATGGGGTAGCCATCTGTGGTTGCTGCTTCCCCACCCTCTCCCCTCCCTGATGGTGTGGTTATTTATGGGGATTGATGGGGTTTGGGCCCTTTGTGCAGGATCTTGTGATGTGGACTTCTTGTGTGCTGGCTTGACATGGTCTGGCGACCCTGACCTTATGGGGTAGCCATGTGTAGTTGCTTGCTGCTTTTCCACATGAACCTCTCTCCCCCCCCCAGGGCCACAGCTCTAGAGAATGTGAAAATGAGTAGCGAGTGGCAATTGGACGTATGCGGCGAAGCTGGGCGAGGATGGTGCAGCCGGCCTTACTGACCCGTGTACTCTCTCTCACTGTGCAGGTCACAGCATTGGAAGATGTCAAGGCCAGTGGCAATTGGATGTATGCGGCCACGATGGGAGGCGAGGGAGCAGCCGTGTGTGATGCTCGCCGAACGTGACCCTCTCTCCCCTCTCCCCTCTACCCTTTCCCCCTTTACTGTCCAGGTCACGGCACTGGAGGACGTCAAGGCCAGTGGCAACTGGATGTATGCAGCCAAGATGGGAGCCGAGGGAGCAGCCGTGTGTGATGCACATCCAACTTGACTTGACCCCATCTCGCCGCCTTTCACAACTCCTCCCCTCCAGGTCACTGCTCTAGAGGACGTCAAAGCCAGTGGCAACTGGATGTATGCGGCCAAGATGGGAGGAGAGGGAGCCGCCATGTATGATGCGGCAGTGGCCTTGAAGGAGGCGATGGTGGAGTTAGGGATCGCGGTGGATGGGGGAAAGGACAGCCTGTCAATGGCTGCTACGGTGAGTGGTTGTAAGAAGAGTGGGCACTCTGGATTGCCGTGTATGGCTGGCATTGGAGCAGCCATGTACGATGCAGCAGTGGCGCTGAAGGAGGCGATGGTGGAAGTAGGGGTCGCAGAGAAGTAGGGCTCGCGGTTTGCAGCTAGCAGTGGCGCTGAAGGTGGCGATGGTGGCGCTGGGGATTGCGGTGGATGGGGGCAAGGACCGCCTCTCCAGGGCTGCTACTGTGAGCGACTGTGATTGTAACGAGAGCAGAATGTGATGGTCTCGAGAGTGGCTGCTGACTGCCACACCAGCAGCCATGTACGATGCCGCAGTGGCATCGAAGGACGATAGTGGTGGATGGGGGAAAGGATAGCCTGTCCATGGCTCCTACATTGAGTGCTTGTGGCTGTAACGAGCAGTTGAGTGTAGTCGGCGCGAGTGACTGCTACTGTCTACAATATCCGCTTCCATCATCTCTCGGGCTCCCCTGTTGCCTGCGTGCATTCGCACATATGCATATCCGCCTCCCGGTGCTTTCCTGCCTGGCCCTTCCTCCCCCCGGCTCCTCTCCCCGCGTGCAGGCGGGCGGAGAGACCGTGATGGCGCCTGGTAATCTGGTGATGAGCGCATATGTCACCTGCCCAGATATCACCCTCACAGTGACGCCCGATCTCAAGGTAAGGGGGGGAAGGAGGGAGTAGGATCAGCAGGCGATCTGGTGATGAGCACGTATGTGACCGGCCCAGGCATCACCCTCACTGTGACGCCAGACCTCAAGGTAAGGAAGGGAAGGGGAGAGGGGGACGGACTGAGAATGCCACCGGTCCAAGATACCACCTGTCCAAATATTGCCACACAGTCACAAAAGAGCTGCCAATATTGTCTCTTAGGTGTTTGTGCTGAAGCTAGTATCAATGTTTCTCCTTCACTCACCCCATCTACCTCTCTCCCCTTGTCTTCACCACTTCAAGTTCCAGCAGAGGGCATGCGGGGCACCCAGGTGGACCCGAGTGTGGGCCACAGGCGAGTGGGCGGGATCGATGGCATGTGCTGCACATACCCTCACGCACACACCTCTTCACCTTTTTCTCTCTTCTTTTTCGCCTCTCCCACAGCTCCCAGGGGAAGGTGTCTTGATTGATCCACGTGGACCTGAGTGCAGGGCACAGGCGAGTGGGTGGGTGGGGTGATGGCATGTCCGGCGTACCCTCACACACACACCCCTTCACCTTTCCTCGTTTCCTTTTCACCTCTCCCACAGCTCCCAGGGGGAGGCGTCCTGATTCACGTGGACCTGAGCGCTGGGCACAGGCGAGCGGGCGGCTGTTGGATGGGATGCATGGGGTGGCGCGTGCACTGTCTTTCTCTCCCTTTCCCGTACCCCCCTCCTGCCTCCTTCCCTTCACATCCCCCAGGCGAAGGTGTCTTGATCCACGTGGACCTGAGTGCGAGCCACAGGCGAGTGGGCGGCTGTTGGGTGGGATGCATGGGGCGACGCATGCACTGTCTTTCTCTCCCCTTCCCGTCTCCTCCTCCTGCCGCCTTCCCTTCACAGCTCCCAGGAGAGGGCGTCTTGATTCATGTTGACCTGAGCGCCGGGCACAGACGAGTGGGCGGGTCGGCGTTGGCACATGTGTACGACCAGATAGGCGATGAGTCACCAGATGCTGACGTGGACCTGCTGAAGAGGGGCTTTAACGCCGTGCAGGTATGCATGTTTCATCCCCATTGAGATATGCACATTACAGCCAGGCATGTTCGATTGGTTAAGCCATTCCGGTGTTCACACATGAGTCTTTTAGCTCCACACATGTGTCTTTTAGCTCCACACATGTGTCTTTTAGCTGCACACATGTGTCTTTTAGCTGCACACATGTGTCTTTTAGCTGCACACATGTGTCTTTTAGCTGCACACATGTGTCTTTTAGCTGCACACATGTGTCTTTCAGCTGCACATTCCACCCCCCTCCTCCAACCCCCCTCCTCCAACCCCCCTCCTCCAACCCCCATTTCTAGCATCTCAGGACCTGATGGTCGTTGCCTCATCGCGTCAGGCCATCACATCGGCGACGGGGGCATCATCACTGCCATCCTCGAGAGGGCAGCACCACTGCTGCACCTAACTTACCTTCCCCTCTCCCCCTCCCCCCTTCCTGCATCGCCTCAGGATCTCATCGGCCGTCGTCTCATTGCGTCAGGCCACGACATCAGCGATGGGGGCATCATCACAGCCATTCTCGAGATGGCCTTTGCTGGCAACACCGGTGCTACCGTCGACATTCCGGCATTGGAGGGGGAGGAGGAGGTGGATGTGTTTGCCACCCTGTTCTCAGAAGAGCTGGGGCTCGTGATCGAGGTGGCGCCGGCCAACCAGGACGAAGTCCTGCGCACCCTGTCCGCCGCCCAGGTCCCTGCTACAGTAATCGGCCAAGTCCCATCGTCTTCCTCCTCTGGCCCGCTCCTCTCGGTAGCGGTGGCGGGGGTGCCGGTGTTAGAGGGGGAGTCGATGCCGGCGTGGCGGGACGTGTGGGAGGAGTCGTCCTTCCTGCTGGAGCACATGCAGCGCACCGAGACGTGCGCCGCGGCGGAGAGGGACGGGCTCAAGCACCGGAAGGAACCTTCTTGGAACCTTGGCTTCACACCCAGCAGGACCGCCCATGAGGTAAGGTGGGGCGAGGCACAGAGGTGCAGCTTGTGTATGGCTGCTACCATGCGTGATTGTACGAGTAGTTACCCAGCAGGACCGCCCGTGAGGTAAGGTGGGGTGAGGAACAGAGGTAGGGAGGGGTAGGGGGCGTGTGGGAAGAGTCGTCCTTCCTGCTGGAGCAAATGCAGTGCACCGCTGCATGGAGAGGGACGGACTCAAGCACCGCAAGTAACTGTCTTGGAACCTCGAGTTTATTCCTAGCACGGCTGCCCATGAGGTAGGGTGGGTTGGAGTGCGATACAAAGGGAAACGTGTTTGAGTCGTCGATCTGCCTCTGAGTCATGCAAATAAGTTGACTTTTGAGTCGACTCGAAAATGTCTTTTGAGTCGGCTTGAACAGGGCCCTTAGTTCGACTCAAGAGAGAGGGAAACGTGTGGGAAGAGTCGTCTGTTTTGCCTCTGAGAGTCATGCGAATTTTAATAGAACCTCCTTCTCTTTCTCCTCCCCCACTCCAGCTCCTTGCAGCAACCACTAAGCCGCGTGTGGCGGCGTTGAGGGCAGCAACGGCGACAGGGATGTGGCAACAGCCGACTCTAATATGCCCCCTCTTTCATTCTCCTTTCCCACTGAACCCTTTCTGACCGCCTGCCACCACGAAGCCTCGTGGTTTAGTAGGTTAGTTTTGCGGCGTCTCAAAACAGGTCCTGACTGCCACCACGAAGCCTCGTCTCAAAACAGGTCCTGACTGCCACCACGAAGCCTCGTCTCAAAACAGGTCCTGACTGCCACCACGAAGCCTCGTCTCAAAACAGGTCCTGACTGCCACCACGAAGCCTCGTCTCAAAACAGGTCCTGGCTGCCACCACGAAGCCTCGTCTCAAAACAGGTCCTGACTGCCACCACGAAGCCTCGTCTCAAAACAGGTCCTGACTGCCACCACGAAGCCTCGTCTCAAAACAGGTCCTGACTGCCACCACGAAGCCTCGTCTCAAAACAGGTCCTGACTGCCACCACGAAGCCGCGGTTGGCAGGGTTGAGGGAGGAGGGCAGAAACCGCTACAGGGAGATGGCAGCAAGCAGCGGTGTGGGCAGCAGGCGTGGGGCCGACTCTCAGTCACACTCTCTCCCCATTTCCCTGCCAGTACCAAGCCCCGAGTGGCAGTCTTGAGAGAAAAAGGCAGCAACGGCAACAGGGAGATGGCAGCAGCGGCGTGGGCGGCAGGCATGGAGCCGGCTCTGATTTCCCTCTCTCCCATTTCCCTCCCTTGCAGCTCCTGACTGCATCCTCCAAGCCCCGTGTGGCTGTATTGAGGGAGGAGGGCAGCAACGGCGACAGGGAGATGGCAGCAGCAGTGTGGGCGGCAGGCATGGAGCCGTGGGATGTGACTGTATCGGATTTGCTGCAAGGGAGGGCGAAGCTGGACGACTTTAGGGGCATCATCTTTGTTGGCGGCTTCAGGTATGTATGAGTGGGGAGCATAAGGGGAGCATGGAGCCGTGGGATGTGACTGTATCGGATCTGCTTCAAGGGAGGGCGAGGTTGGATGAATTCAGGGATGTTAACTGCGTTGGTGGCTCCAGGTAGGTCTTCGTTTGGTGTCTCGCCAGGCGATTTCAGGTGGTGTGGTGTCTCAGCTGAAATCGCCTCACGATAAGACTGTGTGTTTTTTCCCACCCGAATGTGTTTTTTCCCACCCGAATGTGTTTTTTCCCACCCGAATGCACCTGGAAACCAGAGAGTCTTTTCACACACGTCGTCACGTCAGCACATGTGTGTTGTGTTCATTTGAGCTCATTAGCTCTCCCCATCCCCTTCTTGCCTCTTTTGCCCTCCCTGAACCACTCACACACACGACGTGCTTGATTCGGCCAAAGGGCGGGCAGCAGCGACATGCTCAATGACCCCCTTAAAGCCCAGTTTGATCCATCCCCCCCCCCCCCCTCCCCTCTCTTCCCTTTCTTCTCTCTACTCGCAGTTATGCCGACGTGCTTGATTCGGCCAAGGGGTGGGCAGCAGCCATCCGGTTCAACGAGGCCCTTAAAGCCCAGTTTGATGCCTTCTACCAACGAGCAGACACATTCAGCCTGGGGATCTGCAACGGGTGCCAGCTCATGGCGCTGCTGGGATGGGTGAGTGCCGGGCTGCTGGGTTGGGTTCGGCAGACATGGAGGGTGGGTTTTCCGCCCTGGAATGTGAGGGATGAAGGGCGAGGGATGAAGGGGGAGGGGTGAAGGGGGAGGGGTGAAGGGGGAGGGATGAAGGGGGAGGGGTGAAGGGGGAGGGGTGAAGGGGGAGGGATGAAGGGGGAGGGGTGAAGGGGGAGGGGTGAAGGGGGAGGGGTGAAGGGGGAGGGGTGAAGGGGGAGGGGTGAAGGGGGAGGGGTGAAGGGGGAGGGGTGAAGGGGGAGGGGTGAAGGGGGAGGGATGAAGGGCGAGGGGTGGCTGGCGAGGGTTGGTGGGCGAGGGGTGGCTGGCTAGGGGTGTTGGGTGAGGGGTGGTGGCTCAGGGGTGGTGGTGGCTCAGGGGTGGTGGTGGCTCAGGGGTGGTGCAGGCAGTTGTGTTGCAAATCAGTGGTTCTCTCTGGCACAGGGCAGTGCTGGAATCTAAAGCTTCCCCTTACTCCTCCTTGCTTCTGCTCCCCCCCGAAGGTTCCTGGTCCCGAGGTGGGGGGAGTGATGGGCGAGGGGGGCGACGCGGCTCAGCCCCGCTTCGTGCATAACGAGTCGGGGCGCTTCGAGTGCCGCTTCTCCACCGTGCAGATCGACGACTCGCCTGCCGTCATGCTCAGGTGAGGGGCTTGTAAGCCCAGCCAGCATGTATGGTACTGTGTGCTTTCTGTGGCTCGTTTTATGCTCAACGAGTTGGGAGCTTTGAGTGCCACGTCTCGACCGTGCAGATTGACGGGTCCCCCGCTGTCATGCTCAGGTGAGGGCAGCTGCTGTAACCTCGATGCATGCCCCGACACCCCTATGTGTATGTACCCTCAGTCAACTCCTTAGCTCCCCCCAATTGCTATCACCTTTGTTCGCTGCCTTTCCTTAAGCGTTCCCATCCTGCCAGGGGCATGGAGAACATGAGGGTGGGCATCTGGGTGGCTCAGGGGGCTGCACCATATGCTTTCTCTCGGGGAGCTCATGCCCCCCCTGGCTTACCTCCTGTATCCCTCTCTCTGGTTCCATTATTCCCCATCCTGCCAGGGGCATGGAGGGCACGAGAGTGGGCATCTGGGTGGCACACGGGGAGGGCCGCGCGCTCTTCCCCTCTTCCTCCCTCCTCGACTCCGTCCTCTCCTCCAACCTCGCTCCGATCCGCTACTGCGACGACGATGGCGCGCCCACCGAGACCTACCCCTTCAACCCTAACGGGTCCCCAGCAGGGATAGCGGCACTGTGCTCGCCGGATGGGCGGCATCTGGCGATGATGCCGCACCCCGAGCGGTGCTACATGATGTGGCAGATGCCGTGGGCGCCTAAGGAGTGGAGGGAGAGGATGGATGCGAGCGGGCCCAGCCCGTGGCTGAAGCTGTTCCAGAATGCAAGGGAGTGGTGCCAGGAGCACCCGCAGTAGGCAGGGTCTAAGTACGGCCAGCACGTGCGTAAGGTTGGATTTATGCACCCATCACTAGATTGGGACTCGGCATATGCTGGAAGGGGATGCCAGCATGACCAGCTTTGGCTGAAGCTGCTTTAGAACGGGCCGGAATGCTGTGGGGAGCACCCGCAGTAGGCAGGTCCAGAACTACCATGGGCGCCCAATGCTGGGTCTCCTGTACCAGCATTTCCCAGGGTGAAACTTGATGCAAACGAGCATGGCTCTTAGGGGGGGGCAGTGATTCAAGGGTATTTCACCCTGATTATCCTTGCCAGCAGCCACTTTTCAGAGTACACCCTGATTTCGTAAGGGTAAAAAGGTGTTTCGAGGCCGAATTTGCCCCACACCCTTTCAAATCAGGGTGAAATAGTCATGATACCCTGATTCCTAACGGTACCCCACAAGTTGTTCCTGTTCAGTTTATGCACAATGAGTGTACCGCTTGCTGACCCGATGTAGCAATAGTACTGGTACTATCAGGAATATGTGTCAATAAGATGACTTCGCCACATTTACCATTTCTATTACATCCTTCGTTTGTTTGAAATTCCACATTACATGTCTTGCACCTTGTACAAAGCTTCATTGAGAAAGAAAGGCCATTATAGCATGCATGTTAGACAGGAGAAAAGCAGCAAATCATTGCAGCATCATAGCCAGATCATGGCATACAGCCTGGACGTGAATGGCAGCTATTCCTGCCACCTTACCTTATGCAGAGACAAGAATGTTTGGCCCTGTTATGCAGAACGCCAAGGTCAAGCATGGATTACACAGGGCTTGTTCACAAGAACAAGGGAGCACAGAGAGCGTGTGCCACAAGCCCAAGCTGGAACTGAGGGAACCAGGTCCAGGTTCCTCTCCAAGCCGCTTTGAACAGCCAATATTGTAGCCAGACAGTGTCATAGCAACAAGAGAAGGGATTGTTCAGTGGGTGCGCTGTAATTTAGAAGCAATTGTGACTCTTGCCTGACATGCTGATGGGTTACACTTGACACTAGCAAACCCTGGACCTCTACTGGTGTTATTTCCTTAAGGAAAACAAATAGCAGTGCAGAAAAGCAAAGGACAGGAAAGCACAGACCTGGGAAGTGGGAGGGCAGGGAAGGGAGTGCAGTGCAGTGCAGAGCAGTGCAGAGAAGAGCAGAAAGCAGTGACGAGCAGAGAAGCAGGGACGGGCAGAGAGCAGACGAGCAGAGGAGCAGTCTACACAGCAGAATTGCAGAGTGCAGATTGGAGGCCGCAGGAGCAGCCGAAGGGCAGAAGGCCGATTCCATTGCTTATTGTGTAGTCCACATTCTAGAAGATGCAGATAGAAGGTGCTGACAGAAGATGCAGAGACAACGAAGCAGCTCGTAAAGAGAAGGCTGCAACAGCTGATCCCCTAAAAGAACTCTTGAAGCTATGTTAGAAGGTAGATCCCGAAGCAGCAGTCCACAAAGGAGGCATCCGCTACAACCCGCACTCAGCAGTCCGCCAGAAAAGCACGTTCTCCGGTGCTCTGGTCCTCTAACTGCGGCTGCGGCTCCGGCGGCGGCGAGGAGAGGGGCTCCGCCTGAGGGGAACGCACAGAGACGTCATCACTCACTTGGCGTCAGGCGAGCTACGGAAAGAGCACAATCAAAGCCAGGTGGTAGGTACGTATGGAGAGTGGAAAGGACGGTGGGAGGGTGAGAGGGTGAGGAAGTTTGAGAGGAGAGACCAAAGGACGGACATGATGAGGAGAGGGATACGAGAATGGGGACGGGGAAGAGATCGGAAAGGGCGGTACAGCGCGCGGGAACTCACTCGTCACGGCGCGGGGACCCGGCGGGCGGGCTGCGGACGCGCGGGGGAGATCGGCTTCCGCGGCGCCTGTCCGGGGAAGGGCTCCGGCGGCGGGGGAGGGGCTCCGGCGACGACCGCCCGGGGAGGGGCTTCGGCGGCGGGGAGACGGGCTCCTGCGACGAGGTGAGGCGTCCCTAATGAAGGGACGCAGAAAGGGGACACGATCAGTTGAAATTAACAAGGTAACAAGTGACCTAAACACAGTAAAGTTGGGAAAACAACAAGGACCGAGGAAAGAAGGAAACGAATACGGCAACCGAAGAATATATAGACGATCTACAATCTAAAACAGGTCATCTAAAAAACTATTCCAACACTATTTCAACGTGAAACGCGGAACTCACCTCTCGCGACCGTAATCAGGGCTTCGGCGATAACGCGGAGGGCTGCGACCGCGCGCTCCACCTCCTCCCCCTCCGAGACGCATGCGACACTCGCGAGCGAAATGACCAGGTTCGCCGCACTCGTAGCATCGCATGTCGTCGCCTCCCCGTCGCACGGGGACCGGACCACCTCCCCCTCCGCCAGAAGCCCGGGAAAGCTCCACACGCCAGCCTTGCTTACCTGATGTCACATGAACAAACAGACAAATGAAATCGGTATCCACAATTCTATTACCAGCGAAGTACTTAGTTATTTCAACCTCAACGTTAACGTTTTTTCTCTTACCGTTAAGTGCTCGAATAGCATCTTGCGCATCTCTGTGGTCGTCGAACTCGATAAAAGCGAAGCCAGGTGGCTTTCTAGCGACCCAGACACTGCAGATAGAAAAAAAAAAGTCAATCAATTAAGGAACTTCATTCCGATAAGTGAAGGAAGCTCTTCCTTGACGAAACATACCTCCTTAATACGCCATAGCTTCGAAACTCGTCTTCAAGCTCTCGTTCCGTGGCACGCGGATCCAGATTACCAACGTAAACCCGCGCCATGACTGGCGATCACGCAAACCACCACCTGATCAAAACATCGTTCCCCATCATAAGGTCCAAGATTAGCTGCAAATAATAATTTCACTGGCGGACGGCGGAAAGGGAAAAAACGAAACGGCAAAAAAATATACCTGTGATCCAAGTCTGACTGATGAAGATGGTCGGCGACCAATAAGTGACACCTAAGGTAGGGCTAAATATCGATTAGGACTAAACCTCTAGCAAGCAATCTCACAGGGACTTGAGAGAAGAGTGCCTGAAAATGAGCCACCAAACCCTCACTGGCACACTTTGAACAACTCCACGCGCTATTTTGCGCTCCGATTCGGGTCAAGACGAGTTCTTGGAAGCCACTTGGAACACTTCAGTTTTTGTACTGTTTCCTACGAAAATCATTAAATACAGATTCTCCCATGAAACATAATGTTTTATTCAACCATAAAACAAACACATCCAAGACGGGTAACGAGTAAAATCAAAACAGTGCAAACCAAACATCGCAATCTATATACGTTGCCCATATACGTATAGCCTTGCGGCTGCAAACACGTAGCGGCACATCCAGGTCTATTTATGTACCTTCAAACTGCTATATGTAGGTACTTAATCCAGGGTATTAGTTGGACATCCATTTCCGCTTCCCCCAGCTACTAGTTTATTAGGTACCCACTCTGCATCGCCCCCCTCTATTCCACCTCCAGTCCATCCATGTCCTCCCCCCCCACAGCCCTCCCTTCAGTATAAGCACACTCAGGGGCCCCAACTCTCGCCCTGCACTCCACGATCCGCCCTTTGTTGTCACGCGCTGGGACACCGTAGCAGGGATGGGTGCACTGGCACTGGTAGCCGAGAGGTGAGAGGATGAAGGGCATGCATGTTGCGTGCTGCGGGCATGGGGATGGGGATGGGCAGCTCTTGCGCACCAACTGGGGACCTGAAAGGGAGGACAAGGGGAGGGGTGAGTGAAGGAGGGAGAGAGAAGAGGGTCGGTTCAAGCACTGGCGTTGATGATAGAGGGGCGAAGGGTCGTGAGGGGATGCATGCTGTGTGATGCGAGCATGGGTATGGGTATGGGGATGGAGATGGGGATGAGCAGCTCTTGCGAGCATGGGTATGCAAACTTCAGCGGCGGGCTCAGAATATTCGGGGATGATGATTGGGACGTACCGCATTTGCCCTTGATTCTGACTTCCCCGTCGTTGCATGCACACATCCACGGCAGCACATCGCCATACTTGAGCGACGGGCTCAGAATGATTGGGCGGCAAACTCCCCTTCCCCCACAATACTCCCCCCTCCCCCCATCCCCCCCGCCCGCCCCCGCTCTCACCCCCCCACACAGAGCCTCCCCACACTGCTGCTCCGGCCGCTGCTGCTCCAAAAACGAGGCCAGGTCCAGCACAACCGAGCCTGAGCGAGGCTCGGCCGAGACTGCCCAGCTGGTTTGGTAGGCAAGGCAGGAGGCAAGGTCTTGCTGAGTGAAGCAGTTGAGGGAGGAGGAAGGGAGGGAGCAGAGGAGGGGGGTGCGGGGGAGGGGACCCGAGAGGTAGTTGGAGGAGAGGGAGAAGGTGGAGAGGAGGGGAGAGAGGCGGGGCGGGACGCGGCCGGTGAGACGGTTGCTTGACAGCGATCTGCAAGAGAAATAAGGGAGAAGGAATGGGAACGGGGGGCATTTCCTGGTCAGCTCAGAGTCAGAAGCAGCTCAAAAGAGATTAGGCGGGAAAACACGAGAGTTGCGTTGCGTGAAAACAGAAATAGATGTCCAAAACGCTCAGAGGGAAATACTCACAGCACTGCGAGCCAGGGCAAGGTAGTGATCAGCAGAGAGAGGCGGGATGGGATGCGGCCGTGAAAAGGGGAAGATGAGATGAGAGGCGCGTGAAACGGACGGCCCAGATGCATGGAAAGGAATACTCACAGCACTGTGAGCCGGGGAAAGGCAGTGATAGTCGGTGGGATGCTGCCGAAGAGGAAATTGGAAGAGAGGTCTCTGCAGGTGACAGAAACGGAGGTAAGGAGGAAACGGAGGGAAGAACGAACGAAACGGAGATGTGAAAGAAACGTAGAGAAGAAAGAAACGGAGGAAAGAAAGGAAGGATGAGAGGTAAAAGAAGAATAGCACGTGAGATGTGCCCAGGAATACGCAGTTCAGAAAAAGAGCAAAGAAGTGATGAAGGACAATGCACCTGGAACCATGAACAGAGAGATCACTGGGACAGAGCAGACAAAAGGGGGCGGGGGGCAGAATACAACGTACAAGTGCTGCAGGTTGGTTAGTCCTTCGAGGGGCTTGATAAACACATCGAGTCGCTCTATAATGAGGTTTCGCTGCAGGTTTCTGTGCGCAGGAACGGGCAAAGGGCACAAAGGGAAGCAGGGGCAGGAGCACACAAGACGAATCGTGAGCTGCGATAGGAGCCAGCGCGGGCAGGAACCAGCTAAAGGCACAAATGGAAGCAGGAAAGAATAGGCGAGACGATTCTTGAGCTGTGTCAGAAACCAGTGCGGGCAAGAAAAAAGGCAGGAAACACCGAAAGGCACGTAGGGAAGCAGGAGCAGGCGAGATGATCGATATCAGAACCCGAGTGGCCATCGCCAACCATGCAACGGCCGACGGCTGGAGGTTGGCGCACTAAGAGATGATCCACTCTTCCAGGAGCCACGTCTGCTGCGCATGCTCCGAGCATCTCACGGGTGACGTCAGACGCCGTGCTTCGTGCTTACATCTTGGTGAGTGACGTCAGCGTGGACACGTCAGCTGGCAGGTGGCCCGTGAGCCCTTGCTGGGGGAATTCCAAGCGGGTGGGGTTGCCGTGTCCGTCGCACGTCACGCCCGCCCATCCTGCAGCTCCTGCGCCGGCCCTCCCCCGGATGGGCGGGAATGGCTCCGCCGCTCCCCCCGTTTCTCCCCCCACGACGCAGTCCCCCGCGCCCGCCCAGTTGTACTGCACGAGCTCGAGGGTGTTCTGCAGCTGCAGCAGCACGGGCACTGGGGGAAAGGGGGGAAGGAGAGGGGCATGAGGAGGGGAAGCGGCGGTTGCTAGTGCATTATCGGCGCCCAGTTGTACTACACGCGCTCGAGGGTGTTCTGCCGCTGTAGGAGCACGGGCACTGGGGGGGGTGGGAGGGGAAGGGGAAGGGGAGAGAAGGGAGGGGAGGGAGGGAGGGGAAGGCGCACGTGGATGAGCGGAGAACCTTGGGTAGAATAACCGCCCAGTTGTACTGCACGAACTCAAGGGTGTTCTGCAGCTGCAGCAGCACGGGCACTGGGGGGGGGAAGGGGAAAGGGGAGAGAAGGGGAAGGGGGAGAGAAGGGAAAGGGGGGAAGACGGGGTTGGGCACGCAGCAAGGAGGAGTGAGGACGGCATGGGACGAGGCGCGCCGAGCCGAGGGGGAGGGGGAAGAGGGGGAAGAGGGGGACACGCAGAGGAGGTAGCGTTGGAAGAAAGCACAGACAGCAAAGAGAGCAAGGGCGGGGATGCGACGGCAGCTCACCCACGGACGCGTTCATCGGCACCACCAGGCGCGGAGGCCCCGGCGCCGCCGCTGCCGCCGCACATGAGACGATTTGAGCGGCCGGTAGGAGTAGGAGCGAGAGGAGGATGAGGAGGAGCGGTTGAAAGGGCGGTCTGAGCGCCGACGCGGCGGCGGCACGGCGAGTCTTTCCGGAAAGACGGGTCTTCCCGGCGGGGCGAGCTGTAGGCGCCATGGACGGACTCCGAGTTAATTGGATAAGTGCCGCTTCGTGTTAGGAGAGATGAACTTCTGGGCCGTGTGGAGCCAAAAACGGGTAGCGAGATCGGTTGAGATGGGTAGAAACGGGTGGAGGGCCCCCGGGCGGGACGGTGCGACGAAAGAGAGAAGAAGCGAAAGTCTTGGTAAGGGGAATGCGGGAAGGTCCGGTCGCAGGGGTGGGCTGATTTTTATCCAACTTGGATCTCCTGGGAACTGCGAAAGGCTTGGTAAAGGGAACCACGTCTTTACTGAACGTCTTCACGGCTTTATCAAGGACGTCGGGACGTCGGGGACGGGAAAAAACTGGGGCTTCAAAAGAAGAAGAACGCGCAGCGTTGCTCTTTGCGAGCAACGGAAAAGAAGGACGCACGACCTGGCAGGGCCCTCGTTGTGGGTCTGCCGTGGCGGAAGTGCTGCTCTTGCCAGTATCTCGTTGCGGCGTGAGCACTGGCCAGTATGCGGCGATACGACGCGACGCAACGACTCGCAAGAACGGGCAAACGACCAACGGCACTGCCGCGATGTGGCGATTCTTGGGTCCCTAGAACTCGAAGTCAAGGCACGCTGGGTACGAACTGGGTGGCGATTCTTGGTTCACATCAATCACCACGGCACGGCAGAAATGGCGGATAGCGGAGCGAGGGGAGAGGGGACTGGGAGCTTGGGGGATTTCTTGGAGGAAGCGTGGTGACTCATCTGTCGCGACTCGCAGAGCAGACTACAACGGATATCGAGCCGTCCAAAAGGTCACCGCAGCGGGTTGCTCCTTGACGACTCGGAGTAGACTCGAAAGGCTCTTGACGAGCACAGTGCCGCGACGGTCGGGTACTGTACACCTGTACTGTACAACTGTGTACACCTGTACTACAGCACAGTTACTTCCGTGCTAATTAGAGGTAGAAACTGGAACAGGGAGAGAGCACTGGCTGTGTGTACACTGCTAGTACGTGTCGCGACGGAGGGCTCGTAAGGGACTGTCGTGTGTAACTTGCTCCGCAGGCGACGGAGGTTATGTGTAACTCGCTCGTCGTCAAGCACGGCTGGTTCAAGAGCTTGACAAGAGGAGTTGGACCACAACAAACGGCCATGGCTGCTTCAAGAATTCTCTAAGTTCTTCTCCGAACTCTGCTGGAGTTTCTCTTCCAGCTGCCTCTGCATCGGAAGCACAATGACATCCATCAGCAGCAGCAGCAGTGCCGGCTCCACATGTGCGACATGTGAACAGTAGTCGATCCCAGGCTGGCTGGCAGTCAGCGGCGAAATTCGTCCTGGGGGCTTGGAACAGAATTCGAGGCAGCCCGCACGCGCGAGCTGCGGGTTCGCCGGGATTCTATAAGCGGGGAGACGCCTGAAGCGTGTGGTGAGGAACGCAGGCATGGATAGACCAAGAAAGAAAAGAACAGGCCCTAAAATGGCTGGCGGGAAAAGGAAAGGCAGACAGACCTAGGAGTTGGTTTCGGTATGGAGGAGGGGCGGGGTGATGGAAAGAAGCGGGCGGAAGGGGAAGGTTGGGGGGAGAAGGGGAATGGTCTGAGGAGAGAGAGGGGTGGGAGCGGATAGGGCTGGCTCACAGGGGAAGGAGAGCGGGAGGGGAACAACGGATTTGCGGAAGGCTTGGCGGAAACAGGAGGCGAAGTGAGGCATGGGGTGGGAAGCGGGGCCGGGGGGGACTCATTTGGAGAGATTTGGCGCGGGTGGCAGCAATGGTGGGGTAAGGGCAGACTGCATTGCTGTTGCATGTGCCCAGGATTAGGAGAACGGGGATTACTGGGGGCAAGTCTGAATGTAGGGCCGTTATTCCATGTTCAATTGCTGAATGTGGGTGTATTAAAAAAAATCGGTGTCAGAAAATGTCGACACCTAGGGTGTATTCCAGGCTCGTGTCATCCGGGATTCCGGTCATGATTTGCCCCATGCTGGAAGACCCGAAGTTCCAAAATGCTGGCAAATGATGACCGGAAGCTGGGATAACACGAGCGCAGAGTGCGCCCTTATTTACTATCCGTCGTACAGTATAAATTTCGGCCATTTTCCTCACCGCGAGTTGTTTGTTTCAGTGGGTTGTACGGACACCCAACCTGCGACATTTTCACCGCGGGGAACGGGGTTTGGGAAATTTTCTTCGTCACCTGGCCGTTTCTGGGTCCACAAGTATCTTTCCCGTGGATCTACGGACTCGGGCTCTCTGCCTCCACTTGTTTGACGTGGGTCGTAGACTTCGAAAAGAGATAGCGCCAAAGCAGGGAAATGTTCCACCTTAAACATCTTGCGCTTAGTAACCCAAGTCCCTTTTTTTTCAGGGGATACTTAGCCCGCCTCTTAGAACATAGCTTTTGATCTGACTACCCTCGCACTAGCACCTCCGGGAAATAGGGGGATAGAAAATATCGCAGGTTATGTGTAATACTCCATGCGACTGCGGAAAAAAACGAAAACATATTTTGGCCTCCCACCCATTGGCCGTATTGATAGGCTATTGGGAGGGGTGACAACTATACAACACACGACCATGGCTCTCGCTAAGAGGGTAACTGTTCTTGATTTCGAGAAATTAAGCGTAGCGTTTCCAGCAATTACGTTTTTTTACGGTGCTGGCTATTTTTCCTGAATCCGTCCAACTTTCGGAAACGATTTCGCGGGATTCCTTAGCCTAACGAGTAACTTTCTTTTTGAATCTGTGCGGGCTATACTTGTAGTAGGGCAATCTGTAGGGGGTAGCGATTTCGCCTCCCAGCCCCCACCCCCCACCCAACCGCTTCCCCCCCCCACTCCTCGATTCCTTGCTAAGCCGAATTTGTAGTGGCCAATTCCCTTTGATAGCGGGCATTTTTAGGGGGATTCCGTCTGTTAACGGGTTCTCCAGAGGCGATTCTATCCTCTTCCAGGATACCCTGGGGCTTAGTGTGAGGCCTCCTGCACACGACATTCCCTCTCCGCAAGAGTCGGGGCAGGGGAAGTCAAAATGTTTGACTGGTCGCCAAAATTCACCGCCACGTGCCGGTCAATATGACAGAGCAAAGACTCTAGGCGAGGAGTGCATTCGCTCATTATTATCCACGGACATAACTAGAAATGAAGAGAACTTTCTACGCTTTGGTTAGAAATAGTTATGTCAAGCTTCCAAAGCATGTGACAAAACATGGGTAAATACCTTAAGATTATAAACTAACATAGTGAACATGGGTTCCTATTACACCACCAAGAATGCTAAAAGCCCCACATGGGTTCCTTCGGTTAAAAACCCTATGCCACAATGCACACACATCAATCCTACTGTAGAATCTAGAGCACAAGCTTCATGGCATCATAACACTCAATAACACAACCGGGGATCAGCTCGTGCACCACAACATTCGACTCCACATTCCGCTCCAGAAGTGTAACCGCCACATGCAACTTGCCGCTCTTCACTCCCTGTAATGGTAACCACACTGAGTGCCGCTGCCCATCCCGTAACACATTCAAGTTTACCTTAGCCTCTCCAATGGAATCGTCTGTAGTGAAAGTATCGTAGTCTTTCACGACAAGCCTGAGGTACGTGGCGTCAGGGTCCCAGTCTACCACAGGGACCCGAAACTCCTCGTGCCATTTGGGGTTGAGTGTGCGGGCAATGTGCTTCGTCTGGAATGTGGCTTGGCCGAGCTTGCCAACCGCGTATGGATCCGAGTAACCTGCTAAAAGGGGAACACGTGACGGAATGACTCAAAGTGATTCATCAAGCTCGCAATACTATACGCAGTGATATGGCACAATGAGAAATGCGCTTAAAAACACAAATTGGAAAGTAGCGCTAAGACACATACACCACTCTTTATGTCTCACCTGACACGTCAGCAATGATCAGATTCTGAGCTTCGATTATCTCCACATGCGCCACCCACACCTGGGGCACGTCCCTCTCCGCCCCTTGCGCCATTCCACCCCCCTCCGCCCCAGCAGCGGCAGCAGAATCATCCGCAGCAGCAGCAGCAGCAGCATCGGAGGGTGAAACAGGGGGTTGGGTTGATGGCTCATAGGCAGTGGCCGCAGGTAAGGCGGCCATGGCACTTAGCTGTTCGCCTGATGGAATGGTAGTGAGAGCAGGTGCCTTGCTGGCCAGCTTCTCGGATGAGCATGATGATGATTGGGCAGGCGTTTCTGGTACAGGTGCTAACTGGCCAGCAGCAGGAGCAACTGCTTCTCCATCACCCCCCTCCTCCCTTCCTGCAAGCGACTCGCTGTCCTCCTCATCACTCCCCGCCTCCCCCAGGTGATCCTCCACAGTGACAGCCACATGCACCCTCCCTGTAGTCACATCCTCTAGTTTCACCCAGAGGTCGTGCCTTGTTCCATCTCTCAATGGCATTATATCGAGGGAGGCATCCCCTAGGGGGTCATGCTGAGTCAGCATGTCGCGGTCGAACACTCTCAGCTTGAGCAAAAACGGGCTGCCCGTGGGGGGCCATTCCTTCACGGGCAGCGAAAACTTCTCGTTCCATCGTGGGCAGAGCGTCTTGAAGATTATTTTGGTGGAGAATTTGGAAGATCCCAGGTAGCCTTTCAAGTAAGGGTCAGATGTACCTGTTTGAAATAAATCAGAGTGGACCCGAGAGGAGGAGAAAAGAGAGGGTGCGGGTGCAGGGGGGGGGAAGAGAAGAGTTACGGAGCAGAAGGAGGAGGGTGATAAAGCTATGGGTTGGAAACTTCAGCTCAATTCAACAGACACACGCCTGACAGAGTGGAAGAGATATCACGCCCACCTGGCTATGCTCTGATTGCCAGAAGAGACATTGAAGACGCTTGGCCATGCAAGAGGCGGGCCGAGCACATCCAGGCGTTCATTGTCCCTTTCACAGTCCGACGATTTTTGAGACGCCTAAGAAATAGACTCATCGAGCACAATTAAGCGCTCAATGTCTCGTTCAGTGTCTCTTTCACACAGTCGGACTGCAGCCAGCGGCCCCACCTGAGCAAGGGCCACTGGTATGCTCAAGTGTCCTCCACCTCTCCAGCTGTAGTCGCAATCCTGGCATCTACGTGACAACCACCCATCACTATTGCACTCACCTGTCTTATCTGCAGCAACCAGAGAATCCGCCTCTATCACCTCCACGTGAACAGTGGCCACCGGAATGCCCAGCCCCGCACCGGACCCTGACCCCAGGCGCCTGAGCGAGGGAGTCTTGAAGGGCCAGCTGCCGCTGGTGGACCTAGGCGGGCCCCCCTTGGGCGTGCTGCTGCTTGCAGACCTGGGCACGATCCCCTCGGGCGTGGTGGGCCGAGCGGTGGTGCTGCTGCTGGTGCCCTCGAGTAGCATAGCCTTGGGAGAGGCGGCGGCGGTGGTGGTGGTGGCGGTGGTGGTGTTGCTGCTGTTGCTGCTGTTGCCGTTGCCGCGGCTGCCACGGCTGCGGCTGGTGCCACCCAGGCCTTTGAACCAGCCGGATTTGGAGCCGGAGGAGGAGGGAGTGGGGAGAGATGGGGAGGGGGGACCTCGGTGGTAGACGAAGAGGGGGGGCGGCGCCTGTGGGAAGGGGGGGGATGGGAGGAGTGGAGGAGAGGGAAGCGGAAGACTTTTGAGTCGACTCAAAGGCTTCCGTGGCTGGTGCCACCAAGCCCTTTGAACCAGCTGGATTTGGAGCCAGAGGAGGAGGGAGTGGGGAGAGATGGGGAGGGGGAAACCTCGGAGGTCGATGAAAAGGGGGGCCTGTAGGAGTGAGAAGGGTGGGAGGGATGGAGGAGGGGGGAGAGGAAGGGTTGAGCCATGTTCAACGAGAGAAAGAAAAGGTGGCGATGCAAAAGTCAGGACGCAGGAATTTCAAAAAAAATAGATGCCTAAAGAAAACAATGATAGGAGGAAGTGTATCGGAGATATTTTTTATGGAGTGCTGTACCTGTGGTGGCCGCAGCACCAGCAGCGGGGTCATCTGAGCGGGCACGGGATGAGAATCCAAACTGGACGTGGATCCACTTGAAAGTGATTGTTCCCCAGCACCACCACCCACAGCAGCAGCAGTCCCAACAGCATAGACTTGACTTTTTGAGGAGGGAGTAATGTACCTGTGGTGGCCGCAGCACCAGCAGCAGGGTCGTCTGAGCGGGCAGGAGACACGGGATGAGAATCCAAACTGGACGTGGATCCACTTGAGACTGATTGTTCCACGGCACGACCACCCACTGCAGCAGAAGTCCCATAACCACCAGCAGCAGCAGCAGCAGTAGCAGCAGCAGGAGAGGCTAAATCGGAATCGTTACTACCGGTAGCCCCTTTCCCCCCCTCTTCCTTCACCTCCACGACCACTCGGATCTTCCCCTTCCCGCCATCCACCAGAGACAACCACTCCTCCTTCCTCCCACCCCCCCTCATCGCACTAACGTCCAAATCTGCCCGCCCAATCGCGTCATTGGCTGAAAACATGTCGTAGTCTTTCACGCGCAGTACCAGGGTGTAGCTCTCGGGCAGCGACCAGTCCGCGATGGGCAGCTCAAACTTCTGGTTCCAGTGTGGATTGAGGTTTTTCGAGATGACCGAGGTTTGAAACCGGGCAGCGCCGATCGAACCTTTCACGTACGGGTCAGAAGTGCCGCCCGAATCTGCTGCCAGGAGATCCTTTGCCTCAATGACCTCGACCAATAGCGTGGCGACAGCTGCCACGGCTGGAGCCTTGCCTTTCTTGGAGCGAAATGTCTTCGAAAGAGCAGAGAGGGCACCTGGGGGATACAGTGGGTATCAAGAGAGGGGAAGACGGAGAGTGGGGGGAGGGTGTCTTAGAGGGGAGAGAGCACGGACACTGGTATGGATGAGAGATGAGAGATGGGAGATGAGAGATGAAAGATGAGAGATGAGGGATGAGAGATGAGAGATGAGGGATGAGAGATGAGAGATGAGAGATGAGAGATGAGAGATGAGGGATGAGAGATGAGAGATAAGAGATGAGAGATGAGATGGGATGGAGGAGGGGAGTGAGAGGGCACTGGTAAGGTCGATGAGAGACAATGCTGATCTCCTCGGGGGTGGGAGGGGGCACTGGCAGGTGCAGGCAGCACCAAAGCACTCAGCAACCCTCCTTTTCCGTTACCAGGAAACTCCTCACCCCATTGCCTCTAGCACCAAGCGACTCACTCCTCCCCTTGGTGACGGCCCGTGGGGTCACAATGCTGATCTCCTCGGGGGTGGGAGGCGGCACTGGCAGGTCCAGTGCAACGCACACCACACCCACCTTCTTTCTCGCCAGAAAGCTCATCACTCTTGACGCCACCAGAAAACCCCCCACCCTTCGCCCCTAGCACAAAGCTACTCACTCTTTCCTCTAGCACCAACCAAGCTACTCACTCTTTCCTCTAGCACCAACCAAGCTACTCACTCTTTCCTCTAGCACCACCAAGCTACTCACTCTTTCCTCTAGCACCAAGCTACTCACTCTTTCCTCTAGCACCAAGCTACTCACTCTTTCCTCTAGCACCAAGCTACTCACTCTTTCCTCTAGCACCAAGCTACTCACTCTTCCCCTTGGAGACCGCTCGCGGGGTGACAATGCTGATCTCCTCGGGGGTGGGAGGCGGCACTGGCAGGTCCAGCGCAAAGGCTGCTGCCCTCACCACGTCCACCATCACCAGGCGGTTGGGCTGCAGGAAAGGGGAGGGACGAGGTGCAAAGACAACACCATTCAACAGCACTGAATGCAAAGGCGGTTGGGATGCAGGCGTGAGAATGGAAGAGGGGGCAAATGTAGGTGTTCAATGCCACTGAATACGATGACACTCAGCACAACGGCCGCTGCCCCCACCACATCCACCATCACCAGACGGTTGGGCTGCAGGCAGGGGGAGAAACAAGTCGAAGGGATTATACGTCAGGGCATTCAGGCGGCTGCAAGAAAGCAGAAACACAGATCCAACGGGATTGACCTCCAACGCATTCAGCGCACCGCACCTGCCCCCACCACATCCACCATCACCAAGCGGTTGGGCTGCAGGCAAGAGGAGACACGGGTCCAACGGGATGAAACGCCAGGGCAGTCAACACAGATGCACAAGTCCTCACCACATCCACCATCACCAAGTAGAGTTGAGCAAAATACCCGCCCCGGGCGGGTACCCGGACCCGGATCCGCTTTTAGGGCGGGTCGGGTATCAGGATTCCCGAATATTACCCTGCGGGTCGGGTCCGGGTAACCCGGGCGGGTATTCGATACCCGTTACCCGAAATCTTACCCGACATGTCGGGTAATGGGTACCCGACCCGCCGGGTGTTGAATACCCGACTTCGGGTACCGCCCCTCTCATGCTGGCAAAAACGCTACCCGACCCAGTTTAGGTTGTTTTTTAAAGACCACGCTGTTGACGCCCACCCCAGGGGGCCACCATGACAAACACACCAATGGCAACAGAGGGTAAAACAGAGGTTGTTCAGGCATTTTTTTCATGGGCAGGTAACAATACCCGCTTTTAGCCTAAACCGGGTCGGGTATACCCCGATCCGCCTGGTGGGTATTATATTACCCGCCATTAAGGGCCGGATCCAGGTAATGGTCCTGGGGGTGTTACCCGACCCGGACCCGACCCGAAAATATCCGACCCGAGGTCGGGTATGTCAAAACCGGGTCGGGTCGGGTATTTACCCGGTTTTGCTCATCCCTATCACCAAGCGGTTGGGCTGCAGGCAGGGGGGGAAACAAGTCAAAGGGATTCATCTTCAGGGCATTAAGACAGCTGCGCCCACCACATACGGTTGGACTGCAAGCAAGCGGAAACACAGGTCCACAGGGTACAGGGTTGAACTCCAATGCATTCAGATTCAGCGCGAGCGCAGCTGCCCCCACCACACCCACCATCACCAGGCGATTGGGCTGCGGGCAATGGGAGGGAGGAGGTGCAAGCAGGACCTCTTGACACCACATCCACCATCCCAACCGAACGGCACTCTCAGCACAAAGGCAGCTGCCCTCACCACATCCACCATCACCAAGCGCATCGGGCAGTAGATTGTAAGAAGCGTGAGAGCATCTGACCTGAACACCAGTAAGCATCATGGCACTGGCAAGAGGGGGCGGTGGTATCCATCCCGCACCATTACATTAGGCACACAGGTGCATGACATCATCACGCACCATGTGACATCATCACTCACCATGTGACATCATCACTCACCATGTGACATCATCATGCACCATGTGACATCATCACTCACCATGTGACATCATCAACACCATGCGGTTGGGCTTCAGGGGTTATGCTACGACACAGAAAGATATGGTATGGTATGGTAGGATATGCTAAGATATGGTGTGCTATGGCATGTGGTATTATGATAGGGTACGATACGGTAAAATGTGGCATGTGGTATGATAGAATAGAACATGATATGGTATGTGATAGGGCATGATATGGTGTGTGGTATGATAGAGAATGACGATATGGTATGTGGTATGGTAGGGTATGGCATGGAATGTGATATGATAGGGTATGCCATGGTACGATATGACATTGTCCAACCAACATAACAAACATAGCATTACACAGTCTGCCATTGTAAAATATGACATGGCATGGCACGGACTGTGTTTTGGAGTCACTGACTGGTGATTGAGGCTTACCCAGCAGAGAGACGACTTGATGGCGTTTTGAAGGGTGTAGTCCTGGTGGCAAGAAATAATAACCGGGGGGAGGAAGGGGGGGAGGGAGGAGTTGGGATGGTGTTCGATGGCATAAATCCGAAATGACTACCATTGCATGAGTCAGCAGTTCGAATATGGTTAACGGCATTTGAAGGTCGAGCGCATCACTAATCTTACACGAGCAGCATACGAAGGCGAGAGTATGTAGCAATCACCCCATGTCATGCCATGCCATGCCACAATGCCACCATGGCACCATAGCATATCACACATGCCTCGCCGTGCACGCACCACATAGGAGGTCACGAGCGGCATGCTGGCAGCATCAAGGGCGCCCATCAGTATGATCATGCATGACACCAGGGGCACCTCAGCACACGCATATCGTATTGTAACACACCGCACCATCCCATCCATCCCATGCACGCACCACATAGGACGCCACGAGCGGCATGCTGGCAGCATCAAGGGCGCCCATCACTTTGATCGCACACGACACCTGCGGCGGCCGCGCGAATGAAATAGTCACTCTCTCCACAAACGGCAGCGACTTTCGAAACCGCAACCCCACACGCATCTGGAAGCAGTGGGGAAAGAGGGGGCGGAGGGGGGACAAACAAACAGCACATGCCACTTGCGAGGGCCTTGTGAAGATCAGAGTCAATCTCCCCATAAACAGGAGCGACTTTCAGAACCGCAGCCCCACCCGCATCTGGGGGCAGTGGGGAAAGAGGGCGTGTGGGGGAATAGGCAGAAATTAGACAGCACATATGACGCCTGCAGAGGCGGCGTGAAGCTCAGAGTCACTCTCTCCACAAACGGGAGAGTCTTTCAAACCCGCAGCCCCACACGCATCTGGGGGAAGTGGGGATTGGGGGGGGGGGCAGCGGAGAAGGATGGGGCGGTTGGGGGGAAACAAACACACATGACATCTGAGGCAGTCCTGTGAACACCAGTGTCACTCTCTCCGCAGTCGGAAGAGCACGGCAGAACCTCAACCCAACACCAACATGCACCTGGGAGTCTGGGAGTCCCAGACTCGGCGGTGAAAAGAGGCGCCGGGAGGGGATTAGGACAGCATGCCGTAAGTCTGAAAGGACCCCTCAGCTGCTTATCCTTAGACCACTTCACCGCTTAACCAGCAAGCAAGCCATACGTCCCTAGCTTCAAGCAAGCTGCACCCCTATGACCATCTCCAGAGCTTGAACATACGGACCATCGGCCTCAATGTGCGTGACGGGTCTATTTTTAGGGCGTCCAAAAATCAGGCTTGAACAGACGGACCATCGGTCCGCATGTGTGTGTTGAGTCGACTCAAAACGAAACTACTATCATATGGCCATGTCCAGAGCTTGAGTGTGAGTGTGTGTGTGTGTGTGTGTGTGTGTGAGTGAGTGTGTGAGTGTGTGTGAGTGTGTGAGGGTGTGTGGGTGAGTGTGTGAGTGAGTGTGTGAGTGTGTGTGAGTGTGTGTGAGTGAGTCTGTGAGTGTGTGAGTGTGCATGAGAGAGTGTGTGAGTGTGTGAGTGTGAGCCACAGCCCTAAGGTAGTCCAGAGAATATGATTCCTTACCCACACACTCCTCCATCCCCTTGCCCTAATTCCTTCCCCACCATGCCCAGGAAATGCCAGCTGTGCCTAAACCTCTACGCCACCACCCGTTTTTTTAACCCTAGCCCACCATACCTACACCCTGATCGTGACACCACTCATGTCCTACCTTGCCCGTCAGCTGCAGCCCTGAGCTGTACGTGGTCCAGGGAATGCCAGCCATGCATTAAATCCCCCCTTCTCTCAAACCCTAGCCCACAACGCCTGCCTGTGCCCTGGTTGTTCTACTGCCCATGCCATACCGTGCCCGTCAGCTGCAGCCCTGAGCTGTTCGTGGTCCAGGGAATGCCAGCCATGCATTAAATCCCCCCTTCTCTCAAACCCTAGCCCACAACGCCTGCCTGTGCCCTGGTTGTTCTACCGCCCATGCCATACCGTGCCTGTGAGCTGCAGCCCTGAGATGTACGTGGTCCAGGGAATGCCAGCCATGCCAGCTACATATGCTGTTGCTTGAACACTCATGTTGTCAGCACACACCATCTCCATGCTCGCCTCCAGCTCCTGAAAGGGGGTGAAGGACAGGAGAGTAGAGGCAAGGAGAGTAGAAAGGTGTTGGCCTGCACACTCATGTTGTCCGCACACACCCTCTCCACGGTCGCCTCCAGCTCGAGAGAGGGGAAGGGGAAAGAAACTGCGCAGTGGGAAATGGAATCATCACGAGTAATGGGAGGCAAGAAAGACTCAGAACCGAGCACATACATGGAAAGGGGAGAAAGTACGAGCGCACACACTCACCGCATGCTCCCAACACTCAAGGATACTGCAAGCTCAACAAACGCTCCCAGCACTCAACACATGCTCCCAGCACCTAACAAACGCTCCCAGCACTTAACGCATGCTCCCAGCACTCACCCCATGCTCCCAGCACTCAACGAATGCTCCCAACACTCTCAACGCACACTCCCAGCACTCAAGGATGCTGCAAGCTCAACGCATGCTCCCAGCACTCAACGCACGCTCCCAGCCCGCACTCAACAAACGCTCCCAGCACTCACCATGCGGTTCCGCCCTCCTCCTTCCCTGAATGCCTTGATTGGAGTGATGACCAGCACACGCTGCGTCGCCGAAATTAGCCTTCACTACCTCGTGTGATAACGATCTCATTTTGAGACGTCTCAGAGCACTCACCACGTGGTTCCGCCCTCCTCCTTCCCTGAACGCCTTGATTGATGTGATGACAGGCGCTGTGTCGCCGAAGTTGGCCTTTACTATCTCCACCTTCGCCTGGTGTAAGGCAGGGATGGGGAGGGGGGGGAAGGGGGGGGGAGTTTTGGGACATGCACGTGTGAGGCACGTGGCAGACAACATGTGATGACAGGCACTGTGTCTCCGAAGTTGGCCTGTACTATCTCCACCTTCGCCTGGTGTAAGGGACGGGCCACGAAGGTATATGGGAAAGGGGCATGAGTGGGTGGGATATGGACATGGCAGGCGCACAGTAGGCATCATGTGATGACATGTGCTGTAAGTCGCCGGAAATAGCCTTCACCACTTCCACCAATGCCTGTTGCATGACGGGCAGAATGCGGGCATCAGGCACAGGGGGAGGCAAATGACAGGCACAGGCACAGAATGGCAGGCACACAGTATGCATCTGCTATCAGGTCATAACTGAGACTGTATCGTCGAAGTTAGCCTTCACTAGGAATTCGTGTTTCAGGTTTTGACGCCAAGGCATAAGGCTCGAGTCTAAAGGGCATGAGTGTGTGCCAGCATGAGAGGCATTTATCGAGAGAGGAACCAGGGAGCGACTTTCAGCCGACTCATATTCCCTCGAGCTTTGGGTGGGGCGGTGGGGAGGTAAGCCTACCAGCATGGGTGGCATGTATCGGGAGAGGAACCAGGGAGCGACTTTCGGCAGAAGCTTGCTGGAAACCAGATCGTTGAGGAAGAGCGGCCACGCCTTGGAGAGCAGCACTGATGCCCAGTGGGCAGTCTCTGCCTCGGGCATGGTCTGCTCGTACGTAGAGGCAAAGAGTGGGAGGAAAGAGGGGAAGGGGAGGAGAAAAGTGGAGACCAGGTCGTTGAGGAAGAGCGGCCACACCTTGGACAGCAGCACTGAGGCCCAGTAGGCCGTCTCTGCCTCGGGCATGGTCTGCTTGTACATAGACGCAAATTGAGGAGAGAGGGGAAGAGGAGGAGGGCGGGGGAGACCAGGTCGTTCAGGAAGAGCAGCACTGAGGTCCAGTAGGCTGTCTCAGCTTCGGGCATGGTCTGCTCGTACATAGAGGCAAAGAGCGGGAGGAAATAGGGGAAGGGGAGGAGAACAGTGGAAGCCAGGTCGTTGAAAGAAATCGGTCACGCCTTATAAAGCAGCACTGATGCCCAGTAGGCGGTCTCAGCTTTGGGCCTGGTCTGCTTGTGAGCGGAGACATACACACCTCTCATCAAACGGCTCAAGTCAAGGCCTGCGTGTGCATTGATGCGCTTGTCTCACCTGTGCCATGATCTGCTCGATGCGCACAGCCGCCTTGACTGCCACCTTGAGGCGCTCGTAGTGGTGCGACCAGAGCTGCACGGGGGGCAAGGGTGGGACGAGAATGGAAGAGCAGAGCCTCACACATTGAGGAGGGCAAAGCCGCACACATTGAGACCATGAACAGGCCTTGTGAATCCGCACAGCCGCCTTGACTGCCACGTTGAGGCGCTCGTAGTGGTGCGACCACAGCTGCACGGGGGGCAAGGTAAGGATGCGAAGGGGAGGGCGAAGCTGACACGTTCAGACAGTAAAGCGGTATTCTGATTTCGCACAGCCTCCTTGACTGCCAGCAGCGACGCCTTGAGGCGATTACACATATACATGTACGATGCTTGCTGTGATGCGGCTAAGGACCAGCACCCCTTACCAGCCAGAAGTAGAGCACCGCCCAGGGTAGCAGCAGCAGCGAGAGGAGGAGCCCCGTTTGGCAGAGGAGAAACGTGAGCCCCACTCCAATGCACACGTGCGCCAGCATCGGCCACTTGAGCATCTCCCCTGCCGCCTGCCGCCCGTGTGCCGCCCACAGCTGCCGCCCGCCCTGCACCGCTTGCTGTGCTGCTGGTCCCATGCTGAATCGGAGGGCCAGAGGAACGGATGTAGGAAGGAACAGGGAGGGACACAAGTGGGAGGGTAAGTGTGGGAGTAGCAGGGAGCAGGAGGGTAGGGAGAGCATGCTGGGGCCGGGACTGAAGGCAGGGCATGAGCGGTGAGGAAAGGGAAGGCGTGAGAGTTGGAGGAACGGTAAATGGAGGTGAGAGGGCGAGGCAAGAATCAAGGGAAGGCGAGGGAACACTAAATCCTCTCACCATCCAGCCACTCACTCATACACCATCCAGCCACTCATACACCATCTCTCTCATCGTCATACGCTCTCCTTGCCCTTGTGCTGTTGCCCGCATCCCACCCCCTCATACACTCCCTCTCCTTCCACTTTCACGGGTCCTCCTGGCCCGCTCGACCTATCACACTCTTAACCCGTCCATCCCCCCCTCTCACTCCCTTCCGCCCATCGCACCCTCCCTCTCTCACTCTGGCCCTTTCACTTACTCAAGGACAGTGAACTCTATGACATCTGCCACACACGCTTCTACCCAATGCTGCTGCTGCTATTTCACCCTATATATACCCACACCAAGGCAGAGGCTCCCAGCTTCTCACTCACTCAACCTCCCAGTCATCCACCCATTGACTCACTGATTGATCGCATAGTCAAAAGCAGCGGCTGTGCGTGCTCCAATCCCCTGTCGAGTCAGCCAATCCGAGGTCAACGCGATAGCTGCCTCTATGGGGTTCCCTGCTGGTGGCGAAGATGCAACGGACGGCTGAGATGCAGCAGATGGTCCGGATCCGACGGGTGGCAGTGAAGATCCACCCGGCTCGGACATATCACCACCGTCACCATCAGCAAGGCCGCCAGCTGCCTTAGAAACGCCCTCAGCTGTTTCCTCTGAGGGCTCACGCGCAAATGAAACTTTCTTGGGGAGGCCTACTTGCCCTGCATTTAGACTCGCCTCGCTATTCCCCATCTCGTCTGCCCTGCTGCTTCCCGCCTGGACGGACTCGTTACTGAGGGACTCGTTACCAGCGTTTCCTTCAATGCTTCCAGTCACTTTACTGGCCGCATCGGCCGCAGGCGAAGCCTCTGGAGGAGCAGTTATCGCGCCGGGAGTGGCAGGACGGACGATAGGACTAACAGGTCTGTTGGTCGATGCAACCATGGCCGCGGTTCCTGCATTTCCCAGGGGAGCATCCGGCTTTGTCACAGTCGCAGCACCTGCTGGTGAAGCAGCTTGAGCCTTCGTAGCGTCTTGGCCCTTCGTAGACGAACTCGCTGACACTGACGACGGCGGCAAACACTGGCTGCATGGATGCAGGGAAGGGAAGGGCGTGGAACGACGCGGACCCGCGTGAGAAACAGTAAGCGAGATTCCTCGACCATGGCGGGAGACAATGGGGGACCAAAGCGCTGCATTGGACGACGACGACGACAAGAGAAGATATGGCACGCAACATATGGCAACTGACGACCGACTATTTCTGACTGAACGAGCCTGTACCTCATTACGTGACCACATCTCAGTATCCTAATGACATACTCTGCGTTCGACTTAACATCCTCAGAAAGATACTCGGATTGTGTAACGCTACGACGAGATTCGCACGCTGCTGTAACATGACTATATACAAGACGTTTCAAGACCTGTAACATGACAATATTTGAGACGCCTCGAAACCAGTGAAGTGACGATATTTGCGAGGTCTGAAAAGCCTGAATATGCGTATATCCCTTCGTGGACGGGAACACGAGCTTCTGCTTTTGCTATTGTATTACTCGTCGTCTCCTCCGACGCCCGGTAGCCCTAGGCTTTGTCGCGGCGAAACATGGACGCGAGCGGCTGACGGAACGTCCCTAAGACATACCTCTTCCCGGACGGGGACACGAGCTTCTGCTTTAAGCTGTTGTACTCCTCGTCGTCTCCGCCGAAGCCTGGCAGGCCTAAGCTCTTGTCGCGACGAAACATGGAGACAGTGGATGATGAAGTGTCCCTAAGATAACGGTCCTGAGGCTTCCTAAGCATTCACTGGAAACGCGAGATTTTCATAACACTCTTCATCCAGAATATTCCAGTGCTTCCTACACAGAAAACGGAGAGGTCTGAGAACGCCAGCGAGGTTAGGAGAGCGAATTCCGTGAAAAGTATGAGACAACACTCCAGGAGATGCTCTTATGGCTTGAAGGGATGGATTCGATTTCCAGCTAAAAGAAAGCGGAGGCTGTAGCAAGGGAAGAGCTAAGCGTACGTCTGATTGCGGTTGGGTGAGGTGCTTTGCGAGTCAGAAGGGTCAAATATTAATCTGAAGTGGTTGGTTAGGGTATTGGGCGAAAACGAATGCTTGAGCGGTCGCTCTGGTGGTGCAGGGGTGAGTGACATATGAGCAAGGAATGGCGAGACTTTCTGGTCTGTCTGGAAGGATGTGTTGGCCTGTTCACAACAATGCATGCTGGATTCCTCGGGTGGTGCTTGAGTAAAGAAGGGCGAAATGGAATCTCATCTGTTGAATAGTCTCCGAGATGCGGTTTGGACCCTTCGATGTTGTGAATGTATCTGAACTGATCCAGAACCCCTGATAATATCACATTGCGTGTGGCCATCGCCTTATCTCTCGTAATAGCCAGGTGCAAGTGGCTGATACTGCAAGCATCCACACTGGGAAATCAATGTCCCGATGAGTCATTTGGAAAGCATACAATACTTACATAATAAAGGTCTTACCATCTGCACTAGCCCAAACGACACAATATATCATGGTAGAAAATTTCTCTAATACCGGTAGGGGTACAATATCGAATCCCTAACTTGCAAGTGTCCATTTATTATGCCTTCTTATCGTGGCTGTAAAGGAAGACTGTGCATCTTGCTCTCACCTCTTCACTCTATCCCCTGTAATGAGAAATCACAAACGGCTCTCTGTGCTTGCAGGTGGTCGCGCGCCGAACCGAATTGGTTCACGCGCGAACCTGCCGAATGTCGTTACGGCCTGTCGGCCAGTCACCCATTGAACCACAGCAACTCTGGTTTGGTGTGGTCTGATGAGGACGAACCACCAAATGGCCCACGAAGCGGCCTCGCGTTGCTGAAACAACCGAGGGAACCAAATTTCGCTTGTGCGATCCGAACGTTGTGGGTGCTTGGAATGGGAAGTTTTGTTTTGGCTCCGCCTCCTCCTGATCATACCACCATCACCACCACCCTACAAAGGCTGTCGGATACTTGACACCATCAAAGCGTTTCTTTAACTCGTGATTCTTCGATCGACGTAGTCTCCTGCTTTTGACTAGCACCGATGGCTTCGAAGGTTCTGGCTCTGGTTCTCCTTGCCTCATGTAAGACTGTTTTAGCACTTCTGGACTTCACCTATTCTGGCATCTCTTTCCTCCGCCATAGTCTATGGACTGACACAAATCCTTGCTGAATGCAGTGGTAGGAATTTCGTATGGTGCGACAGCAGCGGACTTTTGCGCTGGATCTCCCGTTCAGGTAAGGAGCCGTTCCTTCTACTTTACGAGCCACATTACAACCAATCATGGACACCTAACAGGTATTTTTTGGTCTTGCAGTACTGTGACTTTTACATCAAAGGATCTCCCACGACAGTTCCGAGTGTGAACGTTCAAGTCTTCTCTGGGAACAGGATTCTCTCGGGAAAGCCTATCATTTACAAGTGAGCTATTGCAAGATTGTTGCAGTATCTTTCCCGGACTTTCTACTGTTCATCGACTGATTTAAGCCACTGGGATTTTGTGCAAGAGCAGGACTGGCGAGCCGGTTAAGACAGCATACTCGTACCAGTGCACTTTCCCTAACGAGAAGGGCAAGGTAATGTCGGGAACATGCTGCAAGCACCCAGTATCATTTCTCATCGCAAATGGACTGACGGAACCATGCTTGTCATCCTGCAGAAAGCTCGTACGTCTTGCGGAACCATGTTCCACTTCATGAGCCCGAACAGCGTCTGGAACGAGACGACTCTCATTGGCAGCCACATGATCACCAAGCAGAACCTGGACGTGAGTGCCTTGTCTCCGGCATTTTTTTGCTTACTCGCAATCTCGTTTTTCCATGCTAACAGATATCCTTTTCCTTGCAGAAATATAAGAACAAGTGCGTCAAGATGCTTATTGATAACGTGATGCTCGCAAAGGAAGGCTGGGTTAACAACGGAGATGGGAAGGTCAAGTACCCTCAGGTTCGTGCATCTTAAATTGTAAAATTTCCCAGCATTTGTTTACAGGTCGGTCCTCCCATACTAACGAGCATTCTTTCTGGCTCTCGCAGAGGAGACGCTGCGTGATGTTCCGCACTGCCTGATGCAACGAGGTGCCCCCCCAGCATTAGCGTGTCGCTTTGACGTAGAGTAGACAGGCGATTGCGTTGCATTTAGACGATAGGTTGCTCCGGTGACCGTAGGCTAGCTTCTGTTATTTATACTGACATGCGTAATGACCGTGTTAGTCTTCAGTTCTTGATAACAATAATCGCATTGCACGTCCAGCACATCCACCAGAAACCCGCCTAAGTTCATTTTCAAGTATGCAACGCTCTCTGTCCTACCTACGTGTCCAAGGGGTTTGACAGGTTTACCTCGTCTGTCCAATGCCTTGTCCCACAAGATGCATAACTTCTAAGGTGGCTCATGGCGTGACCCCCCAAGCATACGTCAATAGCCTACCCAAGCATCTTTCTCATCCGGAGAGCACCTCAACCAATCTCAATAAAATGTGCGCCGGGCACAGCTTCATCCTATTGTCATTGGCCTCCTCCAACCAACACCGGGAGTCTATGCGTAGCGGAGATCATCTATGTTATGGGTGGAAGGAAACCCAGAGTACAGCGCGGAAGTGAGTATCTAAGTTCAGAATTACAGACTCACAGATTGTCCGTACAATGAATGACGAGGCGAGATATAGAAACACCAGAGCGAATCCTAACCGCGTGATGCACAGCTTCGGAGAAGGCATCCGAGGACGCGGAGCGCTTCAGAGTGACGCGGAATGGTTCGGTGTAGCTTATACAGTGACGGAACTAGGGCCTAGCCCGGTGCCGTGTATGTTCAGTGCACCCGCTAGCAGCGCGCTGTTAAAGTGAGAAGTGTTGACTAGAACAGGACATACAGGGGTATATAGCCTAATGGGTAGTACTCCCTAAGGCACAACCCTATACAGTCTACTGTAACATACAATATATATGTTTGTATGTTTGACACACCCCCTAGACTGGATAGGGGCAGTGCCTAATGAAAGAGAAACAGCTCAGGGTGGCACTACTAGTCCAGCCTTTGAGGCAGGGATCTAAAGACCAATCAAACAAGTACAGACAAGGCAAGAGCACAACCAGGGTGGCACTACTAGTCCAGCCTCTGGGAAGAGGCCACAAGGCCAATCAGGGTAATATATATATAAAGGTCTGTACACAATCAAGGTCCTAGCAAATGAGAGGCTACAGGAACAAGACATAGCTGTACACAGTGCCGCTGATGATCTTTAGGCGCAAGCGCCTTCGTAAAGATATCAGCTGTGTTGGCACCTGAGGCCAAGTGTATTACACGAGCCTGGCAACGCTGCTGCAGCTAGCGCATGAGGAAGTACATCAGCTAGATGTGCTTCACTCTGCCCTCAAGTTGTGGCTCCTGACACATGAGGATCATGGCCCTGTTGTCAGCGTACAGAACGGGGCAGAGCTAGGCCGCTCACCCAAGTCGGTGAGCAAGAAGGTCAGCCAGCGGAGCTCCTGTGCCGCCATGGCACCAGCGTAGATCTCAGCCTCACAGCTAGACTGGGCAACTGACGAGGAACGGATAGACCTCCACGAGATGGCACCTGCACCAAGGTTAAAGGAGTAGCCCTGTGAGGACCTGAGAGTCTCGGCGTCGTCTGCCCAAGAAGCGTCTGTGTGCCCGGTAAGGACCACTAGTCTGCGTCCTCCTAGCACTAGCCTCATGCCCGATGTACTTGCTAGATAACGCAAAACCCTCTTAGCTGCGGACCAGTGCTGCGGTCGGTGTCTACCTCGGGCCACAAAGCGAGCTGGGATGCTGAGGGGGTATGCGAGATCTGGACGAGTGCAAGTCATCAGGTACATGAGGCAATCCACCAGCTCTGCGTAGGGACCACTAGGCTCTACAGCCTCCTCAGGGACTGGGGCAGAGAGTCTGTGGTCTACTGACAGAGGGGTGGGCTGTGCAGAAGAGAACCGAAGGCCGAACCTCTGAAGGACCTGGCGCACCAAGTGTGACCGTGAGAGAGTGATGGTGCGCGCTGCTCTGTCCCTGGAGATCTGCTAGCCAAGGTAGCTGCGCAGCTCTCCTAGGTCAGTGCAGGTGTGTCTCCTCATCAGCTCGGCCTTGACGGTGGCCAGTGCGTCTCTGTCTGTAGTAGCAAAGACCAGATCGTCTACGTAGACAAGGATGTAGAACAGAGTCTGGCTAGAACGAACAAAGAGCGAGGGGTCTGCAGACGAAGGGAAGAACTGCAAGTCAGCAAGTGTAGCACGCAGCGTGTCGTGCCACTCACGGGGCGCCTGTTGCAAGCCGTAGACAGGGCGCCGGAGGAGCCACTCGGTGCCAGGGGGGAAGGTACCGGAGAAGCCCTGGGGGCGGTGCAGGTAGACATGCTCATGTAGACTGCCCTGGAGGAAAGCTGTGGAGAAGTCGAGGGAGTGCAGCTTGTAGTTACGCTGTGCTGCTACGTGTAGCAGCGCCCGAAGAGTGGTGATCTTTGGGGTCGGGGCGAAGGTCTGAAAGAAGTCCACCCCCTCACGCTGACTGAAGCCTCGAGCGACGTAGCGCGCCTTGAAGACAGGTGGCTCTCCAGGAGGGCGCTTCACCTTGAAGAGCCAGCGGCCATCGACTTCGTTCACCCTAGGTGGGGGAACTGCGTCGACGAAGGTACTGGTGGATCTCCAAGATGCCATCTCCTGCTCCATGGCAACTATCCACCAAGAGGCCCAGGGTCCCGAGGTGGCCTCAGCGTAAGTGCGAGGGGTCGGGATGTCAAAGGCGTCTGGGTCACCCTCAGGGACTAACAGCATGGAGCAGAGATGGGGAGCAGCCTTGGACAGGAAAGCAAGCTCGTACTGCCTATCCTCTAGGACGTCACTTCCAAGTGCAGGAGCACCCCCGACGGATGGAGGACGGACAAGGTCAGAGACCAGAGCGGTGGCATAGTCAAGGCAGCGGGTAGAGGGGAAGTCAGCGACAGCAGCGACAAGAGCGTCAAGACTGGAGACAGGAACAGACGGGTCGGTAACGAGGGAGGCAAGGACCCAAGGAACAAGATGACGAGCAGCAGGAAGGTAGTCAGACAAAGGGGGAGGAGTGACAGCGAGCAATGGCGGAGGAGGGGAAGGCAGGTGGGGAGGACGAGACGCGTAGGAACGGAGCAACATAGGGTGAGAACGCGGAACAGGAGAGACAGGACAAGCCCGAGAGGGACGGCGAGACCAGACATGAGCGGAGGGGTTGAGTCAGGAGACAGAGGAGGAGTAACAGGAGGGGAACGAGGAGGAAAACGGGCCGGGGACAAGTCCGGCGGAGGAAACACAGGACCGTGGACAGGAAGGGGAGGAGGTGGCAGGGGAGGCGCAAGCGAGCGGTCGGGGGAGGGAAGGCTGAGGAGGCGAAGGGCAAACACCGGCGGCGACTGCTGCTGCTGCTGCTCGACACCGACACCTGGACCGCCAACTGCACCGTGACTACCTCCGGAACACTCCACTCCAGCACCCCCAGAACGAGCACCCCTAGAGCAAGAACCCTCTCCAGCACCGGTGCCACCCCCGAGCCCGCCGGGACAAGCCACGACAGGAACCCCGGGACTAGCACCCTCCTCAACGCCAGCACCCCCAGAGTCCACGAACGGTTGCTGCTGCTGCGACGGCAGCGGCGGCGATTGCGACGGCAGAGGAGGAGACACCGGGGGAGTGACAGGCGGCGAGAACTGCGGCGCATGGCCACTAGAGTCGGCCGACTCCTCGACCGGGACAACCGACGGAAGGGGAGTGACGTGACACACACCAGACGAAAGGGGAGCAGGACGGTGAGGAAGGTGAGCAGGGGCTACCGGGGGAGTGGGGACAAGAAACAGGGGAGGGGAAACCGGGAGACCTCGGTGGGGAAAGCGGTGGCAAAAGGAGACAGACTCGTCGATTGTGGCGTCACGGGAGTGAAAGAAGCGGTGAGACGGAGGGTGGTAAAAGTGCCAGTCAGACGAGTCCAGGGGGAAACCGAGGAAGACACAGGGGACAGTGCGGGCAATAAGCTTGTCCATGCAAGGGGCACGAACGTGAGTGAGGCAGCCCCAGATGTGAAAGGCGGACGCGTCACCACGGAACCCGGTCCAAAGAAGGGTCGGCAAAACCTGCGGCCGCTGAAAGGGACACCAGGAAGCGACGCAGGGAGACCGAGGACGAGATCGTGCTGAGACATGTAACGCAGGGCCCGGGGAGGATGTGCGAACCATGGGGGGAGCAGTGTCCAACGTAAATAGGCTAGACACCGGGTCCCGGGGGAACGTCGCAAAGGGGGAACCTGAGGCGGCCTCTGTAGAGACTACGTACCGCTTGTGACGAGGAAACATAGTGGTGACGCCGAGGTCCTGGAGACAGCTGACACCAACTAAGTTCCTGGAGAACGAAGGGATGTGCAGGCCTGTAAGGGAACCCGAGGGGACCGCTAGACAAAGAAGGGTAGTGTAGCTGCGAGCAACGATAGGACCAGAAGAGGGGTCAGCAAGTGCGACAGCGGCAGGCGTGGCAAGCGGCGTAAGTGTGGCGTGGTCGCGGAAGACGCAGGCAGACGCACCGGAGTCAAGGGTGAAGGACAGTGAAGCAGTAGCGGCAGACAAAGGAGGAGCGAGTGTGGAGCTTAGACTAGACAAAGCAGACGGTCCTACGCCTGACGCTGCAGGGGTGTCTGGACTCCACATAGGTGCTATGCCTAAGCTAGAGAACACAGGGTGATAAGATCCAGACACACTAGAAGCGTCAGCATACAAAGAATGTAAGGCAGAACTGATCTGATCCATGTCTAGGTCAAAAACAGGCACACCGTGACGCAGCAGATAGGGCCAGTCAGGGAGGTCCGTGCCCTGGCCGAAGTGGCGACGAAAGAGGTCGTCAAGGCGGTGAAAACAGCAGGCGGTCGGGTGCAGGCGGCGGCATACAGTGCCACGGAGGGGCCTGGTCTGGAGTTGGTACTGGCAGCCCACAACACTGAAGCCGCCAGTAGACGCCGAGCTCCGAGGACTGCCACCTCGACCACCACCTCCAGGGGCTCACAGCCACCCCGGCGGGAGGCGGGCCCACGGCTGCTGCTGCTGCGGCTATTGCTGCTGCTTCTGCTGCTGCGACTGTTGCGGCTGCTGCTGCTCCTGGACATCTGCCCCAGCCCCCTCGTCAGAACCACTGTCGTTGCCACCACCACCACAACGCCCTCCCTTGGGGCCACGACGCCCCCAACGATGTCGCTGCTGTTGCGGGAAGGCTGCCGCTGCGGTCTCAGTGACAGGAGCAGGTGTAGCGACCGCAGCGAAAACGTCAACATACGTGCACTGGGAGGGAGCACAGCCCTGAAAGATAAGGACTGCCACAACACCGCTCGACTGAGTGATAGTGCGTTGTCGAGTCTCTATCTCAGAAAGGGCAGCAACAAAGGCGGTCAGGGTGAGGTCACCGGGGTGCTGGCTAAGGAAGTGGTCGTGGGCAATGGCTAAGCTGACAGGCAGACGCATGGCAATAAGATAAAGGGTAGCGCAGAACGGCAGGGAGAAGGCAATGAGCTGGGCAGTAGTGCTAGCAGCGCGGTAGCTAGTCTCTAGTGCACGGAGGTGACTGGCAAGATCAGCGACAGTGGGGAAAGCAGACAGATCGAGGAAGAGCATGGCGAGGATCAAGTGTCCAGCTGAGGCGCAGCCAAGCGTAGAGTAGCGTGCAACTACTACATCTAGGAAGTCTTTGGCGTTCGCAACAACAGTGAAACGCGAGCGCTCAGATAGCGGAAGCGCATGTCTAATGGCAAGCTGCACTACAGCATCGCGAGAATCCCAGACAGAGCGAGCGAGCGCAGCAGCAGCAAAAGCCTCACTCTCAGCAGTGGTGGGGTTAGCACGGAGGGGATCAGGCGCGGGGGGGTGGGGAAGCAAGCCATCAACATGCACAGCCACGGAGTGCCCATCCTGGCACTGACCTGTTAGGTGACGGCGAAGATCGACAAGCCAGGCGGCGAAGTCGATCGCGTGCCCCTCCGCGTCCAGACTTGGCATGGCGTCCGCCATCGCGCAACTGCATCGGCACCGGGACACAGCGGCACAGCGGCACGGGGACACATGTACTTAGCTGCACGGTGATACAGCGACGTGGCGGCAGGACTCTTCGGAACGGGGACTGGATGGAAGACCGAGGAGGGCGCGCAAGGAGCCTGCGGGCGCGCAAGGGGCAGAGGCGCACAAGGGGCCGGCCAGGCGTGCGAGAGGCCGAGCAGGTGCAGGAAGGGGCCGGCGCATAGAGAGGAGCCTGCATGGTGCGTGGGGCCGGCGGCGTGCAGGAGGGGCCAGCTAGGCGGTAGGGGCCGGCTAGGCGAGTGGGAGATCGGCGGCGGCGTGAGAAGGGGCTGGCTAAGCGCAAGGGGCCGGCTAGGCACTAGGGGCCGGCTGGGCGCGAGGGGCCGGCTAGGGTGCGAGGGGCCGGTAGGGCGCTAGGGGCCGGTTAGGCGCGAGGGGACGGCGGGCACGCTAAGGGCCGGCGGACGCGCTAGGGGCCGGCGAGGCGCGGTAGGCTAGGGCGCGGGGCGGAAGTGGGTGGGGGGGGACCTAACCTACTCATGATACCATGTTAGAATACTAAGATAATGAAAACAAGAGACAACAAGCAAGATATAGGGTTGGGTTGTACTCTCTAAGAACATACACCTATTCTAGCCTATAAATTCTACATGCAAATGTACGTATAAGTTGACACACTTTACACGGAATTATGTGCTCAGGTTATTCAATCTTCGACTACCCACAAGTTCATGTGCTCAGGTTCACTCTTGTAAGACTTCCGCTATCTTACTAGTCTACCATTCCATAATTACGATCCCTACAAGTAGTATGGAGTAGTGGGGATACTACTCCCAAGTCTTGACTCAAGCAGATTCTATACTTAGTCTCCTACAGGTCGAGCACACTTTTACAAATTACAAGGTATGAGAGCTATCTCGAATTAAGACTACTGTCAACTCTACAAATGACCAGACCGCATTATCAGATTGAGAATGAATGACTAGAATGATACAAACATGTTGATTTTGTCTAAGGGGTTGTACCCTCTAACAGTACGCACCTATCTAGCCTATAAAACATATACCAAATATGGTTGATACACCCCCTAGGCTAGATGAGGGGCAATGCCTGGCAAGAGACACAACTTAGGGTGGCACTACTAGTCCAACCTCTGAGGCAGGGGTCCAAAGACCAGTCAGCAAGAGTACAAACTAAACAAGAGCAATCCAGGGCGGTACTTCTAGTCCACCCACTGGGACAAGGGCCACAAGGCCAGTCAAGATAATATAAAAGTAGTACACAATCAATATCCTAACAAGTGAGAAGCCACGAGAACTAGACCAAGTTGTACATAGTGTCGCTGATGATCTTTAGGCGCAAGCGCCTTCGTAAATATATCAACTGAGTTGGCACCTACGGCCAAGTGTACTACGCGGCCCTGGCTGTGCTGCTACAGCTCGCGCAGGAGGGAGTACTGCGGCTGCGATGGCGGAGACGGTTGCTGCTGCTACGGCGGCAGCGGCGGCGGAAGAGGGGACACCGGGGTGGAGAAAGGCGGCGAAACTGAAGCCGCGGGACCGCCGGAGTCAACCGGCTCCTCAACCGGGACAAGTGACGGGAGGGGAGTGACGTGCGACACACCAAACGGGGTAGGACGGGAAGGGAGAGGAGCAGGGGCTACCGGGGGAGTGGGAACCAGAAATAGGGGCGGGGAAACCAGGAGACCTTGGTAGGGAAAGCGGTGGTAGAAGGAGACAGACTCGTCAAATGTGATGTCACGCGAGTGAAAGAAGCGGTGAGAAGGCGGGTGGTAGAAGTATCAGTCAGACGCTTCAAGGAGGAAACTATGGAAGACACAAATGACAATGTAAGCAGTGAGCTTGTCCGTGCCAGAGGCACGAACGTGAGCGAGGCAGCCCCAGACATGGAACGCAAATGCATCACCAGGGAACCCAGTCCAAAGAAGGGTCGGCGAAAACTGCAGCCGCAGAGAGTATGGCTACAGGTTAAGTTGGTGAGCGGCGTAGCAAACAACGGCTACAGCATGGATCATGGAGGTACAAGCCACCTCCATGACCAAACCGATGCATTGCTTCGTGACCCCATTCTGCTGCGGGGATTCTAGCAGGGTGTACGACTGGGTGATGCCCTCTACATGACAGAAACGACCAAGCTGAGCGTAGGCAAACTCGCCACCATGGTCGGAGTGGAGACGAAGCACTGGGAGGCCGCTGTGGACGCGCACAACTATGACCCACGGGATAAGAACGTCAGGCATGTTGGCCTTCCGCTCCAGGGGAAACAACGTGGTATAGCGTGTGTAGTCGTCGACAAGCACTAGAAAGTAGCGCTCTCAACGCGGCCTAGGGACGGGGGCTGGGCCCCAAACGTCCAAGTGTAGGGTATGGAGTGGCACAGTGGTAGGGGGAAACGGGGAGGACTGAGGAGCATGGCGCAGCCGGCCCCCGACGCAAGGTGTACACAGCAGCACAGGCGAAGGGGGAAGGGCAGGGAGCAACGCAGGGAGGTCGAAGACAAGATCATGATGAGACATGTGACGCAGACACAGGAGTGCGGGATGACCTAGTCGGTGGTGCCACAGCATAGATGGGTGAGTGAGCGACCGACACGAGCAAGCCGCGGTGACCTGGGTCGCCGCAGGCACCAGGGGGGACGCCCTCACCCGGGGGGACGCAGTGTCAAGCGTAAACAGGCCGGACACAGGGTCCCGGGGGAACGTGGTCAGAGGGGCACCATTGGCGGCCTTGGTACAAACCATGTACCACTCGTGTCCGGGGAACGTAGTGGTGTTGCCGAGGTCTTAAACACAGCCGAAACCAACTAGGTTCCTGGAGAACGAGGGGATGTGCAGGCTTGTAAGAGAGCCCGAGGGGACCGTCAGGCAGGGGAGGGTAATGGAGCTATGGGCTACTACCGGACCTAAGGAGGTGTCAGCCGGCGGAGGGGCGAGCATAGAGCCTAGGCTAAAGAGGGCTGAGGGTCCTACGCCTGACGCAGCAGGGGATCCTAGACTACACACAGGGGACACACCTATGCTAGGCAACACCGGGTAATAGGGTCCAATCACACTAGAATCATCAGTATACATGACAGACATAGCAGTCCTAATGTGATCCATGTCAAGCTCAATGACAGGCACACGGTAGGAGCCAGGGCGTACCAGTCAGGAGGGTCCGACGTGGGACTAAAGCGGTGACAAAAAAGGTCGTCCAAGTGGCGGTACAGTGGTCGGCAGTGTGGGTGGACCGGGAGCAGACGGTGCCACTGCGGGGGCCGGTCTGAAGCTGGTACTGACAGGTGACCGCACTGGAGCCGCCACCCGACACCGAGCTGTGTCCGCCACCACCACGACCACTCCCACTAGCGCCGCCTGTCCACCACGGCGGCGGGGGTCCCCACAGCGACTGCTGCTACTGCGACTGTTGCTTCTGCGGCTGCTGGTGGTGGTGCTGCTGCTGCTCCGGGGCACCAGCCCCAATCCCTCGTCCGAACCACCGTCCCTGACCCCACCACCTTGTTGAGAATAGCCCTAATCCTGCGAAGGTTGCAGTAGTCTGCGGAAGCGGCATATCAACGAAGTCTGCGGACACGAGCCCTGCAGAATGGCCCATCGACGAAGAGCAGATTTGTCGACAAGGCGAGGTTCTGCAGGAAGTGGCAGAGGAGCAATTTTCGTTGGTGGCAGAAAAACGGTTCTGTCGAGGTGGCAGAACAGGAGCGCTTTCTCTGCATATGGCTTCTACAGACTTCAGTGCTTTTGTAGAAGCAGTCTTGGCAGAAACGAGAGTGTACAAGACCCTCTGCCGATTTGGCACCAGGGGCCATTCGCAGAAGGGTTGTCCTCTTCAGAAGTATCGTGCAGAAGACATTTCTGGGGGCGACCCTTTCGGTCGAAAACGACTCTCGGAAATGTGTTCCAACAGGACCTCGGGCAGCGTGGCGCAAGGACCTGTTCGCGCAGAATTGCGTTCTGCCGAAGTTCGGCAGAAAGGCAATTCGGCTATCTCTTTTGTTTACGACCCCCTCGCAAAAACGAAATTCGGCAGAAGCGCGGCAGAGAGTCATCTCGGACTTCGCTTCTGCGAGCGACCCCTTCGACAGAAAAACGAGGATTTAGTTTTACTGATGAAGGTAACGTTCCGAAATCGCGAGATATTTGCGATTTCGTAAGTCAACCACAGAACCGATTTGGACCGAAAACGACATTGAGAAATTGAACATGTGACGTGTAAGGAATTAGTAATTCCTTACTGAGGCTTGCTACAGGGCGTACGACTCGAACAGTCCCGAACCATCGCCAGGGTTTCAGACCTATCAGTTCGAGCCTCCTGGGCCTTTCCGGACCTTGCTACGACACATCGAGGCCCTTCGATACCTTTCCCGAACCTTCCGATCCTACGTCCAGGATCACCCTAGGCTTTCTATATATTGTATTGTCTTTCATTTTATTGTCATTCACTCGTTCACAGTTTCACCATTGCCCTCCGTGCTACTCGGCAGTCCCATTCATAACACTTGGTATTCAGAGCCACTTTCCTCACCCGCTGGGCTTCCGAGGGCATAACGTTTTTTTTTTTTTTTTTTGGAGGGAAGAGCCATCCCCTTGAGGGCGGTTGTGTCCGTCCTGACATGGCAAAGATTTTGAAGAGTGTTTCCGGTATGTTGTTCATTTCGCATATCGTTAAAGGAGTTTCGGTTGCAGTTTCGGCAATTTCGGCAAGCAGCAACGACGATTCAGATTGGTGTCCAAATGGAGCGAGGAGCTCGTCACGAGACGACAAGCTCGCGGATATCCCCCGCCAAATGGAGTTCGTCAGGAGCGCGTGTAGCAGACGTGGCTGCATGGTGAAGTGTAGCTGATGTCAAGGGCTCGGCGTTTCCGGCATGCGACACGCAGGTGAAGACGGGACTTCGGATACTGTTCAGCAAACGCGGCGTTGGAGTTTTCGGCACGACCAAGGGTTGCACGGCAGCACACGTGGGGCTCAGGCACGGAAAAGTTTCGGGGAGTACTGACCTCGAATTTTTTTCGCGTGACCTGCCCGCCTGGAGGTGTAATTCGTCTGCCCTGGAGTTTCGAGCTCGACGAGTCTGGATTCCCGCAGAGGAAGCCATTTTCGTGGTCATAAATTATGCCCCACGATCTACGGAGGTCGACCAGAAATTACCCTCGGGTCGAGTTCAAGTGTCTTTCGCCTGGTCACCGCTAAAATTCAACGACGAAGAGCTGAAGCAGAGAAGGAGAACGACTGGGTAACAGCCGGGAAAGACTAAAGAGTCAGCGGCAAACGGATCCCCCCGACTGACTAGGCTGGGTCGCCCAATCTTCAACATCTCCACCGGGTGGTAGTACGATACATGCTATCGACCGCTCCCGGACGAATAAAGGAGGATGAGCTTGCGGATCACCCTATGCTGGTGGATCGATGAAGAAATGTTTTCGGCACTACACGACAGGCGAACGATTGGTGAAAATCGGACGCTGTACTGTGGAGGAGCGAGAAGCAGGTTTACGAAAATAACGAAGGATTTTTGCGACAACGATCGGACGGTGCGCGGAGCTCGAGTTCGATACGAACGGCGAGGATGCGTCGCCGAGATCGACGGAGCTGCGAGTTTTTCGAAAGAACGCGCGCGCTACTATTTTGAGGATGACGAACGTGGGCGCTGGGTGAACAGCGGCCTACGGGGGTTTGACTCTGGAAGCAGCAGTTGAAGAAATTTGCAGCAGTTGGAGCAGATTTTTGCAGAGACGGAATTTCTCAGGGAGGGGAAGGAGAATCCCTCACGTAAGCTGCAAAGCGGTTGCCCGCGAATTAGACTGATTAATTCGCCCAACTACGATAGCGTTTGCGCTTACCTGAGTAGGGGCACACGGCGGATTCACCCCTGCTCTGGAGTGTATTCAGCACATGGAGCTTCAGGACGACATGGGTTACTGTTGCAGTGGGAAAGGCGTGTTGCCGTCACGGAAAATTTGGAGTCACGCGGGAGTCTTCACGGATTATCCCTGAGTTGGGGGGTTATAATCAAAGACTCGGTTGCGAGGACTCATTCGGGGATTTACCTGGACGGGCGCAAGGATGGGTGAACGTCGGAGCGTCGCTAAAACGTCGGGTATTTTCAGGGTGGGAATTCTTCAAGTTTTTGGCTGGAGCGGTAGCTGGGATCACGGGTACCTACCGAGCTGTGCGATGGTTTAAATACCAACATGGTTAGTCGGTGAAACTGCAGAAAATGCGTTTTTCGGAGCTGAGAACTGTACCCAAGTTTTTCTGGGGTACCTGCCGTAGCCGCGCGATGGGTGAACGTCTGCACGGTGAACCGGTCAAGTGGAGTTGAAAAATTATCTACAGAGGGTAACAACACGAAGCAGATCGACGGCGTTCTGTGGATCAGAATATCGATCAATGGCGTCGGATGGAGCTAGAGTCTACGTGGCGCAGCTGCCTTGCGTTATAGGGTCGCGCTGAGACTGGTCCCGACGAGCAGGAGTTGAAGATACGTCTAGCTTTCTGGGTCTGAAGAAACTTGAAGCGGGGAATTTTCGGCATCGACGACAGAGTTTTTCTTTTCATGGAGGGGGGAGAGAGCAGCTGTGCAGCAGTTGTTTTTGGATTTACCCTCGACAGCTTTACATCCGCTGCATGAGCATCGACGGACAGATGCTGTTTAACCGACTGAATCGACGGACAGATTCGAGTTGGGTTTTCCGGAATTGCGCTGGTGTTCGCGAAAGTTGAAGGCGTGTTTAGTTTAACCGCCTGAAGCGACATCGACTACGGTTACTGGAGTGATTGAGCTTTCGTCCTTGAGCGGATGGAATTAGCTGACTTTCGTGAGACACGGACGCGTGTTCTCGCATGTGTCGGGAATGACCTCGCACTTGAAGAATGGCTGGAGTTCGTGATTTTGCGAAATACGGACGCGTGTTTCTGCGAGTGTCACGACTCACGTGGAATTAAACGAGGAGCGATCTACAGTTACGGAGCTACGGACAAGTTTGGCGCTATGCAGAAGATTCGGCTCGCCAACTTGCAGCAGTATGAATAACGTGGTGTTACTGTGTGGATACAGTACACGACGATTGGAGTTGTAATTGTCGGCGAAAGATTCGCTGGAGACAAGGCAGCTGAGGTGTGGTAGTATCTCTACTGCCCGTTTGGTTATCTGGGTAATTCGACCAAGGTTCGACAGCTACGATCGACCGCGATCGTTTCGACACGTTTCGACCGTTGGATGGAGTTTCTTTGAAGAAGCTCAAGATTCTCAACAGTGGTGGCTTCACTACTACGAGATTCAGTTAGAGTGTGTATAGCTTTATTTATTTGTGTGCTTATCTAGAAGGGGGGAGAGTGTAAGGAATTAGTAATTCCTTACTGAGGCTTGCTACAGGGCGTACGACTCGAACAGTCCCGAACCATCGCCAGGGTTCCAGACCTATCAGTTCGAGCCTCCTGTGCCTTTCCGGACCTCGCTACGACACATCGAGGCCCTTTGATACCTTTCCCGAACCTTCCGATCCTATGTCCAGGATCACCCTAGGCTTTCTATATATTGTATTGTCTTTCATTTTATTGTCATTCACTCGTTCACAGTTTCGCCATTGCCCTCCGCGCTACTCGGCAGTCCCATTCATAACATGGCGCACATTTCGTAACTGCGGAAATGTGCGTAACATCTGACAGTTTCTGTTATGAATGAACAAGCAGAGTAGCGCGGAAATGAATAACGAAGTGTTCACTCAATGAATGACGATACAAGGAATGGCAAGCCAAGATATAAGAACACCAGAGCTAGTCTAACCATGCGATGGTAAGGTTCGGGAAGGAGATCGAAGGGTCTCGAAGTGACGAAGTGAGGGCTGGAGAACTCCCGAAGGTCGAACCGAAAGGTCTGGAGAAGCCGAGGCGGTTCTGTCAGAAGGTCTGGAACAGTCCCGAGGCTTCGGGTGTGTTTGAGCATACGCGATAGCAGTATCGCTCGGTAAGGAATGGAAAATTCCTTACAGTTTCATATCTGAAACTGTTAGAAACAACTAAGCATGTGCTGTAATTTTCACCTGCCATTGCTGACTTGGCTAAGCGCAGCTTAGAGTAGTTATGTAGACGTTCTCGTGCGAACGTTCTCTCCGTGTTCAATGAGGTTCAATGGGGTAGTACTAGTGTTTGCCTTGTGTACCATACTTTGTAATCTTGATTCTAGTGAATTTGTGTGCCCAAGCTTTCTCAAAAGCTACTCAGTGAAACACACAATTCTGAAGGCAATTCAGAGAACGACAGAGCTAGAGACCTCTATCTGCGTCAGGCACTACCGCAGAAGCTCCTGTTATAGCAGAAAACTCTGCACACCTCCACCCTCCCCATCCCCACCCCCCTTCCCTCCACCACGCCCCCCCTTGGGGCGGCGGCCCTTACCTGGACGCGACTGCGCTAAGGCCACAATGGCGGTCTCAGCAACAGAAGCAGAGATGTCAGAGTACCGGTAAGAACATTGGGAGGGAGAACAACCCTGAAAGATAGGGACCAGTGCAGTACCGCTAGACTAAGCGATAGTGCGCTTGCGGGTCTCTATTGCAGACATGGCGGTGACAAAGGTGGGGAGGGTGAGGTCACCCGAGTGCTGACTAAGGAAGTGGTCGCTTGCTGTGGCTAGGCGGTCGGGGAGGCGCATGGCAATGAGATAAAGGGTGGCGCAGAGCGGCGGCGGAAAGGCAGCAAGTTGAGCCTCAGTGCTAGCAGCGCCGTAGCTAGTCTCGAGCGCGCGGAGGTGAGTGGCAAGGTCAGCGACAGCATCGGGAAGATCAAGCGGCGAGCAGAGGCGGAGGCGGGGGTGGAAAAGCGCGCAATGACTGCATCTAAGAAAGCCAGGGCGTTCGCTGTAGTGGTAAAGCGAGGACGCTTAGACAGAGGAAGCGCGTGACTATTAGCAAGCTGCGCGATGGCGTTGCGCGAGTCTCAGATAGCACGAGCAAACGCAGCAGCGGAAAAGGCCTCACGCTTAGCAGTGGTGGGGGCAGCATGAGGGCAACAGGCGCAGCAGGGTGGGGAAGTAGGCCATCAGCATGAACAGCCAGGGAGTGACCGTCCTAGTGCTGACCTGTAGGGTGATGGCGGAGGTCGACGAGCCACGCCTCGAAGTTTGTCGCCTGACCCTCCGTGTCCAAGCGGAGTTGCGAGTCTGCCATCACCATGGCTGCAGCAGCTGACTGGCGCTGACAAGGAGAGGAGGAAAGGCAAAGGAAAGCAGTGGAGAGCGGTGGAGTGAGGTGGAGAACGGTGGAGTGAGGTGGAGAACGGTGGAGAGTGGTGGAGACAGCCCGCAGATGTGTCGGCGCAGAAGGGAGCCAAGGCCGGTAGGTCAGGGGCGGCAGAGCGACGCGGTGGCACAACGACACAGCGGCACAGCTACACGGCGGCTCAGCGGCACTGCGGCGCGGGGCCGGTGTGGGCTGTGGCCGGCGGAGCAGGGGCCGGTGGCGCTGGGGGCCAACGAGGGAGGGGCCGGCTAGCTGAGGGCCGGCGAGGCGCACAGTGCTAGTGTGGCACACAGGGCTAGCGGGGCGCTAACGGGGCCAGCGGGGCAAACAGGGCCAGCGAAGCGCACGGGGCCAGCGGGGTGCACGGTGCTAGTGGGGCGCGACAGGGCTAGCGGTGCGCGAACGGGGCCAGCGGGGCGCACGGGGCCGGTGGCGCGTACAGGGCCAGCAGGGCGCACGGGGCTAGTGGGGTGCGACGGGGCTAGCGGGGCATGCATGGGGCCAAAGAGGCGCGAACGGGGCCAGCGGGGCGAACGGGGCCAGCGGGGCGGACAGGGCCAGCGGGGCGGACAGGGCCGGCGGGGCGCACAGGGCTAGCAGGGCTCGACGGGGCCAGCGGGGCACTAACGGGGCTAGCGGGGCGAACGGGGCCAGCAGGGCGGACATGGCCGGCAGGGCGCACGGGGCTAGTGAGGCTGGACGAGGCCAGCGGGGCGCTTACGGGACCAGCGGGGCTAACAGGGCCAGCGAGGCGTACGGGGCCGGCGGGGCGCACGGGGCCAGCGGGGCGCACGGGGCCAGCAGGGCTCTAACGGGGCCAGCGGGGCGTTAAGGAGCCAGCGGGGCTCTAAGGGGCCAGCGGGGCGCTTAGGGACCAGCGGGGCGCTAATGGGGAGGCTAGGACTAGGCCTAAGGCGGAAGCACGGGTGGACGGGGGGGGGGACCTAACCTAGCGTGATACCATATCAGAATGAGAATGAGTGACTAGAATGATGCAAAAATGTTGGTTTTGTCTAGCGGGTTGTACCCTCTAAGAGTATGCATCTATCTAACCTATAATACATATACAAAATATGTTTGATACGCATCACCTCCAACAACTGGTTCCGCAACAACTGGACCCACATGGGTTAACAACCCTACAGTTTTTACAGGGTAAGCAAGTGATGATGTTGTAGCTAGGTCTTTTCCAACTACCTATGCCTCAATTGGCATGCCTCACAGTAGCCAGGAGGACCAGCTGTACATCCACCAAGCACGTCAACTTCTTCACCTACAACAACGCAACAAGCAACAACGTCAGTAGCAGTTTTTAGTGGAATGGGCCTTAACGGCTCCAGTTATGCTAGAGTTGTGACCGCACCAAGCTCCAGTTCTTTGTTCGCCTTTACACCTGTGCAACTACATCAGCTGCAATTTCTTCAGCAACAGCAACAAGCTCAACGACAGTTTCAGAAACAACCTCACTACCAATAGCATCAACAGCCACAACTGTTTCCACAACAACAAATTGGCTTTACTGGACCTGATTTTCAAGCTCCAAATATTTTACGCAACACCCAGATCAAGACAACAATACCTTTCAATGGTGTTGACTTCTACTCTTGGACTTTCGAATTTGAGCTCCTCGCGAAATATGTTGGATTGTGGCCATTCTCCAGCGGCGATTATACGTATCCTATTAGGGGAACACAGATGGAACAGCAGAGTTTTCTTCATGCTTTACTCAGCGCCTATACAATTCTCATTCGGAATCTGTCGCTGAAAAAGCTACTCGGTATACACTCTCTTCACACCAGCTTGACTCCAGCTGAATCTGCATGGAAACATTTGAAGGGGTTATACATGACACAGGATACAATTTCCGTATGTTAGATACTTTCACAACTGACAACTGTGCAGATGCAGGGCCACGAAAATGTTTCGGATTATGTCAACAGAGCTCGCACACTTCGTGACCAACTCGAAAAATCCGGCGAATACTTTTCGAATGACATGTTTATAACCGTCCTTCTTCCCGGACTTGGACCAGAGTGGCGGCAGTGTCGTTCTCTTCTTCGAATTCAACCCAATCTTTCTGAAGCAGAAATTTATTCGATTCTTCAAGCAGAGCAACAAGATCTTGATCTTCAGGCTGCACGCAACAAAATAGGGGAGGTACAATTCAGTTTCTACTCAAAACGAACTCGACGTCCTCAATACTTATGTGAAATTTGCAACAAGGAAGGTCATTCTACTGACCGGTGCTGCTTTAAGGAAAAGTATTTACATCATTACAACAGTTGCAATCATTACAGCAGCTACAACAGCCTTCGAAGCAGTCTTCGCAGCAACCTGCGCCACCAAAAGCAACACCTGCAATATCGACAATACAGAAATCACTCAACTATGCTTTGACAAGCACGTCATCAAAGCCGATCAACACGAATTCAAACACTAACAACAAAACGGTAACCTCAAAATATTGCTTACCGACTGCACACGCTCACATGGTTGGTTGCAGTTCAGATACCGATGCTTGGTACTTGGATAGTTGTTGTGGCCATCACATGGTCTCTTCAAGAAACACATTCATCTACAACCGTCGTCGACTTCTTCTACCCTTCCCAATCACACTCGCCAACGGTCAGACAATTGCAGCAGAAAATATCGGCAGTCTACTTCTGAAATGAATTGATACATGACACTCTTTACAACTAACCGCCACGACAGTGCGTCGAGACGGCCGTGGCACGACGCGGTCATCGTCACGACGACGCCGCCACAGCAGCACGATGCGGCCACCATGGCAGCGCGAGAGGAAGAGGAGGAGTGCGCGGCGGAAGCGTAGAAATGGTAGGAAGCCATAGAAATGGCGAGAGGTTTTAGGCTAGGAAAGTTGAGGAGAGAAAAGGAGACGAGAATAGAAGAGAGAGGCATACAAGGAGGGGGGTTGTACCCACTACAATTTGTTGCAATTGTTGTGATAAAATCGTACTTCAGCATTTCTATAAGTAGTTCCGATAGATATTGTCGAGTTACGCTGTAGATAGCACCCATAGAATGGCGTCAGCAAATAGCGCTCGTCTGGATGGTTACGTCAGCAGGCCGTTTCAGTCACGCGCACAGTCGCGCTCTTTTTAGTAGCGGTTAGAGCGCATAACGCAAATAGCTCGAACAGGTACATTACCGAATAGGTACTTCTAGTAGATATACCGTAATCCCCCGGATATAGGCGCAGCCATTTATTAAGCCCAGTGGGCTTATAGAGTGCAATCGCGCTTATAGTCGTTATTTCATTATAAGCGCACCTTTTTTTTAGAAAATATTTTCCCTGTAAGCGCATTGAATTACTATTAAAAAACATGTGAATTGCGAAACTTCCATATCGAAAACTCTATGCCAAATCTCCCGCAGCACTCTCGCACCCCTCCCAAGCACCTCGACAGCCAGATTCCTGCGTTTCCCGATCACTGTCTTGCCTATGATTCTTCCATACCATGCCTTCCCAGCATAGTTGTGTTGGCGAAACTTTCGCCAGATATTCCGCGCGATATTTCTGCGCGTCCCCTTTTAAGACAGTTGTATTGGAACCCAAGTTAACCCAGCTACATTTTGGTGTGTTCAAATCATTTTTCCATATCGTCCTTCGTATTAGCGGATGGGCTTATATTTTTTATTCGATTACAAGCGCATGATGCTTTTTGAACCTAATCCCTATAAGCACATATGCGCCTATATCCGGGGGATTAGGGTAAAAGTAGCTTGTACAACTTCAATTGTTAACTTGTTCTTTAGAAAATCTGGTCAACACTTTACAAGTTCTAAGACTTCCGCTATCTTACTAGTCTACCATTCCAGCAAAGATCCTTGGTTAAGTCTTGAAGCATCGCATGGCTGTAACACTAACTCTGATGTTACAACTTGTTAATACTGGCTGTTACTGGAGGTATTTCCAGTATTACTTTCTACTTTATGTACTTGTGTCTACAGATTCTATACTTAGTCTCCTGCACTACCTTTCGTATTCTTTCAGCAATTACACCTACCAAGCATACCAATTATATATATGATTTAACAGATACTACTCCCAAGTCTTGATTCTATACTTAGTCCCCTGCAAGTCGAGCACCATTTTATAAATTATTACACTAGATACGTTTCTGGATCAACCTTTTGTTAGAGGGCCTTGCGGAATAGCGGTCACCAGGGCTCACGTTTCAAAAAAAGGCACTCTGATTTTGCCCCCCAAAATTTTTCCCGAGTCTGAAGGTTCATTTTTCAAAATTTCGCTACTCTGAAATCTCAGTGTCCAAGATTTAACGAGTCTGAAATACTCCGGGTTCATAATGTCGACTCAAAGTCCCGCGCCCAAGTCGAATCTTGTATTTGCAGAGTTCACACCAGGGTCTCAGATTCGTTTTATGGAGGCTGATTGCTCAGGCCTGCCCTTATGAGAACCCATTTTTTGTAGGGTAGTTTTTATTCGATTGCTTGAAATTTCAGGCTGAATTTTCCGTAAAGGTGACGAATCAGGCCTGGGTTTTGAAACGAGCTGTATTAGTGACGATGGCTGCACTTCGCCGCGTAATCGAAGGAAAAGTTGTGTTCTCAGGAACTGCCGAAACCCCACCAACTTGCTGTATCCGCGCAGTTTGTGCTAACGACAAATCACGTCCCTCGCGCGCGCCTGATCTAGCCTTCCTCGGGCAACCAGCGTGATACAGTACTTGGTCTAATGACCAGTCACGCTCCTCATAATTGCTCCTAGGGACAGTACCTCAGACTTTTGCGTGATTTTGGTCTGACGGCCAATCACAGCCTCACACCTGCTCCGGGTACGGCGAAGCACGTCGAAGGACAATGCATGTACAGTACAGCAGCAGGGAGTTTGTCTGTGATGGGTCCTTGCAAGTGTGTGATTGGTTGCTGAGGGACTTGTGCCACCCGCTCAGAGGACTTGACAAAAAAAATTCGGGGAAAGGGGGTGCGGGGAGAATGTCTCTAAAAATGGAAGACTTAGCTGATTTTTGTGGGTGTTGGGGGTGTTAGAGGGGTGTCTCTAGAACAGGAATTCAACGATTTTTATGGGCTGCTGGTTGTGCTGGGGGGAACTGTCTCTGGCTGCTAGGACTTAGCCAGATTTTATAGGTTGCGGGGCGGGGTGTGTGAAAGGAATTGACTCTGGCCGTTGGGGATTTGGACGAAAATTTTGGGTGAGGGCACGTAGGTATGTGTCAAACATGTGTATTTGTCATGTTTGTATAGATTGTATAGGGTCGCTTCTTAGAGAGTACAACACTTAGGTATATCTTTGTGTACTCTCACTCTATCTATCATTCAATTTTCAATTCTGATATGGTATCACGCGTAGGTAGGATCCCCCCCCACCTACCGCTTCCGCTCACCCCTCTAGCCCCTAGCCAGTCGCGACCCCCCCTAGCCCCGTCACGCCCCTCCTGGGCCCCGTCGCGCTCCTCCCAGGCCCCGTCGCGCCCCTCCTAGGCCTTGTAGCGCCCCTCCTGGGCCCCTGTAGCGCCCCTCCTGGGCCCCGTCGCGTCCTCCCTGGGCCCCGTCGCGCCCCTCCTGGGCTTCGTAGCGCTCCTCCTGGGCTCCGTAGCGCCCCTCCTGGGCCTCGTCGCGCCCCTCCTGGGCTTCGTAGCGCCCCTCCCGGGCCCCGTAGCGCCCCTCCCAGGCCCCGTCGCGCCCCTCCCAGGCCCCGTCGCGCCCCTCCCAGGCCCCCTAGCGCCCCTCCTGGGCCCCGTCGCGCTCCTCCCAGGCCCCGTAGCGCCCCTCCTGGGCCCCGTAGCGCCCCTCCTGGGCCTCGTCGCGCCCCTCCCAGGCCCTGTCGCGCTCCTCCTGGGCCCCGTAGCGCCCCTCCTTGGCCTCGTCGCGCCCTCCCTGGGCCCTGTAGCGCCCCTCCTGGGCCCCGTCGCGCCCCTCCCAGGCCCCGTCGCGCCCCTCCTAGACCCCTTAGCGCCCCTCCTGGGCCTCGTCGCGCCCCTCCTGGGCTTCGTAGCGCCCCTCCTGGGCCCCGTTGCGCCCCTCCTGGGCCCCTTTAGCGCCTCTCCTGGGCCCCCGTCGTGCCCCTTCTGGGCCCCGTAGCGCCCCTCCTGGGCCGCGTCGTGCCCCCCCCGGTCCCGTCGCCCCTGCCCGACCCCGTCGCAGCCGCCCGGCCCCGTCGCGCCCGCCCGGCGCCGTCGCACCCGCCCGGCCCCGTCGCGCCCGCCCGGCCCCGTCGCAGCCGCCTGGCCCCGTCGCACCCTGCCCGGCCCCGTCGCACCCGCCCGGCCCCGTCGCACCCGCCCGGCCCCGTCGCACCCTGCCCGGCCCCGTCGCAGCCGCCCGGCCCCGTCGCACCCGCCCGGCCGCCGTCCCGCTCGCCCGGCCCCGTCGCACCGGCCCGGCACTGCCGCACTCGCCCGGCCCCGTCGACCCAGCCCGGCCCCGTCGCGCCCGCTCGGCCCCGTCGCCCCGTCCCGGCCCTGTCGCACCAGCCCGGCCCCGTCGCGCCCGCCCGGCCCCGTCCTCCTCACTGGTACGGTTCCCCCCCCACCCCGCCCTGCTTCGTGCCGCCTCGCATCACACTGTACTCCCTGGCATCGCACTAAACTGCACTGCACCGCACTGTACCGCACTGCACCGCACTGTACCGCACTGCACCGCACTGCACCGCACTGTACCGCACTGCACCGTACTGTACCGCACTGCACCGCACCCCACCTAGCTGCACTGCCCTGCACCGCACTGGACTGTTCCTGATGGCGGCGGAGCTTCGCTTCGACGCTGAAGGTCAGCCCCTAGAGTTCGAGGCGTGGCTTGCCGACCTCCGCCGCCAACTCACTGGCCAGCGGCAGGATGGTGAACCGCTTTCCGCACACCTTGACGGTACGCTCCCCTGCCCAGACCCCCCTGCTATTCTGCCCGCTGACCCCACACCCACTGAGCGTGAGTCTACTGCTGCCACTGCCCGTGCGCGCTCTGTCTGGCTTTCTCGCGATGCTGTCGCCTAGCTTGCCATTAGCAACGCCCTCCCCCCATCCGAGCGTCCTCGCTTTAGGTCCCTCAATACTGCTCAGGCATACTTAGATGCTGTGATCCAGCGCTATTCCACCCCTCCGGCTGCCTCGGTGGGTCGCCTGATCCTCCCGATGCTCTTTCCTGACCTTGCATCTTTCCCCACTGTCTCTGACCTCGCTACCCACCTGCGCTCGATAGAGGTGACCTGGCGCGCCGCCTACACTGACGCACAGCTTAGAGCCCACCAGCCGCCCATTACCTCTACCCTCTACCTGCTTGCCACCCGCCTACCTCACCGCCTTGCTGTCGCCCGCGACCATTTCCTTAGCATTCACCCCGCCGATCTCACCCTCACTGACTTTGTAGACACCCTGACTGTGATAGAGACCCGTCACCGCTCCATCGCCCAGGTGAGCGGTGTCGTGCCGGTCCCTATATTTCAGGGTTGTGCCCTCGCCCAGTGTACCTTCTTCGATGGCTCTGTCGCAGTGGCTGAGACCGCTGCTGCAGCGCAATCTCGTTCGGGGAAGGGCCGCCGCCCCAAGGTTGGGCGCGGCGGAGGCGGGGGTGCGGGAGGGGGTAGTGGTGGGGTCGGGTCGTCTGGTGCTGGAGCAGACGAGGGGACCCTGCCCAGTCCGGCTGAGCCGCCGCCCCTGCAGTTGCAGCAGCCGCAGCAGCCGCCGCAGTCGCAGCCTTCGCCGCAGCCGCAGCAGCCGTCGCAGACGCGGCAGCCGAGTGTCCTCCCGCCCGGGTGGCCTGGCGCTGGCGGTGGCCGGGCGCGTGGTGGTGTGTCGAGTGGTAGCTCTGGCGGCGGGCGCTGTCAGTACCAGATCCAGACCGGTCCTCGCCGCGGCTTCGTTTGCGGTAAGATCGGTCACTCCACTCCCCGCTGTTTTCGTCGCCTGGACGACCTCTTTCGTCAGCTCTTCGGCCCGTCGCCAGACCTCCCGGACTGGCACAGTTTGCTTAGTCGTAAGATTCAGACATTTGATATGGACATGGATGCCATTGTTTCTGCTCTGCATGTGATGTATGCTGATGACTCTAGTGTGCTTCCAGCTTATTACTCACTGTTGCCTAGTGTAGGTGTGCCTAGAGTAGCCTCCCCTGCTGCGTCAGGCGTAGGATCCTCTGCTTTGTGTAATCTTGGTGCTTCCGCCGTCGTTCCGTCGTCAGCCGCCTCTGCTTCGCTTTCCTTCACCTTGGACTCTGGCGCTTCTCGGTGTTTCTTCCGCGACTCCACCACCCTGACGCCGCTTCCTGTTCCTGCTACCGTTTCTCTTGCTGACCCCTCCGACGGTCCGGTAGTCGCCCGCAGTTCCACCACCCTTCCCTGCCCGGCGGTTCCTTCGGGCTCTCTTACTGGTCTGCATATCCCCTCGTTCTCCAGGAACCTAGTTGGTGTCGGCTGCCTCCAGGACCTTGGCGTCACCACTACGTTCCCTGGTCACGAGCGGTATGCTGTCTGTACCGAGGCCGCCACCGGTGCCCCCCTGTCCACGTTCCCCCGGGACCCGGTGTCTGGCCTGTTCACTCTAGACACGGTGACCCCCCCGGCAGGGGCGCTCCCTCAGGTGGCTGCATCTACTCAGATTGCTGCTGCCTGCTCCTGTCGGTCCCTCACTCACCCGACGCTCCTCTGGCACCACCGCCTAGGTCACCCTGCGCTCCCGCGTCTGCGTCACATGTCCCAGCACGGTCTTGTCCTTGGTCTCCCAGGTTCTCTCCCCGCGTTTCCCTCCTCCCCAGCCCCCCCTTGCACGCCTTGTGTCGAGGGTCGGCTTCGCCGTGCCCCTCACTCCTCCTCGTTTCCCCCTACCTCCGCGCCGCTGCAGACCCTGCACCTGGACGTCTGGGCCCCGCCCCTGTCCCTGGGCCGCGTCGAGAGCGCTACTTCCTTGTGCTCGTCGACGACTTCACTCGTTACACCACAGTCTTTCCCCTGGAGCGCAAGGCCGACGTGCCTGGCGCTCTCATCCCCTGGCTTGTCTCTGCGTGTGTCCACCGCGGTCTCCCTGTCCTGCGTCTTCACTCAGACCGTGGTGGCGAGTTTGCCTTAGGTGTCCTTGGTTGCTTCTGTCGTACGGAGGGCATCACCCAGACGTTCACCCTACCGGACTCCCCACAGCAGAATGGGGTCGCTGAGCGACGCATCGGTTTGGTCATGGAGGTGGCTCGCACCTCCATGATCCATGCCGGTGCACCCCATTTTCTGTGGCCGTTCGCTGTGCGCTACGCTTCTCACCAGCTTAACTTGTGGCCGCACCCTCAGCAGTCGCAGGTTTCGCCGACCCGTCTTTGGATTGGGTCTCCTGGTGACGCGTCTGCGTTCCACGTCTGGGGCTGCCTTGCTCACGTCCGTGCCTCCGGCACGGACAAGCTCACTGCCCGCACCCTTCCCTGCGTCTTCCTCGGTTTTCCCCTTGACGCGTCCGACTGGCACTTTTACCACCCGCCGTCGCACCGCTTCTTTCACTCTCGTGACGTCACCTTTGACGAGTCCGTCTCCTACTACCGTCGCTTCCCCCACCGTGGTCCCCCGGTTACCCCCCCCCTGTTCCTGGTCACTCCTTCCCCGGTAGTCCCTACCCCTCTTCCTCCTCCTCCCCGTCCCGCCCCCTCTGGTGTGTCCCACGTCACCCCCCTTCCGTCGGTGGACTCGGCTGGGGAGTCTTCTGACTCTGGTGGCCCTCCTGTGCAGTCCTCGCCGGCCGCCCCTCCCCTGGCGTCCCCTTCCCAGTCCCCTCCTCCACCGCCTCTGCCGCCGCTGCAGCCGTCGTTGTCGCTGCCGCCGCCGCCGCCGCCGCCGTCGCATCACCTGTTCGCTGACTCTGGGGGTGCTCGTCCCGGTCGCCCTGGGGGTGGTCCCTCTGGGGGTGCGGGTGTGGAGAGTGCTGGTGGTAGCCGAGGAGCAGCTTGCGGTCCAGGTGACGCCGTTGTGCCGCCGCAGCAGCAGTCCTCGCCGGTGTCCGCCCTTCGCCTGCTCGGCCTTCCGTCCCCCGACCCTGCGTCGGTTCCTCCCCCACCGTCTCCTCCTCTTCCTGTCTACGGCCCTGCTTTTCCTCCGCCGGACTCGTCCCCGGCTCGTCTCCCCCCTCGTTCCCCTCCTGTGTCCCCTCCCCTGTCTCCTGACCCGACTCCTCCGTCGCACGTCTGGTCTCACCGCCCCTCCCGTGCTCGTCCTGCCTCGCCTGTCTTGCGCTCCCACCCTATGTTGCTTCGTTCCCACGCGTCTCGCCCTCCCCTTCTGCCGTCGCCTCCTCCGTCCTCCCTTGTTGTTGCACCCCCCCCGCTGTCTGACTACCTTCGTGCCGCTCGTCCTCTTGTTCCTCGGGTCCTTGCCTCTCTCGTTACCGACCCGTCTGTTCCGGTCCCGTGCCTTGACACTCTTGTCGCTGCTGTCGCTGACTTCGCCTCTACCCGTCGCCTTGACTACGCCACCGCTCTGGTCTCTGACCCTGCCTGTCCTCCGTCTGTCGGGGGTGCTTCTGCCCTTGGCAGTGACGTCCTGGAGGACCGCCAGTTCGAGCTTGCTTTCCTCTCCGAGGCTGCTCCCCATCTCTGTTCCATGCTGCTAGTCCCTGAGGGTGACCCAGACGCTTTCGACATCCCGACCCCTCGCACTTACGCTGAGGCGACCTCGGGACCCTGGGCCTCACAGTGGATAGCTGCCATGGAGCAGGAGATGGCATCTTGGAGATCCACCGGCACTTTCGTCGACGCAGTTCCCCCACCTGGGGTGAACGTAGTCGATGGCCGCTGGCTCTTCAAGGTGAAGCGCCCTCCTGGAGAGCCGCCAGTCTTCAAGGAGCGCTATGTGGCTAGAGGCTTCAGTCAGCGCGAGGGGGTGGACTTCTTCCAGACCTTCGCTCCGACCCCGAAGATGACTACTCTTCGGGTTCTGTTACACCTAGCGGCTCAGCGTGACTACGAGCTTCACTCCATCGACTTCTCCACTGCCTTCCTTCAGGGCAGCCTACACGAGCAGGTCTACCTGCATCGCCCTCCGGGCTTTACTGGCACCTTCCCTCCTGGTACCCAGTGGCTCCTGCGGCGCCCCGTCTACGGCCTGCGCCAGGCTCCTCGTGAGTGGCACGACACTCTTCGTGCTACCCTTGCTGACCTGCAGTTCTTTCCGTCTTCCGCAGACCCTTCACTCTTCGTTCGTGCTGGCCAGACTCCGTTCTACATCCTTGTTTACGTCGACGACCTGGTCTTTGCCACAGCAGACAGGGACGCACTGGCCTCTGTGAAGGCAGAGCTTCTGAAGAGACACACGTGCACTGACCTTGGAGAACTGCGCCGTTACCTTGGCTTGCAGATCTCCAGGGACAGAGCTGCGCGCACCATCACCCTGACTCAGTCACACTTGGTGCGCCAGGTCCTTCAGAGGTTCAGCCTTCAGTTCTCCTCTGCACAGCCCACCCCTCTGCCTGTAGACCACAGACTCTCCGCTCCAGTGTCTGAGGAGTTGGTAGAGCCCAGCGGCCCCTACGCAGAGCTGGTGGGTTGTCTCATGTACCTGATGACTTGCACTCGCCCAGATCTCGCATACCCTCTCAGCATCCTGGCTCGCTTTGTGGCCACAGGCAGACACCGACCGCAGCACTGGTCTGCCGCTAAGAGGGTTCTGCGTTATCTTGCTAGTACATCGGGCATGGGGTTAGTGCTAGGAGGACACAGGCCAGTGGTCCTTACTGGACACACAGACGCTTCGTGGGCAGACGACGCTGAGACGCTCAGGTCTACCCAGGGCTACTGCTTCAGCCTTGGCTTAGCTGCCGTCTCGTGGAGAGCTACCCGCTCCTCGTCTGTAGCGCAGTCCAGCTGTGAGGCTGAGATCTACGCTGGTGCCATGGCGGCACAGGAGCTCCGCTGGCTGACCTTCTTGCTCACTGACTTAGGTGAGCGGCCTAGCTCTGCCCCGGTCCTGTTCGTTGACAACTGGGCCATGATCCTCCTGTGTCAGGAGCCTCGACTCGAGGGCAGAGCAAAGCACATTCAGCTGCGGTACTTCCTCCTGGGTGAGCTACAGCAGCGACGTCAGGCTCGCGTAGTACACTTGGCCTCAGGTGCCAACACGGCTGATATCTTTACGAAGGCGCTTGCGCCTAAAGATCATCAGCGGCACTGTGTACAGCTTGGTCTAGTTCCTATAGCCTCTCACTTGCTAGGACCTTGACTTTGTACTGTCCTTTATACGTATACTCAGACTGGACTTGTGTCCTCTCCCAGTGGCTGGACAAGTAGTGCCGCCCTGCCCTTGTTCTTGCCTTGTTTGTACTCCTTCTGACTGGTCTCTTAGACCCTTGTCTCAGAGGTTGGACTAGTAGTGCCGCCCTGAGCTGTTTGTTTAGGGCATTCCCCTATGCAGTCTAGGGGGTGTGTCAAACATGTGTATTTGTCATGTTTGTATAGACTGTATAGGGTTGCTTCTTAGAGAGTACAACACTTAGGTATATCTTTGTGTACTCTCACTCTATCTATCATTCAATTTTCAATTCTGATAGTATGTCTGTCTCAGGGTCCGTACGCTCTGTGCTCTGAAAACTCAGTATCCACAAACTGCCAAGTCTGAGATTCTTAGGATTCAAAAACATAAAACTGTGAAGGGTTCAGCATTCAGAAATTGGCAAGTCTGAAAAATCAGGATCGGCAGAAAAATAGGTCTAAAATTTCAGACAATCAGACTAAAATAGTCTCTTAAAATCAGGCCTGGCGGTCACAGTTTATGATCTGCAAAACACCTAATCAATACTGCCCCTTCTTGCTCTTCCATGGGAAGGGTGGGTGTGATGTGAATGATTGTTCAGGTTCATCATAACACTTGTAGATGTAAGTAACCGATAAATTATTATTGAAAATGTATGTATGGTGGTTGTGTAAGTAGTAGAATCTTTGTAGAGAAATTGACTTCAAAGTAGGTATGTTTAGGGAAAAGCTATTCATGCTATGTTTTGGTTTCTGCTTCATTTCTATAGCGCGCGTTGCAAACACTCTCACCAGCTCAGTTTCGTGCACACTGCGTCAGCTCGAGTTGCGGTGTCTCACCACCACTCCTGCACTCCTCAGCCTCCCTGATCGATTCGTGAATCCCGATGTCGCGGTGCGGCACAGCATTTATCCACCGCACGATTTGGCCGGATGGGCGCGATTGACATTCCCATGACTGGGCGATGACAGGCACACAGAGGATGTTATGTCTTCACTTTCTTACAGAAAAGGTCTCAGGAGCGTTAGTAGCTAGGTTGAAGGAAAGTTGCAAGATTAGCGCTTTGGTCACGGTCATCCAGGCACCTGCGAAGACACCACTGCACGGAACATACACTCCTAGCCATGGCGTTCTCTCGCGGGTTGTGGACCTCGATCGTCCTAAGTACGTTCGGACGGCTCTATCGCGCCGTCCGTTTTTCCGCTGATTGGCCTGTCGCATTCGCGAAATGTTTTCACCGTGCAGCGAGGTCGCTAGCTTATTTGTACAAGTTTTCAAACTCCGCTTCTTCCTTTCCGTGCTCCCACTTCTTGGTCGCTGCAGCCGTTGGACTTATCCTCTGCTTCCACATGGTTGAGATTAAAGCCGTCCGGTGCTACACTAGGCCTCTCGCGGTGCGTCCGTTTAGACATTGCGTATCGATTCCAATTTGTCTCATGTCATCAAGAAGCTATTATAGCCCGTCCGGATTGTCCAAAAGTCCGGAGCGCCGCCAGAGAACTGCGATGGACGAACCTTCCTTGTCAATTACCTTGCCTGGAAAACACCATCCATTTTGCTAGCGCGTCATCAACTTCCCATTCCCGTCCTCGAGACATCCAAGTATGCATGCGATTTCGTGGTGCGAGGAGTGCGAGCGATCTGCGAACGAGAAACTCTCCCCGAACTCCTTTTTTTCTTTTGTCGTTTTCCGTCAAACCTTTCAGGCATGTGACTTCGTGGTGCGAGGGAGTGCGGGTGTTGTGCCTCGGTACAAGGTGGCGCCGTTTCTGGGGAACAGGTTGCTCAGCCGCACTCCCATTATTCACAAGTATGTCATCAGGATCATTTGCGTTTCAGACTTTGATGGACAAGGAGCGTTGTAAAGCGCGGAGGACTGTGTAAAGTTAAGACATGCTATAACACGTTTCTTACTTTGAGAAAAAAGGCACGTCAGGAGTCCCTGTGCTCCCTTCTCCCTACCAGTTCAGCTGTTAATATATGATTCTGCACTGATAACGCCATCGTGGTGTTGATGGTTACAGGTCCGGCGATCCTGTTATCACTGCGTCTTCAGATGACTGCACGTTCCTGGTAAGTCAGCCATCGCCGCCGAAGACGCCTTTGCAAGACTCGCTTTACAGCTTTATTTTATTGTGCATTTAATAGGCTGGGCGCAACGCCTGTGAATGGTCATAAGCAAGAGAGCTACACTGATAGAATCGAACATTGAAGAGAGGGACGGAATTGATATAAGGAGTAACCCCGTGGCTACGGTTGTCGCTAAGCATCTTTTGCAAGTGGTGCATCTGAAACGTTTTTTCGTTTCCTGCGTCCATCTCACAGAATTCGGGTGCAAGCTGCGAGAATCGCTTCTTCTTCATGCCGCCAGGCAACGATTACAACAAGACCAACTACATCGGCCAACACCCTATAGCACGCACTGCCCTCGCGGTAGGTCCCCTAATGCACGTGATAGCATCACTACGCCGCTGAACCTCCTCGTCACTGAATGGGTGACCCATATTGTGCTTGCCGTTGACACTGCGTTTCCCTTGGCAGTGCATTTTGCTTGTATGGTAACCAGCATTTTCTTTCTGAATCCACCCGGCAGGTATACAAGCAGCAGTGTGTCGTCCTGTTCATGAACAACGCGCTCTTGGCGAGGGCCGGATGGCTCAATAATGGGGACAACCACCGCAAGTTCCCTCAGGTGAGGACGGGAGGAAAACACCCAACCGGTTGAGTAACGAATACCGCACATGGATGCACGATCAGGAAAATTAATAAACATCAGCAACAAGATATTGAAACGCGGGATGCTAAGCAGAAACATATAACGAGGTGAGGCCGAAAAGGAGGAGCGCCATACATTGTCAAGCAGCAGCATTCAGAGGTACAGGATGCCTGAGAAGCTAGAGAGACATCCCAAACTGGAAAGTCAGAAAAGTCGCTTCATGTGACACGTTCTGGCATTGAAAATAGCACACTGGATAAGTGCAGACCATGGCTATGTGTCTCCCACCAAATCCGACGCCGTTTTCTGGTCGATGGTGTCCCTCACCTCACTAAGTACAAGCACTACGAGGTCATCTTGCCGTTTTGCCAGTCCGCACAACTACCTCACAAATTGCATCCTGTTTCCTCCCATGCTTGATCTTCATCTTTTTTTATTAATGCTGTAGTTGCTCTCCAATTGTCGTCATCTTGTCCTCTGATTTTTGTTCTCTTTGGTGTTGGACCTTCGTTGCCTAAATTGTGTGCATGCTGTGCTTCCATCATCTCCTCTTTGCAGGCTCGGCGCTGTGTGGTCTTCACCACGTTCTAGCATTCTGGACCAACTTCGACAACGACAAGCTTTCCTCATCCTCACACCAAAACTTATTCAGACCAATGGGTCTGTAAGATGTCATCATCACTTTCCAAACAGGACTTCGGTGACTGATTTTCTGCGAGTGTCCCATCAATGCAATCCCAGAAGTAGGGTTTCACAAATCTAGGGGAGTACCGTTTCCCCTGTGCCAGGTCGGGCGGACTTGCGTGCATGCTTTCGTAATTTGTTAGGCGCCACCTATAAGGCACTAGCGTCTAGCAACACACTACTCAGTTTGCTGTCAGGGTTCCATCTTTGCAATAAGTGATAATCCAAGTAAATGTAAATCTGCAACGGCGACCCGATCCGCTAGCATTGAGGCACAGCTGCCTTTTCGCCGCTGCTTTGTGCTACCCTTTACCTTTGCCACGCGCTTGCTTGACCGCCTAGCCACTGCCGGCGATCACTTCCTTAGTCAGCACCCAGATGATCTCACCCTTACTGCCTTCGTCACCGCCCTGTCCGCGATAGAGACCCGCCAACGCACAATCGCTCAGTCTAGCGGTACTACGCCGGTCCCTATCTTCCAGGGCTGTGCTCCCTCCCAGTGCACTTACTCTGACGTTTTTGCCGCTGTCACTGAGAGAGCCCTTGCTGCTGAGAGCGCCGCTGCGGCCCCAGCGCAGCAGCGTTCGGGTAAGGGCCGCCGCCCTAAGGGGGACCGTGGCGGAGGGAAGGGTGGTGGGGATGGTGGAGGTGGGGGCGGAAATGGTGGTGCAGAAGAGGGGGCAGAGGCTGGCGCCGCAATCGCAGCAGCAACAGCAGCCGCCATGGTGGCCTGGTGGCGCTGGTGGTGGTCGTCGTGGTGGTGCGTCGCGCAGCTCGGCGTCGGGTGGCAGCTCCAGTGTGGTCACCTGCCACTACCATTTTCAGACCGGCCCCCGCCGCGGCACTGTCTGCGACCGTCCCGGTCACACCGCCGCCCGCTGCTACCGTTGCCTCGACGACCTCTTCCGTCTCTGCTTTGGTCCCATGTCGGACCCTCCAGACCGGTATCTTTGAGCTTGACATGGGTCAGATTAGGTATGATATGTATGTCATGTATGCTGATGATTCTAGCGTGATTGGACCCTAGTACCTGGTGTTGCCTACTGTAGGTGTGTCCACTAAGTGCAGTCTAGTTTCCCCTGCTGCGTCAGGCGTAGGGCAGCATGCATTCTTTAGCCTTGTCTCCACGTTAATTCATCCGTCTGCGGCCACTACCGCCGTGCTCTCGTTCACGCTTGACGTTGGTGCGTCCGCCTGCTTTTTTCGCGACCACACTTCGCTCACGCCGCTTGTCGCCCCTGCCGCTGTAGCGCTTGCTAACCCCTTCCCAGGTCCGGTAGTTTCCCGTCGCTCCACTGCCCTTCCCTGCCCGGCGGTTCCCTCGGGCTCCCTTACAGACTTGCACATCCCCTCGTTCTCCAGGAACCTATTTGGTGTCGGCTGTCTTCAGGACCTCGACACAACTACTATGTTCCCTGGACACGAGCGTTACGCAGTATGTACTGAGGCCGCCACTGGTGCCCCTCTCACCACGTTTCAATTGCTCACCCACCCTTAACTGCTGTGGCACCCCAACCTAGTTCACCCCGCACTCCCTTGTCTGCGTTACATGTCCCATTACGAGATTGTCTTTGGTCTCCATGTGTCACTCTTTGCCCTCCCTCCCTCGCCTACACCGCCGTGCACGCCCTGCATCGAGGGTCGGCTCCGTCGTGCTTCTTACTCCTCCTCGCTCCCCACTACAATTGCACCACTCCAGACCCTGCACCTGGGCGTTTGGGGCCCAGCCTCTGTCCCAGGGCCGCGTCGAGAGCGCTACTTTCTAGTGCTTGTCGACGACTACACACGCTCCACCACGGTGTTTCCCCTGGAGTAGGAGGCCGACGTGCCCAGCGTTCTTATTACGTGGGTCGTAGCAATACGAGTCCACCGTGGCCTCCCTGTGCTGCGTCTTCACTCCGACCCTGGCGGCGAGTTCGCCTCCGGTCGGCTTGGCCAGTTCTGCCGTGCGGAGGGCATCACCCAGTCGTACACCCTGCCGGACTCCCCACAGAAGAATGTGGTCGCTGAGCGACGCATCGGTTTGGTCCTGGACGTACCTCCATGATTCATGCCGGTGCACCCCATTTTCTGTGGTCGTTCGGTATTCGCTACGCCGCTCACTAGCTTAGCCTGTGGCCACACTCCCAACGGCAGCAAGTTTCGCCGACCCTTCTCTGGACCGGGTTCCCTGGTGACGCGTCTGCATTTCACGTCTGGGGCTACCTCGCTCACGTTCGTACCTCTGGCACGGAAAACCTCACTGCCCGCAACGTCCCTTGTGTCTTCCTTGGTTTCCCCCTCGACGCGTCTGACTGGCGCTTTCATCACCCGCCGCCTAACCGTTTCTTTCACTATCGTAACGTCACTTTTGACGAGTCTGTCTTCTTCTACACCCGCTTTCTCCACCTAGGTCTCCCAGTTACCCTACCCCTGTTCCTGGTCCCCACTCCCCTAGTGGCCCCTGCTCCTCTTCCTCCTCGTCCTGCCCCGTCTGGTGTATCTCACGTCACTCCCCTCCCGTCGGTTGTCCCGGTGGAGGAGTCGGTTGACTCCGGGGGCCCCGCGAATTCGGTCTCGCCACCTGTCTCCGCCCCGGTAACTCCTCCTGCGCCGCCGCCGTAGTAGCCTCCATCGCCGCCGCCACCGTCACCGTTACAGCCGCTACAGCCGCAGCCGCCGTCGCCACCGCCGCAGCAGCAGCCGCCACAGGGCTCCGCGACCTCTCGGGGTGCGGGCGTTGAGGAGGGTGCTAGTCCTGGGGGTACTGTCGTGGCTTGGCACAGTGGTCCTAGGGGTGGCACCGGTGCTGGAGAGGGTTCTCGTTCTAGGGGTGCTGTCGTGGAGCGTCTCGGAGGAAGCCGTGGTGGAGCTGGAGGTTCTGGTGTCGGTGTGGAGCCGCAGCAGCAGCAATCGCCGCTGGTCTTCCCTTCGCCTCCTCGATCTTCCCTCCCCTGACCGCCCGCCTGGGCCTTCCCCGCCTATCTACGATAATGTGTTTCCTTCGCCTCATTCGTCTCCGGCTCGTTTTGACCTGCATTCTCCTCATGTGTCTGCTCCTGTGTCTCCTGAACCCACGCCTCCGTCCCACTTCTGGTCTCGCCGTCCCTCTCGTGCTCATCCTGTCTCTCCTGTCTAGTGCTCTCACCCTATGTTGCTTCGTTCCCACGTGTCTCATCCTCCCTCCTTCCGTCGCCTCCTTCGTCCTCGCTGGTTGTCGCTCCGCCTTCCCTATCTCACTTCCTCTATGCCGCTAGTCCTTTTGTTCCTCGGGTCCTCGCCTCTCTTATTACCGACCCGTCAGTTCCTGTCTCCAGTCTTGACGCTCTTGTCGCTGCCATAACTAACTTTGCATCTACCCGCCGCCTTGAGTACGCAACCGCTTTGGTCTCTGACCCTGCCCGACCTCTGTTCGTCGAGGGTGCCCCTGCCCTTGGCAGTGACGCCATAGAGGACCGGCAGTACGAGCTAGCTCTCCTGCCTCAGGCCGCGCCTCATCTCTGTTCCATGCTGCTAGTCCCTGAGGGTGACTCAGACGCCCTTGACATCTCAACCCCTCGCACTTACACTTAAGCGACCTCGGGACCCTGGGCCTCTCAATGGATAGCTGCCATGGACGTGGAGATGGCATATTGGAGATCCATCGGCACCTACGTCGACGCAGTTCCCCCACCTGGGGTGAACGTAGTCGATGGCAGGTGGCTCTTCGAGGTGAAGCGCCCTCCAGGAGAGCCGCTGTGTTCGAGGCGCGCTACGTTGCTAGATCCTTCAATCAACGCGAGGGTGTTGACTTCTTTTAGACGATCGCCTCGACCCCGAAGATGACCACTTTTCGGGCACTGCTACACTTAGCAGCACAGCATGACTAGAGTTGCACTCTCTTATCTTCTGGACAGCTTTTCTTCATGGCAATCTTCATGAGCAAGTCTACCTCCGTCGCCCACAAGGCTTCATCAGCACCTTCGCCTCGGGGACCCAGTGGCTCCTCCGGTGCCCGGTTTACGGCCTGCGGCAGGCACCTCGAGAGTGGCACGACACTCTTCATGCTACATTAGCTGACCCGCAGTTCTACCCGTCCCCCGCAGACCCTTTGCTCTTCGTTCGTTCAGGCCAGACACCGTTGTACATCATTGTCCATGTAGACGACCTGGTCTTCGCCACTATAAAGAGAAACGCACTGACCTCTGTGAAGGCCGAGCTACTAAGGAGATACACCTGCACTGACCTTGGAGAGCTGCACCGCTATCTTGGCGTGCAAATCTCTAGAGACAGGGCAGCGCGCACCATCACTCTCACCCAGTCACACTTGATGCGCTAGGTCTTTCAGAGGTTCGGTCTTCAGTTCTCATTCGCACAGCCCACTTCTTGCCCAGTAGGTCATTAATTCTCACCTCCAGTTTTTTTGGAGTCAGTAGAGCCTACTAGTCCGTACGCAGAGCTAGTGGGTTGCCTCATGTACCTGATGACTTGCACTCGTCCAGATCTCGCATACCCTCTCAGCATCATGGCTCGCTTTGTGGCGACAAGCAGTACCGACTGTGGCACTGGTCGGCCGCGAAGAGGGTTTTGCATTATCTAGCGAGTACATCGGGTATGGGGCTAGTGCTAGGAGGACGCAGGTCAGTGGACCTTACCGGGCACACAGATGCTTCGTGGACAGACGACGTTGAGACACTCAGGTTCTCATATGGCTACTGTTTTAGCCTCGGTGCAGGTATTATCTCGTGGAGGTCCACTCGCTCGTCGTCTATTGCCCGGTCTCGCTGTGACACTGAGATCTACGCTGGTTCCATGTCGGCAAAGGAGATCCGCTGGCTGACTGTCTTGCTCACAGACTTAGGTGAGCGGCCTAGCTCTGCCCCGGTCATGTACGCTGACAACAGGGCCATGATCCTCCTATGTCATGAGCCTCTGCTGGAGGGCAGAGCGAAGCAGATTCAACTGCGATTCTTCCTTCTGCGCGAGCTATAGTAGCGCCGCCATGCCCGCGTAGTACACTTGGCCTCAGGTGCCAACATAGCTGATCATCAGCAGCACTGTGTCTAGCTTGGTCTAGTTCCTGTAGCTTCTCACTTGCTAGGACCTTGATTGTGTACTATATATTCTATTACATTGATTGGCCTCATGGCTCCTGCTCTAGTGGTTGGACTAGTAGTGCCGCCCTGGATTACTCTTATTTAGTTTGTAATCTTGCTAACTAGTATTTGGACAATTGCCTTAGAGGTTGGACTAGTAGTGCCACTCTGAGCTGCATATCTCGTGCTAGTCGCTGACCCTTGTCTAGCATAGGGGGTGTGTCAATATATATTTTGTATATGTTATAGGCTGGATAGGTGCATGCTCAAATAGAGTACAACACATGAGGTTATATTCCCTTATATCTAGTTACTTCCTTACTCTGAGACTTACATCCTTTTCGTATTCACCTCTCGGTCCTTCGCAGCACATCCTGACCGCTTTACATGACGAACACCAGATCCGCGTTACCCAATGTGGATATTCCGAGCCGCATGCATATTTACATGCTTTTTTATATTTTGTGCCCATCGAGTGCGCTCCAAGCCCATTTTCCTGCCACACGCCGGAGGTTTGCCGTATCAGAATAATTGAATAATGGTAAAGTGAGAGTACACACAAATATATCTAAGTTTTGTATCCTCTAAGAGGTGACTCTATACAGTCTATACAAACATGACAAATACACATGTTTGACACACCCCCTAGACTGCATAGGGGAATACCCTAAACAAGCAGCTCAGGGCGGCACTACTAGTCCAACCTCTGAGACAAGGGTCTGAGCGACCGGTCAGAAGGAGTACAGACAAGGCAAGCACAAGAGCAGGGCGGCACTACTAGTCCAGCCACTGGGAGAGGACACAAGTCCAGTCTGAGTATACATATAAAGGACAGTACAAAGTCAAGGTCCTAGCAAGTGAGAGGCTACAGGAACTAGACCAAGCTGTACACAGTGCCGCTGATGATCTTTAGGCGCAAGCGCCTTCGTAAAGATATCAGCCGTGTTGGCACCTGAGGCCAAGTGTACTACGCGAGCCTGACGTCGCTGCTGTAGCTCACGCAGGAGGAAGTACCGCAGCTGAATGTGCTTCGCTCTGCCCTCGAGTCGAGGCTCCTGACACAGGAGGATCATGGCCCTGTTGTCAGCGAACAGGACCGGGGCAGAGCTAGGTCGCTCACCTAAGTCAGTGAGCAAGAAGGTCAGCCAGCGGAGCTCCTGTGCCGCCATGGCACCGGCGTAGATCTCAGCCTCACAGCTGGACTGTGCAACAGACGAGGAGCGAGTAGCTCTCCACGAGACGGCACCTGAGCCAAGGCTGAAGCAGTAGCCCTGGGTAGACCGGAGTGTCTCAGCGTCGTCTGCCCACGAAGCGTCTGTGTGCCCAGTAAGGACCGCTGGCCTGCGTCCTCCTAGCACTAACCCCATGCCCGATGTACTAGCAAGATAACGCAGAACCCTCTTAGCGGCAGACCAGTGCTGCGGTCGGTGTCTGCCTGTGGCCACAAAGCGAGCCAGGATGCTGAGAGGGTATGCGAGATCTGGGCGAGTGCAAGTCATCAGGTACATGAGGCAACCCACCAGCTCTGCGTAGGGGCCGCTGGGCTCTACCAACTCCTCAGGCACTGGAGCGGAGAGCCTGTGGTCTACAGGCAGAGGGGTGGGCTGTGCAGAGGAGAACTGAAGGCTGAACCTCTGAAGGACCTGGCGCACCAAGTGTGACTGAGTCAGGGTGATGGTGCGCGCAGCTCTGTCCCTGGAGATCTGCAAGCCAAGGTAACGGCGCAGTTCTCCAAGGTCAGTGCAGGTGTGTCTCTTCAGCAGCTCTGCCTTCACGGAGGCCAGCGCGTCCCTGTCTGCTGTGGCAAAGACCAGGTCGTCGACGTAAACGAGGATGTAGAAAGGAGTCTGGCCTGCACGAACGAAGAGTGAAGGGTCTGCAGAAGACGGAAAGAACTGCAGGTCAGCAAGCGTAGCACGCAGAGTGTCGTGCCACTCACGGGGAGCCTGGCGCAGGCCGTAGACGGGGCGCCGCAGGAGCCACTGGGTCCCAGGAGGGAAGGTGCCAGTAAAGCCCGGAGGGCGGCGCAGGTAGACCTGCTCGTGTAGGCTGCCCTGAAGGAAGGCAGTGGAGAAGTCGAGGGAGTGAAGCTCGTAGTCACGCTGAGCAGCTAGGTGTAACAGAACCCGAAGAGTAGTCATCTTCGGGGTCGGAGCGAAAGTCTGGAAGAAGTCCACCCCCTCGCGCTGACTGAAGCCTCTAGCCACATAGCGCGCCTTGAAGACAGGCGGCTCTCCAGGAGGGCGCTTCACCTTGAAGAGCCAGCGGCCATCGACTACGTTCACCCCAGGTGGGGGAACTGCGTCGACGAAGGTGCCGGTGGATCTCCAAGATGCCATCTCCTGCTCCATGGCAGCTATCCACTGCGAGGCCCAGGGTCCCGAAGTCGCCTCAGCGTAAGTGCGAGGGGTCGGGATGTCGAAAGCGTCTGGGTCACCCTCAAGGACTAGCAGCATGGAGCAGAGATGGGGAGCAGCCTCGGAGAGGAAAGCAAGCTCGAACTGGCGGTCCTCCAGGACGTCACTGCCAAGGGCAGGAGCACCCCCGACAGACGGAGGACAGGCAGGGTCAGAGACCAGAGCGGTGGCGTAGTCAAGGCGGCGGGTAGAGGCGAAGTCAGCGACAGCAGCGACAAGAGCGTCAAGGCACGAGACTGGAACAGACGGGTCGGTAACGAGAGAGGCAAGGACCCGAGGAACGAGAGGACGAGCGGCACGAAGGTAGTCGGACAGCGGGGGGGGCGCAACAACAAGGGAGGACGGAGGAGGTGACGGCAGAAGGGGAGGACGAGACGCGTGTGAACGAAGCAACATAGGGTGGGAGCGCAGGACAGGCGAGGCAGGACGAGCACGGGAGGGACGGTGAGACCAGACGTGCGATGGAGGAGTCGGGTCAGGAGACAGGGGAGGGGACACAGGAGGGGAACGAGGGGGGAGACGGGCCGGGGACGAGTCCGGCGGAGGGAAAACAGGGCCGTAGACATGAAGAGGAGGAGACGGTCGGGGAGGAACCGACGCAGGGTCGGGGGACGGAATGCCGAGCAGGCGAAGGGCGGACACCGGCGGGGACTGCTGCTGCGGCGGCACAACGGCGACACCGGGACCGCAAGCTGCTCCTCGGCTACCACCGGCACTCTCCACACCCGCACCCCCAGAGGGACCACCCTCAGGGCGACCGGGACGAGCACCCCCAGAGTCAGCGAACGGGGGCTGCGACTGCGGCGGCGGCGGCGGCGGCGGCGACGGCGACGGCTGCAGTGGCGGCAGGGACGGCGGAGGAGGGGACTGGGGAGGGGACACCTGGGGAGGGGCGGCCGGCGAGGACTGCACCGGAGGGCCACCAGAGTCAGAAGACTCCTCAACCGGGTCCACGGACGGAAGGGGGGTGACATGGGAGACACCAGAGGGGGCGGGACGGGGAGGAGGAGGAGGAGGGGCAGGGACTACCGGGGAAGGGGTGACCAGGAACAGGGGGGGGGTAACCGGGGGACCACGGTGGGGGAAGCGGCGGTAGTAGGAGACGGACTCGTCAAAGGTGATGTCACGAGAGTGAAAGAAGCGGTGAGACGGCGGGTGGTAAAAGTGCCAGTCGGACGCGTCAAGGGGAAAACCGAGGAAGACGCAGGGAAGGGTGCGGGCAGTGAGCTTGTCCGTGCCGGAGGCACGGACGTGAGCAAGGCAGCCCCAGACGTGGAACGCAGACGCGTCACCAGGAGACCCAGTCCACAGACGGGTCGGCGAAACCTGCGGCTGCTGAGGGTGCGGCCACAGGTTAAGCTGGTGAGAAGCGTAGCGCACAGCGAACGGCCACAGAAAATGGGGTGCACCGGCATGGACCATGGAGGTGCGAGCGACCTCCATGACCAAGCCGATGCGTCGCTCAGCGACCCCATTCTGCTGCGGGGAGTCCGGTAGGGTGAACGTCTGGGTGATGCCCTCCGCACGACAAAAGCGACCAAGGACACCTGAGGCAAACTCGCCACCACGGTCTGAGTGAAGACGCAAGACAGGGAGACCGCGGTGGACACGCGCAGAGACAAGCCAGGGGATGAGGGCGCCAGGCACGTCGGCCTTGCGCTCCAGGGGAAAGACTGTGGTGTAACGAGTGAAGTCGTCGACAAGCACAAGGAAGTAGCGCTCGCGACGCGGCCCAGGGACGGGGGCGGGGCCCCAGACGTCCAGGTGCAGGGTCTGCACCGGCGCGGCGGTAGGGGGGAACGAGGAGGAGTGAGGGGCACGGCGAAGCCGACCCTCGACACAGGGCGTGCAAGGTGGAGCTGGGGAGGAGGGAAACGCGGGGAGTGAACCTGGGAGACCAAGGACAAGACCGTGCTGGGACATGTGACGCAGACGCGGGAGCGCAGGGTGACCTAGGCGGTGGTGCCACAGGAGGGTCGGGTGAGTGAGGGAGCGACAGGAGCAGGCAGCAGCAACCTGGGTAGACACAGCCACCTGAGGGGGCGCTCCAGCCGGGGGGGGCACGGTGTCCAGAGTGAACAGGCCGGACACCGGGTCCCGGGGGAACGTGGACAGGGGGGCACCAGTGGCGGCCTCGGTACAGACAGCATACCGCTCGTGACCAGGGAACGTAGTGGTGACGCCAAGGTCCTGGAGGCAGCCGACACCAACTAGGTTCCTGGAGAACGAGGGGATATGCAGACCTGTAAGAGAGCCCGAAGGAACCGCCGGACAGGGAAGGGTGGTGGAACTGCGGGCGACTACCGGGCCGCCGGAGGGGTCAGCAAGAGAAACGGCAGCAGGAACAGGAAGCGGCGTCAGGGTGGTGGAGTCGCGGAAGAAACACCGAGAGGCGCCAGAGTCCAAGGTGAAGGAAAGCGAAGCCGAGGGGTCTGGCGACGGAACGACGGCAGAAGCACCAAGACTACACAAAGCAGGGGATCCTACGCCTGACGCAGCAGGGGAGGCTAAGCTAGGCACACCTACACTAGGCAACAGTGAGTAATAAGTCGGAAGCACACTAGAGTCATCAGCATACATCACATGCAGAGCAGAAACAATGGCATCCATGTCCATATCAAAGATCTGAATCTGACGACTAAGCAAACTGTGCCAGTCCGGAAGGTCTGGCGACGGGCCGAAACGCTGACGAAAGAGGTCGTCCAGGCGACGAAAGCAGCGGGGAGTGGAGTGACCGATCTTACCGCAAACGAAACCGCGGCAAGGACCGGTCTGGATCTGGTACTGACAACGCCCGCCGGCAGAGCCACCACGCGGCACACCACCACGCGCCCGTCCACCGCCAGCGCCGGGCCACCCTGGCGGGAGAACACTCGTCTGCCGCGTCTGCGACGGCTGCTGCGGCTGCTGCGAAGGCTGCGACTGCGGCGGCTGCTGCGGCTGCTGCAACTGCAGGAGCGGCGACTCAGCTGGACTGGGCAGGGTCCCCTCGTCCGCTCCAGCACCAGGCGACCCGACCCCACCACTACCCCCGCCCGCACCCCCGCCGCCCCCTCCGCCGCGCCCAGCCTTGGGGCGGCGGCCCTTCCCAGAACGGGCCTGCGCTGCAGCAGCAGTCTCAGCCACTGCGGCAGAGCCGTCGGAGAAGGTACACTGAGCGGGGGCACAACCCTGAAAGATAGGGACCGGCACGACACCGCTCGCCTGGGCGATGGAGCGGTGACGGGTCTCTATCACAGTCAGGGTGTCGACAAAGTCAGTGAGGGTGAGGTCTGCGGGGTGAACACTAAGGAAGCGGTCGCGGGCGACAGCAAGGCGGTCAGGGAGGCGGGTGGCAAGCAGGTAGAGGGTAGAGGTAATGGGCGGCTGGTGGGCTCTAAGCTGTGCGTCAGTGCATGCGGCGCGCCAGGTCTCCTCTATCGAGCGCAGGTGGGCAGCGAGGTCAGAGACAGTGGGGAACGAAGCAAGGTCAGGAAAGAGCAGCGGGAGGATCAGGCGACCCACCGAGGCAGCCGGAGGGGTGGAGTAGCGCTTGATGACAGCATCTAAGTATGCCTGAGCAGTAGTGAGGGACCTAAAGCGAGGACGCTCGGACGGGGGGAGGGCGTTGCTAATGGCAAGCTGGGCGACAGCATCGCGAGAAAGCCAGACTGAGCGCGCACGGGCAGTGGCAGCAGTAGACTCACGCTCAGTGGGTGTGGGGTCAGCGGGCAGAATAGCAGGAGGGTCTGGGCAGGGGAGCGTACCGTCAAGGTGTGCGGAAAGCGGTTCACCATCTTGCCGCTGGCCAGTGAGTTGGCGGCGGAGGTCGGCAAGCCACGCCTCGAACTCTAGGGGCTGACCTTCAGCGTCGAAGCGAAGCTCCGCCGCCATCAGGAACAGTCCAGTGCTGTGCAGGGCGGTGCAGCTAGGTGGGGTGCGGTGCAGTGCGATACAGTGCGGTGCAGTGCGGTACTGTGCGGTACAGTGCGGTGCAGTGCGGTGCAGTGCGGTGCAGTGCGGTACAGTGCGGTGCAGTGCGGTGCAGGGCGGCACGGAGCAGGGCGGGGTGGGGGGGGGGGGGGGGGGGGGACCGTACCAGTGAGGAGGACGGGGCCGGGGCTGGCCCGACGGGGCCAGGCGGGCGCGACGGGGCCGGGCTGATGCGACAGGGCCGGGACGGGGCGACGGCGCCGAGCGGGCGCGACGGGGCCGGGCTGGGGCGACGGGGCCGGGCGAGTGCGGCAGGGCCGGGCCGGTGCGACGGGGCCGGGCGAGCCGGACGGCGGCCGGGCTGGTGCGACGGGGCCGGGCGGCTGTGACGGGGCCGGGCAGGGTGCGACGGGGCCGGGCGGGTGCGACAGGGCCGGGCGGCTGCGACGGGGCCGGGCGAGCGCGACGGGCCGGGCAGGGTGCGACGGCGCCGGGCGGGCGCGACGGGGCCGGGCGGCGGCGACGGGGTCGGGCGGGCGCGACGGCGCCGGGCGGGCACGACGGGGCCGGGCGGCGGCGACGGGTACGACGCGGCCGAGGAGGGGCGCTACGGGGCCCAGAAGGGGCACGACGGGGGGCCCAGGAGAGGCGCTACGAAGCCCAGGAGGGGCGCGACGAGGCCCAGGAGGGGCGCTACGGGGCCTGGGAGGGGCGCGACGGGGCCTGGGAGGGGCGCGACGGGGCCCAGGAGGGGCGCTACAGGGCCCAAGGAGGGCGCGACGGGGCCCAGGAGGGGCGCTACGGGGCCCAGGAGGGGCGCGACGGGGCCCAGGAGGGGCGCTACGGAGCCCAGGAGGGGCGCTACGAGGCCTGGGAGGAGCGCGACGGGGCCCAGGAGGGGTGCTAGGGGGCCTGGGAGGAGCGCGACGGGGCCTGGGAGGGGCGCGACGGGGCCTGGGAGGGCGTTACAGGGCCCAGGAGGGGCGCTACGAAGCCCAGGAGGGGGCGCGACGAGGCCCAGGAGGGGCGCTACGGGGCCCAGGAGGGGCGCGACGGGGCGCTACGGGGCCTGGGAGGAGCGCGACGGGGCCCAGGAGGGGCGCTAGAGGGACTGGGAGGGGCGCGACGGGGCCTGGGAGGGGCGCGACGGGGCCTGGGAGGGCGGTACAGGGCCCAGGAGGGGGGCTACGAAGCCCAGGAGGGGCGCGACGAGGCCCAGGAGGGGCGCTACGGGGCCCAGGAGGGGCGCGACGGGGCGCTACGGGACCTGGGAGTAGCGCGACGGGGCCCAGGAGGGGCGCTAGTGGGCCTGGGAGGAGCGCGACGGGGACTGGGAGGGGCGCGACGGGGCCTGACAGGGGCGCTACGAAGCCCAGAAGGGGCGCGACGGGGCCTGGCAGGGGCGCTACGAAGCCCAGGAGGGGCGCTACGGGGCCTGGGAGGAGCGCGATGGGGCCCAGGAGGGGCGCTAGGGGGCCTGGGAGGAGCGCGACGGGGCCTGGGAGGAGCGCGACGGGGCCCAGGAGGGGCGCTAGGGGGCATGAGCGGAAGCGGTAGGTGGGGGGGGGGGGGGATCCTACCTACGCGTGATACCATATCAGGATAATTGAATAATGGTAAAGTGAGAGTACACACAAATATATCTAAGTTTTGTATCCTCTAAGAGGTGACTCTATACAGTCTATACAAACATGACAAATACACATGTTTGACATGCCGAACCTGCTTGTTTGCTTCGTGCCTAGCTATATCCTGGTGCTGTGCTGGTTTGATGTTACCAATTGTGTAATCTTTCTCGCTTCTTGTGCATCATATAAGTTTCATACTTCATTGGATATGAAGGTGGAATTGCGGGCTAAATGTAGAAAGAATAGACAGTGTATTATGATTGGTAGCTCATTTATACCGCATCCAGTCTGACAAGATCTTTCTCAATTGTCCGGAAACGCATTGTACCGTTTCATGACGTTCGCATGACGTCACTTTGCATACACGTAATACACGGCACCCACCCAACCAAAAGTACTTTTACAGCAGTGGGGCGGGGCACGGCACACCTGTCGCACTTGACTGGGGAGGTGCTTCCCTGGAGTTCCACGGACGGACGGAGCGACGGAGGGTGTGCTGGCTTGCAGAGCCAAGAGACGTGGCTGATGGGGAGGAGCCGCGCGACGGGTCGCTGGCTGTCTCTGTTGGCGACGAACAATCTGTCAGGGTAACAGTCGCCGAACGACTGTTCAACGTGCAGCGACAACTCGGCGACGCCGACGCGGGAAACGGCTACTCTCCCGAAGGTGACTGTCCGCGAGTGCTTCGCGGCTGTTTCTACAAGAGCCCCCCTCGAACGTTTGGCGGATGGCTTCGTCGCGGGCAGCCGGGGCGATGCGTGTGCGACACAATTTTCTGTGTGTGTCAATGATCGCATCGCATGTTGACGACGAGGGCTGGACATTGCATTTTCCATTTTCTACCGTGGCAACTCTTGACAATCTAAGTTTCAAACAGCTGTTCGCCAAATTCGGGAAACGCGATTTCGCGCCACTTTTGCAGTCGTCGCGCTGTCGCAATTGACACTGTGGTTGTTTGCAACAGTAACATGGCATTGCCCCCCTCGCCAGACCCCTTGCTGCCAGCATGGGATTTAGGGCTCACGAGTCGTTAGATTGTTCATTTTCTTCGCAAATTCGCTCAATTAATCCCGTTTCAGCTTGGCACGCATCCAGCCGCACTGCCTTGCCTCCCGTTTCGGTTCACTCCATTCCGTGGCTACCCGTGCAGCTTTCGAAAAGGTGAGCGATCCATCCTGCGATGCTGCGACCGTGAATGAAGGAATTCCAGCTGCAGGCTTGGGCCTGTCAGTCGTGCCGAAACTGTCGCCGGATCCTTGCGAAACACCAGCTCAAAGCAGAAAAGGAATTTCTGTCGGTGTGCGCTTCCAGCTGAACATTTTGGCTCCGAATTTCCTCTCATTTTCACCACCACCCCCTCACACACCTTCGCCTTGCCCAAATTCCCCACGCTAGCTTTTCTGCTCCTTTAGCCAACCGCGCCTGCCACGCTATTATCCCTCGTGTCCTGTCACAGCGTTTTCCGCCGCGTTTTACGGTCGTCCCGTCATTTTAAACTATTGCCTCCCTCCTCACAACCTGCTTATAGGCCTCACTTGCTTCCGCTCTTCACGGACTGCTTGCGTCTATCTTCCATACTCAAACACCAGGCAGCACCCACGCATCGTCACGCATTGAGGCGTTCTTGGAGCGACGAGCTGCGTGTCTCGCGGCTCTTTTCTAGCCTTAAAGAAAAATAACGTCGTCGAGTTCCCGCAGATGACGAAGATGCTCTGGCGGATAAGCTGGTCGCTGCCATTCACACTCCTGCTGCTTGGTAAGCTCTCACGCTTTTGCTCCTTGGTAAGTGCCTCCTACTTGGTATCCGATTATCGGGTTTCATACTTACCCCTGCCTCCGAACGATCACAGAATCCCGTTCCCGTTCCCGTTCCCGTTCCCGTTTATCAGGTTTCCGTTCTTGCTTGTCCCTTTCGTTCTCACCTCGTCGTCACGCTTCTGATATCTACACCACCCTTCCACAACCCGATTCCTCCGTGCAGTGTCGCTAGTCGCAGCCTTGTCGCACAGCGACCCTCCGACGAACCTCATCCTCAATGGCGACATGGAAGAGCCCGGCGTTCGCGGCGACGCCAGCGTCGCAGGCCCGCTCACGCGACGCCACAAGAAACGCCTGCCAGCTGGATGGCACCTAGTCTCCGGGTCGATTAAGTACGTGCGGCTCGAGCACTGGCCCGCAGCTTCCGGCGACCATAGCATCGCACTCAACGGGCACGGGCCGGCGAGCCTCGCGCAGCGTGTGGTAACCCGACCGGGCGAATTCTACTTCGTGCATTTCGATCTCGCCGGCGACCCCGGGTTGGAAGACGAGGGCGCCGTGCGAACGCTGCGCGTAAGCGTGATGGACGAGGAGAGCGGCGCGCCGGTTACCTCGCGAACATACGAATTCGACACGTTTTCGCATGGTGGGGCCGAGGAGGCGAAAGGCAGTCGTGAGGGGATGGGGTGGCGGTCACACACGCTCGCGTTTGAAGCACCTGGCGCTGCTGTCACTCTGCTGTTCGCGTCGACGACTCCCGGTATTCACGGCCCCGTTATCGACAACGTGCGCGTGCACAAGCAAAGTGAGTCATTCTAGGAATTCGACTTGACGCCACTGCTGCTGTTTACCGTACGTGGGAATTAGTACCTTTTCTCCCCCTTACTGTCCTACTACCGCCCCCTCCCCTCGCTCCAGTGACAAATCCGCGATTTTTTCTTTGTCGACGTTTTTCAATTTTCCCCTTTTTTGCCCGTCACTAACTAATGGGCTTCCTGTTATTTTCTTCCATCATGAACTTCCAACAGACGCCACGTCAGCGTTCCTCCACTCCCCAAACACTCTCTACCACTCTCCAACCATCGATACCGTGGGACCCGCCGCGACTCCCGAGGCGTGCGGGCGACGCTGCCTCGAGATCCCCGACTGCCGCGGCTTCTCTATTGACATCCCCGTTCCCGGTTTAAGCGGCTCGGTACAGTGCCATTTGAAGATGCTTATGAAGAAGCCATCCATGGTGGGGCAGAACCGGGCGGACTCATACGTTTTGAAGCGCGCCGAGTGCTCGTTCGGGCACAATAACGCGATGCAGTGCCCGGACATGCTGCCTATATCGGGGATGCTGCCCATGGCGTGCGTTGCGCACAAGGCCGCGAAACGGCAGGCGGAGCACCCCTTCCCCGGAACCTGCAAAGCGCTGAAGCGGACGAATCTGTGCCCGTACGCGGGCGGGTACTTCGCTGAAGGGTTTGCTAATATCGGGAGCGCGGACGACTTTAGAAGGTGTTCCTGTGTGGAGGGGTCGGGGGGCATCGCGCGGTTGCAATGCGGACACGTGGTTTGAGGGCAGGAGACAGATGGAGGGAGTCAGGCTGGGAGTGGGGGTGACGGATGTGGGGGATTCGCAGAGTGGGAGATTCCCGAGGTGGGGGATTCGCAGGGGAAAATGGGGAAGGAAAGGGGAGACTGGTGGCGACTGCAGAGCGCAAGGTGGGGGAAACAAGTAACTGTGAAGCGGTAATGCGGTATGGGGTTCCGTGAAGTGGCGTGATTGCAGGAATCGGGGGCGGGGGGTGGGGGGGAGAGGAGGATGGGGGAAAGGGAGGGGTGAGTTCAGCTCCAGGGACGGACATAAACAGAGTTAGATGGGAGCTGGAGGTTGGCCTCCAAGGGCACCCGAAATTCACCCGAGTTCAACCAGCCGTACGCGTTGCTGCTGCAGCATCCTCACGCATCCGCTTCCTCACTCTCCCTCCTCGCTGTCTACCCTCAGTGACAAGGAAATATCAAGTCAGAATGAGGCAGAAGGGCAGGGAGCCATGAAGCAGCAGGAGGCGATGTGGGGAAGCGCAAGGTAAGCCAGATCCCCCTTCCTGAAGACTACACCCCATACTGATACAATAAACATACTAATTGTTTGTTCGTGCACAACGGCCAGGAACAAACTGAGGCTAAGGGGTAAGCTTAGCAGATCTTAAATGTGTCCAGGGTTTCCTAGGAGGGCAGGAGTAGGAGCGTAGGGTGTTGGTGTGCTGTGTGCACACTATAGGCAGCAATCCGTTGTGGTGACTTTGGAATAATGCAAATTCCTAGTTCATAGATATCACTCACTTCCTTCACGTCGTAGTTCCAGTACCTCTAATAACGAGTGACACTCTTGCCTGGAAGAGAAGTGACAAGATGAGACACCTGTTTCTTTTCTATTGTGACATCATTTGTACACAAGCACATTATTACAAAATTCCTATTACACTATTTCACATGGATGCCATGCCGGGACACACACACCAGGCTCCTACTCAACCAGCCCATCATCCCCCCTCCCCTCTGTCTCTTGCACCTGTCACTTGCCTCTCCACCACTGCAACTAGTCGTGCTGCTGCTGCTGCTGTTGCTGCAGTTGCTGCTGCAGCCATTGCTGCTGCCAACGTTGTCGCTGCTGCTGCACTGACATGCCCCACAACAGTTGCTGCTATTCCTGCTGTGATTGGGGCTGCTAAGGCTGCTGCCGCTGCTGCTGCTACACCGTCCTGTATCCCTCAACCTTCTCGTGATGCGTGGGCTGAGACAGTCTCGGGACTGCTTATAACGGGTCGTTTGCCGCGCCAGGGCCTCTTTAAGCGTGCTCATTAGGAGGTCCTCTGCAATCCACATGTCGTACGCTGATTCGTGGATGCTTCGTCGCATTCCAGCGAGCTGCTCTTCGCTCACGGCTTCGCGGGCCTCTGTGCGACCAGAAAATGGGAGACAGAGAGGAAAAGCTTTAGCAGAGTTTCTAGAAGTTTCTAAAAAGCCACACAGTGCAAGCTATTCGGTCTCAGAGATGGGAAGAAAAAGGTTCGTTCTTAATTTCCATCATGGAATGATAGGTTTTAAGATGATATATTCAGGCAACCGAGAGGGAGAGAGTTAACCTAGAAGGCCCACCTTTCGCGGAGATCTCGGCGAATCTGTGCGACGGATGATATCCGTCAGATAGTCGCCAGTCTGTGTCGCACACGTCCCTAGGCGCACGACCCTCCGATTCCCACTGCGAAGCCCCTGCAGGCCTCGCCGGTAGCCTCGCCGGATCGTCAGCGACGTCACGTGCGACTGCTGCGACGTGCTTTTCCCGCCATTCGACGACTCGTCGCATGGCGTCGCCGGCCATCGCCGCGGGAGCTCCCGTCGACGCGGGTTCGACTCCCAATGTCGCCTGATTCCCAATACCGCAGCGGCAGCGATTGGCTCCCATCCCTTGAAAAACTAACTCTGAATTTCCTGAAGCGCGCCTCGTGGTCGAATACGTGTACGCAGGGACAAATATAGTCTCTGATGCCTGAATGGTAGTAATAAGATCCTCTGGTCCTTGGATAGAAAAATCACGGGGGGACATTACGCTGTTTCTCGTACGTGAATAGATGAAAACCGATAAGTCAAGGCGTCTAAGTGAATATATCTGAATCTATGCAGACATTGTATGCATGCAGGAAATTGTACATATGCAGCAGGGCAACCACAGCTAAACCACATTGGCCACGCGGTGCATTGAGAAGGATGCAGAGGAAGCGGGAACCAAAAGCTTCATCACAACCCGCCGCTGCTGGGGCGGCTAGTCAGAGTTCAGGAAGCGAGGCCCGAAAGCTTCAAAGCAGACTGCTGAGACTCTTCTGCTCTGCTGGAGGTGTGGCTGGTGGTGGTGGTGGATTGAGGTGAGGCCAGGCGAGCAAGGCGAGGAGGTGGGGTGGAGGAGATGGAGATGGCAAGAAATGGAAGAGACAGGGGTCAAATGGGGTGGGCTGGGGTGGAAGGGGGGGTGAATTATGGGGGGGGTGGGGCGGGGGGGATTTTCCCTGGTGGCAGATGGCACTGCTGGCATGGGGCAATCTCCTCCACACAAACTCGGGGAATCCGGTTTTTCTTTTGGCATTTTCCTCCTCTCCCTTGCGTCTGTAAGTCCACAGTGACCGTCCGATTGCCGTGGTTTTCCGCAGGCATCTGATTCGATGGCGAGGCGAGTGTGGTGGTCTGGACTGGACATGGGCGTTGTCATTCGCTGTCTGTCCACACCTCACTTCAAGTTTGTTGTATCCAAACAGCTAGCTGTCTGCAGGATGCTTCCACGCACTGATGCTTCTTCGCTAAGTGCCCCACACAAATTTGCTTGTGAGTACATATTATTGATTTTGCTTCACGTCCTGGAATTAAAACTTCGTCGAGATGAACTGCCGAAAGAGGTTTCATATACTTCTGCAAACCCGGTGTGTGTATATTTCACATGCATCCATATATCGAAGGAGTATAAAGATGGTTTCCCTCCCTGATGATGGAGCACAGCATCAGTGTGGGGAGCATCATATCACGCACTTTGTTGCGGATAGAACCAGATTTGAACAATGGGAGCTGGGCTGCACTCGAGGCGCGCTGCAACAATTCTGCATTGCTGTTGGCCAGAGTTCTCCTCAAATCAGGAAATTGTAGACAGCACGTGAAACGGAAAGAGACAATCAATGCTGTTCGGAAACGGAATTGTTACAATCCAGGTGTTACACTTCAGAATAAAAAAATCATAGGTTTTTTCATGAAGCATTTCGTAGGGTTTTGTACTTAAGCGCAAAGAGCGTGTGTCGAAGGATTGAGTAACGAGGGAAAAATACAACTGAGGCAACATCAAAACAGCAGGGATCAAGGATATAGCTAGCCTAAAGCACACGGTCGCGGCTCGGCGGAGCTGCGACGTGTGGTTCGTAAATTAGTGCAAAGCGCCCAGATCTAGGCATGAAACAACAAGGCGGGCGAACTGCATGCGGCTCGTCAGGAGGCCACATTTGGGTACCGCGGCTGGAATTTCTTGGCAGAGTTGCATGGCAACCCAGTTATAGCAATGTACGCCTTACTAACTAAAACTTGTGATAAGGAAATACCATTTCCTTACACCCTCCCCCCTCTAAGGTATGGTATTAGCTAAGACCCCCGATGTCACGCACATTGCGTGACTGGAGGTAGACGCGTAACACGGGGTGATTCTTGATTTGTGCTAGAGGCACTCAACTGTTTTCCAAGGCCGTCTGGTCCTTCCATGACATCAGAAATTCGAGCAGGCTAGCCCCTCCTGGGTCCTTTATCCGATGGCTGAGAATCTTCACAGGTTCGACTGTAGGTTCGGCGAGCATTCGGATGTTTCGGTTGTTTTGGTGGCGCGATAGTTTACTTGTGCTGGCGATGTATGGTCGTAATAATCGCACGTGAAACGATGAGCTTACGTTCCAGATGGCCGGCGGCAGTAGGTGGGCTGTAACGGAGGATATCATGTGGCTGATTCTAAGCGGTCCGAATTAGCGTGGGCGAAGTTTTGGGACGATGGGCAGTCGAAGTTTTTGAGTATCGAGCAATACCAAGTCTCCAGCCAGGTAAGTCATAGCTCGTCGATGTAGGTCAGCGTTGCGCTTGGAAATAACATTCGCATGCTTAATGGCCTTGGCTGCTCGCTCTCGGCCATTTTGTAATATTTTTGCGAACTGTTGGGCACGAGGTACATGATTTTTTATGTTGGGCGTGATCGGTATTGTAGGTTTCTGTCCGTAATTCAGGTAGAATGATGATTGTCGGGTAGTGGCTGGCGGGGCATTATTATACGTTGATTCAATCAGTGGCAGTTGCTTTTCCCCGTCGAACACGTCATCACAGGTGGCGCGAATCAGCTGCTCCATCGTCTGATCGGCCCGTTCGGTCTGTCCGGTAATCTCGGGGTGATAGGCGGAGGAGAATTGCAGCGCTTGCCAAACTATTCCCAGAGGGTGCGCCAGAAGTTGCTGGTGAATTTTGTGTCACGATCCGATATGATGGCGGATGGAATTCCGTGGAGGCGAACGACGGTCGAGATGAAAAGGCAAGGTGCTTCTTCGGCTGAGAGGCTTTTCTTCTAGGCGGCAAAGTGGGTCATCTTCGTCAGCTTATCAACAACGACAAATATCGCGTCATTATAGCCGTCCTTGGCAGATAGTCCTATGACAAAGTCCATCGTCACCTGCTGCCACGCACGCTTAGCCGGCGGAATCGGCTGCAACTGTCCAGCTGGCTTCTGCTTTGATGATTTCATGGGTTGGCTTGTTCTACACAAAACCACATGCCGCTGCACCCCCCCTTGCATGTCAGACGAGAAAAGTTTTGAGCGCGGAAAAAACAACTTGCTCTTTCTCCCCCCACCTATGTTTGGTCCCTTTCCGCAGCATGCTAGTTAATTGTGCAGTTATCCCAGCCAAATTTAGGATAAATCGCCAAACATAATTGACGAACCCTAAAAATCTTTACAGCTCCTACAGGTTCATAGGCGGTAGCCAGGTTTGCACTGTCTCGATTTTGCGCGGGTCCACTTTGGCGCCCTTAGTGGAAATATTGTAACGTGTCCAAAAAATTCCAAGCGGTCTTTTAAAAACCCGCACTTAGACCCCTTCGTGAGCAGCCGATGCTTCTGCAGTAGCGTGAAAACAGCTCCGAGGACCTTTAAGTGCTGCTTCCAAGTCTCGCAGTAGATCAGTATGTCATCCAGGTAGACAATAAAACACTTATCTACCAGCGAACTGAAGTTCTAGTTTATGGTCATTTGAAATGTCGCCAGGGCGTTCGTCAGTCCGAAGGGCACAACTATGTACTCGAAACTCCCCTACCTAGTACGAAACGTGGTCTTGTGATAGTCAGCTGCGACTACGTGAATCTGGAGGTAATCCCCTTGTAAATATATTTTCAGGAAGAAGCGAGCTTTGCGAAGTTAGTTGATCAGTTCGTCGGCGCGCAGGATAGGGTAACGCGACTTGATAGTCACCTTGTTCAGTGCTCAATAGTCAGTGCACATTCGATAGTCGTTGTCCTTCTTCGGGGTGAACAGTATGGGGGTGGCAAATAGTGAGAAGCTCGAGCGGATGATTTATTTTCTCCAGTAAATAGTCTAGCTACTTCTGTAATTCCTCTGACTCCGGCTGTGTCTGATGAAACTGCCGTTGCACTGTGGGTTGTGTCCCAGATTCTTATTCTATTCGATGGTCAAAGGGTCGTTCCCCCTCGAGCAGGTCGTCTGGAAATATCTCCGGAAACCTGCGAATCATCTACACTAGATCGGTCGACACTGCTGTTGTCAGCTTCTCTAAATCGGACGGATGCAATGCTACGTCGACGGCGCGAACGACTACACCGAAGACTTTTGCGCCACATGCAACCGCTCATTTGATCGCCACTGAGTTCACCTACGCCACTCCGCATGTGATCCCCTTCGTCCGTTCTGGTAACGCCACACTACGGCCGTTGAATTCTGATGGAACAGCTGACGGTCGTCCAGTCAGATTTTGGGTTAACGTGTCGCAGCCAATCCCGTCCCAGCAATATATCGAAACCGTAGAGTGTAGTTGCTAGCATCCCCATCCGAAGAATGAATTCAGCTCCACAGCGCACCGGCCGTCCCACCGTCGCGGAGCCCGGCCACGCCGCCGAGTGCTGCGAGCTCCGCCGCCGCCGGCAGCTCTCGTCGAAGCCGCCGCCGCCGCAGCTGGCGCCGCTGGCCACGCTGCCGCACGCCGCCGGCGCTGCCGATGTCGACGCTGCCGCCGTCGCCGCCGTTGCAACCGCTGTCCTCGTTGTCGACATCGCCCCGCCTCACGCGCCGTGGGGTTGACCGTGCTGAAGTATGGGGGTGCTAGGTTAGGGGGTGTGGGTGTGTGTGGGCTTGCCACTACCAAGCCTAGGGGGTGTATTAAATTATATTTGTTATATAATTGTAGGCTTGGTAGGTGTTACTGAACTCCACTGTAGAGGGTAAAACTCCCTCCTTGTATGCCTCTCTCTCTTCTATTCCAACCCTCTTTTCTCGCGTCAACCTCCTCTCGTAGCTCCTAAACCTCTCGCCATTTCATGGCCTCCTTCCTTCCTAGCTAAGTTAGCCTTCTAACAGCGAGGGGTGTGGGGAGGAATGTCTATGGTGTGGGGAACTTAGCCAAAACTTTTGGGGTGCGAGGGGTGTGGGAAGGAATGTTTCTGGTGTGGGGAACTTAGCCGAAATTTTTGGGGTGCGAGGGGTGTGGGGAGGAATGTCTCTGGTGTGGGGAACTTACCGTAGCTGAAATTTTTGGGGTGGGAGGGGTGTGGGGAGGAATGTCTTCTGTGTGGGGGACTTAGCCAAAATCTATGGGGTGTGAGGGGTGTGAGGGGTGTGTAGAGCCGGTACACATGTTGTTAAGACTAGAAAGAATGATAGCTAGGAGTAGGAGGAGCCATTAAAGTGGCGTGGGGTTTTAGGCTAGGCAAAGTGTTGAGAGAGAAGGGAGATTGGACTAGAAGAGAAGGAGATACAAGAAGGGGTATAGTCCCTTCTACAGTAGGATTCAGTAAGTAGCATAACCAAGCCTACAATTACATATAAAAATATATAATTTAACACACCCCCTAGGCTTGGTAGTGGCAAGCCCATCCCACCCCCAGCACCCCCACATCCTTGCACCCCCATTCCCTGCAGCAGCAGTGGCGTTGACAAGCCGGACGACCCCTCGGCGACCGAAGTGGCGACGTCGACAAAGGGTCGCAGCGGCGTCGGCGACTGCGGCGGCAGGGCGTGCAGCACCGGCGGCGGCGACGGCGGCATCGAGGCACCTGGCGACGGCGGCTGCGGCACCCGAGGCAACGGCGGCGTGGCTCAACCTGAGACGACGAGGGGGAGGACGGCACGAGGTCGCCAGCAGCCTGCAGCAAAGGTGACTGCAGGGAAGGAAGGCGCTAGGCATCCTTGAGCTGCGGCGGGGCGGAGCCAGCTGGCGTGGCGAGCTGGGACCGACGCTGCGAGCTGGGACCGACGCGGCGAGCCGGATCCGTTGGGACCGACGCGGCGAGCAGGGTCCGACACGACGAGCTAGGAGGCGCGGGGAGCTGGAGAGCGGGGGCTTGCTACCTGGTGCCTAAACCAGTGCGCGACCCACTGCCGCCCGTGCGCTGACGTCGACGACGCCATCACGCCGCCACGGCTCGACGTCGACGCTGCCGCTACGGCTTGACATCGACATCACAATGGCGCGACGTCACGATAGCGCATCGAGACGGCCGCGGCAAGGCTGCCACGGCAGCACGACAAAGCCGCCATGGCAGCAGGACATGGCCGCCACGGCGGGGCGGAAGTAACTAGAAGAGGGGGGTTATGCGGCGGAAGCGTGAAGAGGCGACCCAGCAGGGCGGACCTCCGGCTCTGAAACCATGTTAAGACTAGAAAGAATGATAGCTAGTAGTAGGAGGAGCCATTGAAGTGGCGTAGGGTTTTAGGCTAGGCAAAGTGTTGAGAGAGAAGAGAGATTGGACTAGAAGAGAAGGAGATACAAGAAGGGGGGGTAATCCCCTCTATAGTAGGATTCAGTAAGTAGCATAACCAAGCCTACAATTATATATAAAATATATAATTTAACACATGTATGTCTCTGTTTCAGAGAAACTCGATTTCTTTGTCAAAGGTCAGAGAAACTGGTACTCCTAGTCTGGGAAATTCTGAGAAATCTTAAACGCGAGGCAAGAGGAGTACAGGCAAGGCAAGAACAAGACCAGGGCGGTGCTGATGCTACGATGCTGATGCTACAGTGCTGATGCTACGATACTGATGCTACGGTGCTGACGCTACAATGCTGATGCTACGATGCTGATGCTACGATGCTGATGCTACGGTGCTGATGCTACGATGCTGATGCTATGGTGCTGATGCTACGGTGCTGATGCTAGGGTGCTGATGCTACAATGCTTATGCTATAGTGCCCTCTGGCGCACCTGTGCTGATGCTGATGTCGACTAAAACATCCTTTTGGCATATCCTGTTCCCCCCTCACATGGATGAGATACGCCTCGCTGGACTCGCGCCCGTGTTCTGCTGGTGATTTTTGAGTCGACACAAAAACCCCCTCTGGCATAAACGGTTCCCCCCTCACGTGGATGAGATGCGCGTCGTTGATCTCACGCCCGTGCCCTCTGCTGTGGTGAGACGGGACGAGATGCTGTATGGTATAGTGCTCAATTGCAACAATTGTCTTTCAGCGGCATCTTGCTGGTCTCGACCCTGGTGTCCTTTGTTGCGGTGAGACGGGACGAGATGCTGTATGGTATAGTGCTATATTGCGACAATTTCTTCTGAAATGCATCTTGCTGGTCTCGTGCAACCCTGTGCCCTATGCTGTGGTGAGATGCTGTCTGTACAAATGATGGCTTCTGCACTTGGATGTCTCTCGTGCTCGCAGGCCCTCTCTCTCATTACAATACCATGTCCACTGTTTCACGATACCATGGCTGCTTCCAGTAATTTCTTCTTGAGCCTCACTCACAGAATTCTCTCCCACAACACCCCCCCCTTCCCTCCCAACACTTCCCCTAACACTGCCCCCCTCCTCCCCCCTCTCCCCCCCCTCCCTCTCCCCTCGACCCCCCAATGTATTTTTTCTCCTTCCACCTGCCCCAGGTGTAGCCTCCCCGACTGGTTGAGTCATCAGTGAACATGGAGTGTGTTGTCAGACACACATATGACGTCACAGACAGGTGAACCCATCATGATGGCCCATTTTGTGGTGATGTGAGCGATAATTGCGTTGGCACCAGGAGAAAGCACTGATAATGGAGTGTGTTGTCAGACACACATATGACGTCACAGACATGTGAAGCCTGCTTCTGCTGATGTCAGTTATGAGAGACAGGAGAGCCCTGCCCCAGTCATTTCGTGCAGCTGAAGGACATCACTAGGACATTATGAGCATGGTGATTTCACTTTCAAGTATCAATTTTTTCTGTTGCCTTTCAATGTGCATCGGACACCAGGGATGGAAGTGTGCCAAGGCACCTTTCAATGTGCATTCTTGCAGAGGTGGTTTTGTTCGATGCACATTGAAAGGTGTCCGATGCATTAAGTGGTTTTTTCTTGCAGAGGTGGTTTTGTTCCACTTTTCTGAGCAAGTGGTTACACGCACACCGAACACTGGGAAACTGATTGTTGATCCAGGTTTGTTATGTTAGGTAACTTCAATTGTGGCCTTTGCAATTGTTCGTGTTATGAGGACATTATGAGAAATCAGGTAAAAGCATGTTATCTATTGCCTCCTTAATATTCATTACAGCTCTGTGGTCCATCACTCCATTGCCCCTACGTGTTGTAGTGAAGTTGCGTCCTATGTGCAGGCTTGGGGGAAACACGTACGGCTTTGTTTCACATCTGTTTGACATTGCGCGCCCAGACAAAGATGACCGATACCCGGGTCAGGATGGATTTGTTCGAAGTGAGAGGGATAAGATTATTTCACAATAAGTCATTCTGATATCGGTATTCTGTCTGGCAATCTCCCATAAGACAGCCTCTCAGTTTTTGCTCCTTAAGTTAGTAAGGAATGAGTAATTCCTTACTGAGGCTTGCTACAGGTCTTAGAACTGAATAATGAATGACTAGAGAACGTGGGTACAATGATATATATCTAAGGGTTATACTCTCTAAGAGGTGACCCAATACAGTCTATTCAAACATTAGAGATACAAATGTTTGACACACCCCCTAGAGTGCATAGGGGCAGTTCCTGAACAAGCAGCTCAGGGCGGCACTACTAGTCTAGCCACTGAGACAAGGGTCTAAATACCGATCAAAAGGAGTACAGGCAAGGCAAGAACAAGACCAGGGCGGCACTACTAGTCCAGCCACTGGGAGAGGACACAAGTCTAGTCTGAGCAAATATATATAAAGGACACTACAAAGTCAAGGCCCTAGCAAGTGAGAGGCTACGGGAACGAGACCGAGCTGTACACAGTGCCGCTGATGATCTTTAGGCGCAAGCGCCTTTGTAAAGATATCAGCTGTGTTGGCACCTGAGGCCAAGTGAACTACGCGAGCCTGGCGGCGCTGCTGTAGCTCGCGCAGGAGGAAGTACCGTAGCTGGATATGCTTCGCTCTGCCCTCGAGTCGAGGCTCCTGATACAAGAGGACCATGGCCATGTTGTCAGCGTACAGGATCGGGGCAAAGCTAGGTCGCTCACCTAAGTCAGTGAGCAAGAAGGTCAGCCAGCGGAGCTCCTGTGCCGCCATGGCACCGGTGTAGATCTCGGCCTCACAGCTGGACTGGGCAACAGACGAGGAGCAGGTAGCTCTCCACAAGACGGCACCTGAACCAAGGCTGAAGCAGTAGCCCTGGGAAGACCTGAGAGTCTCGGCGTCGTCCTAGGCCCAAGAAGCGTCTGAGTGTCCGGTAAGGACCACTGGCCTGCGTCCTCCTAGCACTAACCCCATGCCAGATGTACTTGCGAGATAACGCAAAACCCTCTTAGCGGCAGACCAGTGCTGCGGTCGGTGTATACCTGTGGCCACAAAGCGAGCCAGGATGCTGAGAGGGTATGCGAGCTTTGAACAAATAGACCTCTTTTATTGAAACAAGATTAGAGCAGTCTTGTATATAAATTAGATCTGGGCGAGTGCAAGTCATCGGGTACATGAGGCAACCCACCAGCTCTGCGTAAGGGCCACTGGGCTCTACTGACTCCTCAGGAAATAGAGCAGAGAGTCTGAGGTTTACAGGCAGAGGGGTGGGTTGTGCAGAGGAGAACGAAGGACGAACCTCTGAAGGACCTGGCGCACCAAGTGTGACTGAGTCAAAGTGATGGTTTTCGCAGCTCTATCCCTGGAGATTTGCAAACCAAGGTAACGGCGCAGTTCTTCAAGGTCAGTGCAAGTGTGTCTTTTCAGCAGCTCTGCCTTCACCGAGGCCAGTGCGTCCCTGTTTGCTGTGGCAAAGACCAGATCCTCCACGTAAACGAGGATGTAGAACGGAGTCTGGCCAGTACGAACGAAGAGTGAGGGGTCTGCGGAGGACGGAAAGAACTGCAGGTCTGCAAGGGTAGCACGCAGCGTGTCGTGCCACTCACGGGGAGCCTGCCGCATGCCGTAGACGGGACGCCGCAGGAGCCACTAGGTCACAGGAGGGAAGGTGCCAGTGAAACCCTGAGGGCGACGCAGGTAGACCTGCTCGTGTAGGCTGCCTTGAAGAAACGCAGTGGAGAAGTCGAGGGAGTGAAGCTCGTAGTCACGCTGAGCAGCTACGTGTAGCAGCACCCGGAGAGTAGTCATCTTCGGGGTCGGAGCGAAGGTCTGGAAGAAGTCCACCCCCTCACGCTGACTGAAACCTCTAGCCACATAGTGCGCCTTAAACACATGCGGCTCTCCAGAAGGGCGCTTCACCTTGAAGAGCCAGCTGCCATCGACTACGTTCACCCCAGGTGGGGGAACTGCGTCGACGTAGGTGCCGGTGGATCTCTAAGATGCCATCTCCTGCTCCATGGCAGCTATCCACTGTGAGGCCCAGGGTCCCGAGGTCGCCTCAGCGTAAGTGCGAGGGGTCGGGATGTCGAAGGCGTCTGGGTCACCCTCAGGGACTAGCAGCATGGAACAGAGATGGGGAGTAGCCTCTGACAGGAAAGCAAGCTTGAAATGGCGGTCCTCCAGGACGTCACTGCCAAGGGCAGAAGCACCCCTGACAGACGGAGGACAGGCAGGGTCAGAGACCAGAGCGGTGGCGTAGTCAAGGCGGCGGGTAGAGGCGAAGTCAGCGACCGCACCGACAAGAGCGTCAAGACACGAGACCGGAACGGACGGGTCGGTAACGAGAGAGGCGAGGACCCGAGGAACAAGAGGACGAGTGGCACAAAGGTAGTCCGACAGAGGAGGAGGCACAACGGTAAGAGAGGACAGAGGAGGCGACGGTAGAAGGGGAGGACGAGACGCTTGGGAACGGAGCAACATAGGGTGAGAGCGCATGACAGGGGAGACAGAACGAGCGCGGGAGGGACGGCGGGACCAGACATGAGATGGAGGTGTCGGGTCAGGAGACAGAGGAGGGGACACAAGGGGGGAGCGAGGGGGAAGACGAGCCGGGGACGAGTCCGGCGGAGGGAACACAGGGCCATAGACAGGAAGAGGAGGAGACGGCAGGAGAGGAACAGACGCAGGGCCAGGGGACGGAAGGCCGAGCAGGCGAAGGGCAGACACCGGCGGGGACTGCTCCTACGGCGGCACAACAGCGACACCGGGATCGCAAGCTGCTCCTCGGCTACCTCCGGCACCTCCAGTCCTGCACCCCCAGAAGGAACACCCCAAGAGCCCGAAACCCCTCGAGCACCGGGACCACCCCCAGGGCCACCGGGACAGGCCACGACAGGAACCCCAGGACTAGCACCCACCCCAACGCTAGCACCCCCAGAGTCGACGAACTGTTGCTGCGACGGCGGCAGAGACGACGGCTGCGACAGCAGAGGCGACGTCGGCTGCAGAGGCGGTGGAGGAGGAGATACCTGGGGAGGGGCAGACGGTGAGGACTGCACCGCAAAACCACCAGAGTCAGAAGACTCCTCGACCGGGACAACCGACGGGAGAGGGGTGACGTGGGACACACCAGAGGGGGCAGGACGGGGAGGGGTAGGGGGGGGGGCAGGGACCACCGGGGAAGGAGTGACCAGGAACAGGGGGGGAGTATCAGTGGAACCGCGGTGGGGAGAGCGACGGCAGAAGGAGACGGACTCGTCAGAGGTGACGTCGCGAGAGTGAAAGAACCGGTGAGACGGCGGGTGGCAGAAGTGCTAGTCGGACGTGTCAAGGGGGAAACCGAGAAAGACACAGGGAAGGGTGTGGGCAGTGAGCTTGTGCGTGCCAGAGGCACAAACGTGAGCAAGGCAACCCCAGACGTGGAACGCAGATGCGTCACCAGGGGACCCAGTCCAAAGAATGGCCGGCGAAACCTGCGGGCGCTGGGGGTGCGGCCAGAGGTTAAGCTGGTGAGCAGCGTAGCGCACGGCGAACGGCCACAGAAAATGGGGTGCATCGGCATGGATCATGGAGGTGCAAGCCACCTCCATGACCAAACCGATGCGTCGCTTAGCGACCCCATTCTGCTGTTGGGAGTCCGACAGGGTGAACGTCTGGGTGATGCCCTCCGCACGACTGAAGCGACCAAGGACACCAGAGGCAAACTCACCACCACGGTCTGAGTGAAGACGCAAGACAGGGAGACTTCGGTGGACACGCGCATAGACAAGCCAGGGGATGAGAGCGTCAGGCACGTCGGCCTTTCGCTCCAGGGGAAAAACTGTAGTGTAGCGAGTGAAGTCGTCGACAAGCACGAGGAAGTAGCGCTCTCGACGCGGCCCATGGACGGGGGCGGGGCCCCAGACGTCCATGTGCAGGGTCTGCAGCGGCGCGGCGGTAGGGGGAAACTAGGAGGAGTGAGGGGCACGGCGAAGCTGACCCTCGACAGAAGGCGTGCACAATGGGGAGGGGGAGGAGGGAAAAGCGGGAAACGAACCGGGGAGACCAAGGACGAGACCGTGCTGGGACATGTGACGCAGCCGCAGGAGCGCAGGGTGACCTAGGCGGTGGTGCCTCAGGAGAGTCGGGTGAGTGAGGGACCGACACAAGCAGGCAGCAGCAACCTGGGAAGATGCAGCCACCTGAGGGGGCGCCCTTGCCGGGGGGGGTCACGGTGTCCAGGGTGAAGAGGTTGGACACCGGGTTCAGGGGGAACGTGGAAAGGGGGGCACTAGTGGCGGCCTCGGTACAGACAGCATACCGCTCGTGACCAGGGAACGTAGTGGTGACGCCAAGGTCCTGGAGGCAGCCGACACCAACTAGGTTCCTGGAGAACGAGGGGATATGCAGACCTATGAGAGAGCCCGAAGGAACCGCCAGACAGGGAAGTGTGGTGGAACTGGGGGCGACTACTGGACCGCCGGAGGGGTCAGCAAGAGAAACGGCAGCAGGAACAGGAAGCGGCTTCAGCGTAGTGGAGTCGCGGAAGAAACACCGGGAAGGGCCAGAGTCCAAGGTGAAGGAAAGCGCAGCAGTGGCGTCTGGCGACGGGGCAACGACGGAAGCACCAAGGCTAGACAAAGCAGGAGCTCCTACGCCTGACGCAGCAGGGGAGGCTAAGCTAGGCACACCTACACTAGGTGACCAGGAGTACTAAGAGGGTAGCACACTAGAGTCATCAGCATATTTCACATGCAGGGCAGCAACAATGGCATCCATGTCCATGTAAAAAATATAAACTCTACGACTAAGCAAACTGTGCCAGTTCGGGAGGTCGGGCGATGGCCCGAAGCGCTGACGAAACAGGTCGTCCAGGCGACAAAAACAGCAGGCAGTGGTGTGACCGATCTTTCCGCAAACGAAGCCGCGGCGAGGACCGGTCTGGAGCTGGTACTGACAGCGCACGCCTCCCAAACCGCCACCCGGTACACCACCACGCGCATGGCCACCACCAGCGCCAGGCCACCCGGGCGGGAGGCCACTCGCCGGCCTCGTCTGCGGCGGGTGCTGTGGCTGGTGCGGGGGCTGCGACTGCTGCGGCTGCTGGGGCGGCTGCTCAGCCGAACCCGGCAGGGTCCCCTCGTCCGCTCCACCACCAGGCGACCCGACGCCACCAGTACCTCCGCCTGCACCCCCACCCCCTCCGCCGCGCCCAGACATGGGGCGGCGACCCTTCCCCGGACGGAACTGCGCTGCAGCGGCGGTCTCAGCCATAGCGGCAGAACCATCGGAGAAGGTGCACTGAGCGGGGGCACAACCCTGAAAGATAGGGACCGGCACAGTACCGCTCGCCTGGGCGATAGAGCAGTGGCGGGTCTCGATTATAGTCAGGGTGTCTGCAAAGTCTTTGAGGGTGAGGTCACCGGGGTGAATGCTAAGGAAGCGGTTACGAGCAGCGGAAAGGCGGTCAGGGAGGCGGGTGGCAAGCAGGTAGAGGGAGAGGTAAGGGGCGGCTGATGGGCTCTAAGCTGTGCGCCAGTGCAGGCAGGGCGCCAGGTTTCATTTATCGTGCGGAGGTGGGCAGCTAGATCAGCAACCGTGGGGAACGACGCTAGGTCAGGGAAGAGGAGAGGGAGGATCAGGCGACCCACCGAGGCAGCAGGCAGGGTGGAATAGCGCTGGATAATAGCATCTAAGAAAGCCTAGGCGGTGGTGATAGATCGAAAGCGTGGGCGCTCAGACAGGAAGAGGTCATTGTTAATAGCAAGCTGTGCGACAGCGTCACAGGAAAGCCAGACAGAGCGAGCAAGGGCAGCGGCCGCAGCAGACTCACGCTCAGCAGGTGTGGGGTCAGCTGGCAGCACAGCAGGGGGGTCTGGGCAGGGAAGCGTACCGTCAAGGTGTACCGAAAGCGAGTGGCTATCCTGCCGCTGGCCAGTACGGTGGCGGCGGAGGTCGGCTAGCCAGGCCTCGAACTCCAGAGGCTGGCCTTCAGCGTCGAAGCGAAGCTCCCCCGCCATCAGGAACAGTGCAGGGCGGCGCCAGACGAGTCAGTGGAGTGCAGGACAGCACAGTGCGATGCAGGGCGGGACAGTGCGGGGGGCAGTGCGGTGCAGTACGGTACAGTGCGATGCAGTGCAGTGCAGCGCGGTGCAGTGCGGTGCAGGGGGATGCAGAACTGTACCAGGGAGGGTGCAGGGCAGTACCCGAAGAGCGGGCCGCACACAGAACGGCGGCAGATCGGCGGGAAGGTGAGCACGGGGCCGGAGGTCGACGGGCAGGGCTCGCGCAGGGGTTGGCAGGACGGGCGCGGGGACCAGTAGGGCGGGCGCGGGGCCGGCTAGGACGGGCGCAGGGGCCAGGAAGGACGGGCGCGGGGCCAGCTAGGACGGGCCTAGGGCGGGCGCTGGGGCCGGTAGTACGGGAGCGGGGCCGACTAGGACAGGCGCGGGGGCCGGTAGGACGGGCGCAGGGGCCAGGTAGGACGGGCGCGGGGCCAGCTAGGACGGGCGCGGGGCCAGTTAGGACGGGCACTGGGCCAGCTAGGACGGGCGCGCGGCCGGCTAGGACGGGCGCGGGGGCCGTTAGGACGGGCGCGGGGGTCGGTAGGACGGGCGCGGGGGCCGGTAGGACGGGCGCGGGGCCAGCTAGGACGGGCGCGGGGGCCGTTAGGACGGGTGCGGGGGCCGGTAGGACAGGCGCGGGGGCCAGCTAGGAAGGGCGCGGGGCCGGCTAGGATGGGCGCGGGGGCCGGTAGGACGGGCGCGGGGGCCAGCTAGGACGGGCGCAGGGCCGATAGGACGGGCGCAGGGGCCAGCTAGAATGGGCGCGCGGGCGCGGCTAGGACGGGCGGCTAGGGCGCGGCTAGGGCGGTCACGGGGTCGACTAGGACGGGCGCGGGGGCGGCTAGGTCCTAGAGCGGAAGCGTGGGCGGGCGGCGGGACCTACCTACTGCTGATACCATCTTAGAACTGAATAATGAATGACTAGAGAACGTGGGTACAAGGATATATATCTAAGGGTTATACTCTCTAAGAGGTGACCCTATTCAGTGTATACAAACATTCGAGATACAAGTGTTTGACAAGGCGGACAAAATGCATGCGGCTCGTCAAGAGGCCACATTTGGGTACTGCGATTTGAATTTCGTGGCAGAGCTGCGCGGCAACCCCGTTATAGCAGTGTATGCCTTATCAACTAAAACCCGTGATAAGGAAATACCATTTCCTTACAGTCCTCGTGAACGGAAATCCATACTGCTTTAGCAGTTTTAGAGAGTTGTTTAGTATAAAGATCGAGTTGTCTGGGTCTCCAAGGTTGCTGACACTAGCAAATTTGAGGTCAGCTTTTACACACAGCCGCAACAATGTTCAGAACGGTTGGTTCAGATTTGAGAGGCCTATTTTGAACGGCTTGCCAATTTCCTCCAGCTAGGACCAACGCATTCACGGACTCGTCCGCTCCACTCAGCCATGTTGCTTCTGCAGCTAGAATTGCGCACCGTTCAGGCTGCAAGACCCGTGTGCTAGACCGACCACTCGGTATATTTCACCTCTTGAATCCGCTTGCGTGAAAAAAACCCGCACTTGCAGCTGCTTCTGCCAGTAAGATTGCACACTTGGATTGGTTTGATTTCTTATGAAAACGAATCGAATCGAGAGAAAACCCGACTGATTCCTTCTCGCGAGTTAGAGATGGACCAAGCCCAAACCACAGCAGCTTCGGGGAGGCCCGGCGCAGGTTCGTCAAAGTTCGCTGTAGGTTCGGTGGCGTGCGCTGGGGTTGCCGGCCTGGTGGCGGGCGCCCTGTTGCCATTGGTCGGTCGGCAACTAAGAGGTGCTCTAGGTGAGTGTGGGAATAAGTCAGGGCTTTCCCGCTATTTCGCCTCTTGCTCTTGCTCTTGCTCTTGCTCTTGCTCTTGGTGTGTCCTCTTGTCTTCCTCTGTTTCCCTCACTCGCGCACGCTCTCTGTTTCCCTCACTCGCGCACGCTCTCTGTTTCCCTCACTCGCGCACGCTCTCTGTTTCCCTCACTCACGCACGCTCTCTGTTTCCCTCGCTCGCGCACGCTCTCTGTTTCCCTCACTCGCGCACGCTCTCTGTTTCCCTCACTCGCGCACGCTCTCTGTTTCCCTTTGAAAAGAGTTTTTCCCCTCATACGAAGCGACCCTTTGACTCTTTCCTCTGTTTACCTTTACCTCCCCATCGCTCTCCGACTGAAGTTGAGTTGGTTTCAGAGAGTTATCAAAAGCTAACGCTGTTTACCTTTACCTCCCCATCGCTCTCCGACCAACCCCGCCTCCCCCTTGCCCGCTCTCCAGGTCGCTTTCTGCCCCCCCCTCCTGCGCAACAACCAGCAGCAAAACCAGCAGCAGGCACCAGATCATCAGCAGACGCAAAAGCAGCAGCTGCTGATGTAGGGGACACGCCCGTTGATTCAGCTTCACTACTAGCTGCAGGAGAGGCTCCGGCTACACTTACAAGTGAACCCACTGCTGCTACGGCTGCTGGTACTGCCGCTGCAACATCTGTAGCCCGGACCGACGTAGGTGTGGACCTCGCTGACGTGGCAGTGACGTGGATCCGTCCGCCACATCCCAATTGGCGGGCTCCTGAGCGGTTGCTGCCGCCCTTCCCTGTCCCCTCAGCGGCTGATAGTGGGCGGAAGGAGGATGGGGGGGGGGGGAAAGGGGAGAGGAGGATGGGGCAGGGGGGGGAAGGGGAGAGGAGGATGGGAGGGAGGATAAAAAAGCGGGAGACGAAGGAGGGGAGATGGGGGTGGTGAGTGTGCGAGTTGCAGAGTGCAGCAGCAGTGTGCTGTATCCCCTCGTTATAAGCACAGTGGTTCCACGCCCTATAGCTTTCATCTCGACACTTTCCAAGGTGGGGTCTAGAAGCAATTTTGACATTGTTTCTTCTGCTGACAGTTCTTTCTGATGCTGACGTTGCAGTCTGGTGCTGACGTTGCAGTCTGGTGCTGACATTGCAGTCTGGTGCTGACATTGCAGTCTGATCTGACATTGCAATCTGATGACTCGTAGGGTTTGCTGACAGTGCGTTCTGATGCTGACATTGCAATCTGATGACTCGTAGGGTTTGCTGACAGTGCGTTCTGATGCTGACGTTGCAATCTGATGTCGCACAATGCTCCCATAGAAGTCACCATATTCCAACTTCAACGCTGTGGCCCACAGTTGTCCCATGCTTGTTAGTTACCTCCCTGTTCTCACTTCCGCTCCCAGTTTCCCCCCCTTATCTCGCAACTCAGACTGGCATCGGAAACGTCTCTCTCTCCCTACTCCCATTTTCATGCTGTGGCGACCAACCCTCCCCTGCCTGCCACCTCCCTCTTCTTCCTAAATCCTTTCCTATTGGCAACCCTCAGACTGGAATCGGCAATCTCTCTCCCTACTCCTACTTCACCACTGTGGCGGCTCACAACCCTCCCCTTCTTTTTTCCTCCCGCTTCTGAATGTCCTCTATTGGCAACTCACAGACTGGAATCGGCAACCTCTCTCCCTACTCCTACTTCAACGCTGTGGCTCACAACCCCCCCCTGCTTGCGATCGGCCATTGCTGGTCGAGTGGGAAGCCCAAGGATTCGCTTACAAACATACTGGATACACGGTACTGCACGAGTCATCCAAAGTTTGTTGCATCGTTGACGCCGTGTCTATATCGAAAGTGGCGCGACCTTAGCCTGTTTTGTACCGCATGCATGCAAACTGTTTCTTACACCGGTTTCATGTGTGTACCCGCCACACCGTTACACCGGTTTCATGTGTGTACCCGCCACACCGTTACACCGGTTTCATGCGTGTACCCGCCACACCGCTACACTGGTTTCATGTGTGCACTGATAAGAGAGCTGGTGGTGGCGCGCCAATCACACGTGTGGGCGGCCAATCACACGTGTGGGCCCTAACGCCCCTCACGCCTGCTCTGTTATACCTGTTAATGCCTGCTCTGCCCCTCAAGTTTTGATGTTTTGGTCTATTACACCTGTTTAGTCCCCGGTTGTGCACTGACACACCTGATTCGTGTGTGCACTGACACCGAGAGCTGGTAGTGGCGCTGATGAGTGATTGGTTCGTGGAAGCGGCCAATCACACATGTGGGCCGTTACCCCCGTCATGCGTGTTCCGTTGTACCTGTTAATGTTTTGCTTTATTACATCTGTTTCATCCCCGGTTGTGCACTGACACTGTGATACACCTGATTCGTGTGTGCACTGCTACAGAGAGCTGGTAGTGGCGCTGATGAGTGATTGGTTCGTGGAAGCAGCCAATCACACGTGTGGGCCGTACCCCCCTGATGTCAATGAGATGCGCCTCGCGGGTCTCACGCCCGTGCCTTCTGTTGCGGTGAGAAGTGCGATGCGATAATGCATGATGCTTGATGCCATTATGCATGATTCATGATGCCATGATGCATGATGAATGATGAATGATGCCATGATGCATGATGCATGATGCATGATGCATGATGCTTGATGCCATGATGCTTGATGCCATGATGCTTGATGCTACGATGCTTGATGCCATTATGCTTGATGCCATGATGCTTGATGCCATGATGCTTGATGCCATTATGCTTGATGCCATGATGCTTGATGCCATGATGCTTGATGCCATGATGCTTGATGCCATGATGCATGATTCATGATGCCATGATGCCATGGTATAGCCCCTCAAGTGGCTGAGGTGCATCTCTCTGGTCTCACCCCCGTGCCCTCTGTTGGGGTGAGAAGTGCGATGCGTTTGATGCTTGTTGCCATGGTTCAGTGTGGTAACGCCCTCTGTCGTAACCCCATACCCCTCTCATGTGGTTGAGGTGCATCTCTCTGGTCTCACTCCCGTGTCCTCCATTGTGGTGAGAAGCGACGAGGGTGTGCAACGCTATGATGCTCTAATGCTATATTGCTGATGCTACGATGCTGATGCTAGGGTGTAGACTTGAGCATTTTACCCGGTCGGGTCGCGGGTACCCGACCCGACCCGACATTTTGGCCGAGTCGGGTAATAGGATCTTGACGAATTACCTGGCCGGGTCGGGTCGGGTACTCGGGCCGGGTAATGCATACCCGTTACCCGAGAATTACCCGAAATGTCGGGTAATTTATTACCTGTCGGGTCGCGGGTACCCGACCCGGCTTCGGTTTTGTTACTCCGGGTTTGCTGAATTTTGCAGCCACCTAGGGTACCCGGGTAATATTACCCGACGTCAATTAAATGCGGGTCGGGTATACCTGACCCGCCAGATGGGTACCCAATTACCCGGGATTAAAATGCGGGTCGGGTAACAGATCTCCAAACATTACCCGGAAATTACCCAACCCGACCCGACCCGGTTCAGATCGCGGGTAGGGCAAAACCGAGCCGGGTCAGGTAATTACCCGGTTTTGCTCATGTCTACTAGGGTGCTGATGCTACGATGCTGATGCTACGATGCTGATGCTACGATGCTGATGCTACGATGCTGATGCTACGATGCTGATGCTAGAATGCTGATGCTATAGTGCTGATGCTGCAATGCTGATGCTATGGTGCTGATGCTAGGGTGCTGATGCTACAATGCTGATGCTATAGTGCCCTCTGGCACGCCCGTGCTGAGGCTGATGTCGACTAAAACATCCTTTTGGCATATCCCGTTCCCCCCTCACGTGGATGAGATACGCTCTCTGGTCTCGCGCCCATGTTCTGCTGGTGATTTGAGTTGACTCAAAAACCCCCTCTGGCATAAACGGTTCCCCCCTCACGTGGATGAGATGCGCATCGTTGGTCTCACGCCCGTGCTCTCTGCTGTGGTGAGACGGGACGAGATGCTGTATGGTATAGTGCTCAATTACAACAGTTGTCTTTGAGCTGCATCTTGCTGGTCTCGACCCTCGTGTCCTCTGTTGCGGTGAGACGGGACGAGATGCTGTATGGTATAGTGCTCTATTGCGACAATTTCTTCTGAAATGCATCTTGCTGGTCTCGCGCAACCCTGTGCCCTATGCTGTGGTGAGATGTTGTCTGTACAAATGATGGCTTCTGCACTTTGATGTCTCTCGTGCTCGCAGGCCCTCTCTCTCATTACGATACCATGTCCACTGTTTCACGATACCATGGCTGCTTCCAGTAATTTCTTCTTGAGCCTCTCTCACGGAATTCTCTGCCACAACACCCCCCCCTTCCCTCCCAACACTCCCCCTAACACCCCCCCCTCCCCCCCCCCCTCTCCCCCCCCTCCCTCTCCCCTCGACCCCCCAATGTTTTTTTTTTCTCCTTCCACCTGCCCCAGGTGAAGCCTCCCCGAGTGGCTGAGTCAGCAGTGAACATGGAGTGTGTTGTCAGACACACATATGACGTCACAGACAGGTGAACCCATCATGATGGTGCATGTTGTGGTGATGTGAGCGATAATTGCGTTGGCACCAGGAGAAAGCAGTGATAATGGAGTGTGTTGTCAGACACACATATGACGTCATAGACATGTGAAACCTACTTCTGCTGATGTCAGTTATGAGAGACAGGAGAGCCCTGCCCCAGTCATTTTGTGCAGCTGAAGGACATCACTAGGACATTATGAGCATGGTGATTTCACTTTCAATTATGGGTTTTTTCTGTTGCCTTTCAATGTGCATCCGACACCAGGGATGGAAGTGTGACAACAACGGTTGTTCTTGCAGAGGTGGTTATGTTCCACTTTTCTGAGCAAGTGGTTACACGCACCCAGAACACTGGGAAACTGATCGTTGATCCAGGTTTGTTATATTGGGTAACTTCAATTGTGGCCTTAGCAATTGTTCGTGTTATGAGGACATATGAAATTTGAGAAATCAGGTAAAAGCATGTTATCTTTTGCTTCCTTTATATTCATCACAGCTCTGTGTTCCATCACTCCATTGCCCCTACGTGTTGCAGTGAAGTTGCGTCCTATGTGCAGGCTTGGGGGAAACACGTACGGCTTTGTTTCACATCTGTTTGACATTGCGCGCCCAGACAAAGATGGCCGATACCCGGGTCAGGATGGATTTGTTCGAAGTGAGAGGGATAAGATTATTTCACAATAAGTCATTCTGATATCGGTATTATGTCTGGCAATCTTCCATAAGACAGCCTCTCAGTTTCTGCTCCTTTCTTAGGTTGAAAATGAAATGTTTTTGGCGGTAACGGATATCTGGTATCGCATTCATGGCAGTGGGACTTGGATCCCCGCCACGCACAGAGTGCGCTGCGACCGCTTGCTGCTGAACCACCGAACCGAACCCAATCTGTTGAAAGCAATCACAAGACCAAACAAAAGCATCCACCGGCCACGTTTCCATTGACTGGTCACTGTCGCCCAAAATTTGGGTCGGATCGGTGGTGAGTCACTGTACAGACTGTACTCACTCTCCTGCCCGCCGACAAACTGCGTTGCTTTCACCAGCTACGCCTGAGAGCTGTTGATGCTGGGAGCGGGTGCTTGATTGGCATGTTCTTTGCAGTGCTGCTCCCCCCCCAACCCCCCCCCCCCCCCCCCCCTCCCCCCCACCAGCCTGTGGTTTCTGGGAGTTCCCTTCCCAAGAGTGCGTCGTAGCCCCAAAAGATATGTCGATTTCCCAAATCTATGGGCAGGATAGCAAGTCGATTTTCTTGCTTTTCAAAATCTATGGTCTTCAGGAAGGAACATCACCCTAATAACGGCGTGCGTAATTGTAAAACAATGTTTTATTTCCAGTCACGGGTTCCCCTGATCGCACAAGTTTCTCGCGACCGGGGAGTCAACTGGGAGCAGCCAGCCGACCAGTAGCAATCGCTACACCATTCCACCCCCCACCCGCCGCGCATGCCGTTTCTCCCCCCTCCCCCCCCCCCCCCCCCCCTGATCGTCTTCTGTTCACCCGTAGTGTCCTCCTGACCAGCTAAGCCCGCTGTGACAGACATGAGGGCGGGCCCAATTAGTTCATGCTCTATTCATTTCATGAAAAGTGACCCGAAGTTAGCCTCGTTTGGATTTCGCGAGGACACATGCCAGAAATAGCCGTAACTCTGGACGCTCGACGCATGTGAAGGTACATGTATCCCGTTTACGATTTGGGTGACGGTAGGTGTAAGTTTGGGGGTGGGTGGACACGTGTGGCGCTTTGGGGCTTCGCCAAGACGGGCTTGGCGAGAACAAGGCGACCTTGCGAACAGCTCGCGTGGCGCAACACCAAATCGCACCTGCCACCCAACCCAGCACGAAACTTTGTTTCGCGGGAAGCGAGATTTGGTAACTGCGATTTGGGGCGTCAGAGGCGAACCGTTTTTTTTTTTGCCGCACCCAGTGGTGCCAGCTTCTATATACTGTATATATATTTTCATTCGCAATGCCAGACGCGGTTGGGGGGAAAAAGGATCTGGAGATCGTTTTCAGCTGTAGCTGAGTTCGAAAAGAAGTGTACGAAAACCCCAATTGAACCATTTGGACCCGCCCTGAGGCGATGCATCGCCCTGTGTTCAACCCCCCCTGTTACTCCTGCTGCACACAGCCGCTGCGTCGCGTGCAAAACATCCGCCCTCCGCCAAGCCACCCTCTCCGACCATCCCCCCTCCTGCTCTGCTTGACCTTACGCCAAACCCCTTTCCCCCTTTCCCCCATCCCCCCAAACCTTTCCCATTACCGTGCTGCCCAACCGATCTGGTCGTACCTATTGATACCTAAACGAACCGATACAAAACAAGGTAAACCGATTTGAACCAAGTCCCTCCTTGGCTCACATCCACCCCGACTCCCTCCCACCACCCGATGTACCATTTCTCTCGCTTTCTTTCGCACACCGACCGACCTACAGTAAAACTTCACGCTCCTACTGCTTCAATCCACCGAACCGAGCATCGCCATAAAAGCCATGGAAATTCCGCAGATGAGCCGGGCTTCGTTTCCTCCCTACCATATCCCTCCCCTTCCCCATTTCGGTTTTACACTCCCCACTGTCGGCTTGTCCCGACTCGACTCGATTCTCTCAAACTTTCCAGCGGGTTTACCTCCCTCTTCTGTCCCACCAAACCTCAACGTGCGCTCCCCACTTCGCTGACACACACAGAAACGTTCTAGGCCTGTATGGTCGGTACAGTGGCAGCACTGGAATTATCCCTGGCAGGAACCGATTCTAGGTTTCTTCCATTGCGTTGTGTTGCGTTGCGAGCAACTATCCATCCCTCCAGTAGGCCCTACGGCACCTAGAGCACTCGTACTGTATTTCCGTTTTGAGGCGTCTTGAAATCCGCCTTTCGACTAGGTCGTATCTCTAGAGTAACTGTACTTCGACCTTTTTTCAGATTCCTGAAGGGGTCCTCCACCGTCCTTAGCCGCTGGACCAGTCATTTTCCACTTGTACCGTCATTGCAAGCCGAGCATCACGGAACCTTGTTGCTCCCTGGCTCTTTCGTTCGTTCGTGAGAGCACCCCGTGTATCACTGCTGTAGCTTTTGAGTCGACTCAAAAGTCACCTCTTCGGCTCTTTCTCTCGTTCGTTCGTTCATTCGCCAGAGCACCCCGTGAAGCACCGTCGTAGCTCTCGAGACGCGAGCACCAGCGTAATCCGCGAGCTAGGAAGCGGCATCCGTCCTAGTTACTTAGGTCCAAGTGCTACTGATCGTTAGTTGCTGTACCGAGGACGTCGTATAAGTCCAGGTCCGGACACCAGGAGAGGAGTCCATTACCAGCCAGGCATCGGATACTTGCATCCTTCAACACTCAAGGGCATATAACCAGGAGAGTTTTTTTTATTACGTACGTTTTTTCCGATCATCCATATAGGTTGGCTATGGCGAAGCGGCAAAGCCAATCCCTGCTATCTCATCTCCCAACCCCGCTTTCTCACGCTGACGACCGGTACCACGTCAGGGGGACATCCATGGCGTCCCGTGCCGTAGCCCCTTCTTCGGAAGCCTCGTCACGTAGCTTACCGCTCGATCGTGGGAATGCTGACCGACCGCTGAGTGGAGCATCGCCTGCTGCGTACGCATCACCCCTGCAGACACCTGTTCAAGACGCATCACCCCTGAGCACCGCACTCTCCGCTGGAGTCGCGGTCTCTGCAGATCCGGAGGGTTGCTGTCGATCGCGCATCGACTCTACAACTCTCCCTCGAGCCGAAGACCAGTTTGCAGCCTCGGGGCGGAGAGAGGGTGCGCGCACGGAGGGGCAGGATCAGGCGGGTATGGCGCAGAGAGATGGTGCGCGCGGGGTGCGGGGAGAGGGTTCGCGCATGGCCGGAGGAGAGGGTGCGTGCATGGCGCGGCAGGATAGGGCGGGGGTTATGGAGCGGAATGAAGAGGTGGGCATGGTCGTCGCAGGGGCCTGGAGCTGTGAGGCGGGCGAGGGCGCTGATGCGACGTCGTGCGATCGCGTCGCAGGGTCGTCGTGTCGCAGCCATGCGATCACCAGCCCCGCGTCGCAGCCCCGCCGCGTCGTCGCCCGGACGCGACGACCATTGACGCCGAGTACAGTCCTGCTGTCGCACGGCTTCGCCTGCAGCGTACTCGCTACGCTCTGCTTCGTTAACCTCATAGCGTGCGCCACCGCGCTGTCCGCTCAGGCGACAGCGAGCCCACCCGGGAGCTCCAATCAGCCGAACCTTCTGCCTACCTCCTGCTTCTTCGCGCTCCAGGTAACTGTCGCATAGTTACTCGAGGGAACCGTCGCAAGGTTATTCCAGGTAACTGTCGCATGGTTTCTCCCGTATGGTTACTTTCGAATACTAGGGCTTGCCCGCATAGGCTATGACGCGGTTCGCACGAGGCTAGGGCACGGTTCGCATGGGGCTAGGGCGCGGCTCGCACGAGGCTAGGGTGCGGTTCGCACGAGGTTAGCGGATGAGGGGGAGGAGCGCAGGAAGGGGTCGATTCAGTGGCGGGTAGAGTAAACCAACCAGGTGGCATTTGAGTCGGCGCAAGAGAGGAGGTAGAGTAGCCGGGGCGACGTTTGGGTCGACTCAAGCGTCACCTCGGGTGGAGAAACCGAGTAGCTAAACGGGAAGGAGGGATTGCCTGGGGTGGGAGGGTCAACGGGGGTCAACGGGGGTCAACGGGGGTAAACGGGGCGATGGGAGGAAGGAGATGTGCTTGGAAGGGATGGGTGTTAGTGACGCCGCGGAGTCGAGGCTACGAGGGAGATGTTTCGAAACGAAGTGGAGGTTGGAAGAGCATGGCCTTCAGGAGCAGGCAGGAAGAGAAAGAGGCCCCGAGGAGAGTTTAGCGGGGGGGATCGAATTCCCCCTTCCCCCCCCTTACTCTCTCTCCCTCTGCGACACCATCCCCTGTCTGCTTTCGCTCTTCTTCGCTTGCCACCCCAGGCGCGCGCCTGCGTGCTTGACAACTCCCTTGGCTTCGTGCCGCTCCACTTGCCCCTCCCCTCTCTCCCCTCTCGCCCCTCTCTCCCCTCTCCTGTCGGCACTCTGTCGTTCGCTTTCCGCGGTCCCTACATTCACCGTTCGCGCCTCATTCCTCCCGCTCTCCGTCCCCCATTCTCAGGCGTGCGACTTCGTGTTCGACAACTCGCTTGGCTTCGTGCCGCTCTACGCGCTCGCCTCCATGCAGCCCGACGTGCCGTTCACGCAGGGCATCCTGCACAGGTCAGTCGGTCGTGTAGTCAGCCGGTCAGTCCGTCAGTCAGTCCGTCAGTCCGTCAGTCAGTCCGTCAGTCCGTCAGTCAGTCCGTCAGTCAGTCCGTCAATCCGTCAGTCAGTCCGTCAGTCAGTCCGTCAGTCAGTCCGTCAGTCAGTCCGTCAGTCAGTCCGTCAGTCAGTCCGTCAGTCAGTCCGTCAGTCAGTCCGTCCGTCAGTCAGTCCGTCAGTCAGTCCGTCAGTCAGTCGCTCTATTCGCTCGCCGCCATGCAGCCCAACGTGCCGTTCACGCATGGCATTCTGCACAGGTTAGTCGATTGCTACTCATCCAAATGGGTTGCAACCGACTGACCTGTGCAGGACAGGATAGGTCAGCCGGTTCCCACTTAATAGTTCTCAAGGGACCGAGCATGCTATTTCCTGGCCCAGCACCTGCTCTCCACTGGTCCTCTCTCCTTTCCCCCACCCATGGCCCCGGCAGCAAGCGAGCTTTGGCTGAGACGTCTCAAAGCTCAACACCTGTTCTGTGCCTGCCCGCTTCCCTTTGCCCCCCTTTGCTCCCCTTTCCTCCACCGATCGCCCTGACAGCAAGCGAGCGGCGCCGGCCATATCTGGGAAGCTGAAGCCGCAGTGCAAAGCCGTGAACGCGTGGAGGGTGAGAGCCCTTCTCCTGCTCTTTGCCGCCTCGCCAGCCCCTTTCTTGGTCCCATCCCCTCCTCTTCCCCACTCCTCCTCCTCCCCCTGGTTCGATGTTGATCCCTCTTGCCTGCCTGTCCACAGTCCAAGGCACTCAAGTGCCCACCGCTCACAGCTGTCCCTCCTTTCTCGATGTATCAACCGCTTTGCACGTTTCCCAGCCCTGATCTTACCTCCCCCTGGTTCGATCTTGATCCCTCTTGCCTCCCTGTCCACCGTCCAAGGCACTCAAGTGCTTTTTGAGTTGACTAGTAACTCTCTTAAACTCCAGTCGTCAACCTCCTCTCCTTGGTTCGATTTTGATCCCTTTTGTCTGCCTGTCTGCCTGTCCACAGTCCACAGTCCAAGTCACTCAAGCGTCTGCCGCTCACAGTGGTCCCTCCTCCTTGATGTATCAGCTGCCCTAACCTTCCCTCCTCCCCCCACACCCCCCCCCCCCCCCCCTCTCCCCTCCCTGGTTCGATTCTGATCCCTTTTGCCTGTCTGTCCACAGTCCAAGTCACTCAAGTGTCCGCAGCTCACAGTGGTCCCTCCTGCCAGCTCGGCGTTCCCGAGCATTCGCTTTGCTGCCAAGAAACCAGTCTCTGGGACACCTGTGAGTGGCACCTCTGTTTGCTGAACGCTGCTGTACCTGTGAGTGAGGCACTTGTGATCGTTGCTGCACTAGAGACTGCTGTAAATCCAACCACACGGCGAGTTGAGTCGGAGTGTGCCTCTGCAGTAGGTGTCTTTCTCAGCGCAACACGCTTTTTCCTATTTTTGTAACTCTCTACTTGTTGTTTTTGTTCCTCTCGTGCACTGTACCCTTCCCATCTAAGACTGCTTTCTTGTGCATCAATCACTTTCCTCTGCTTTCCTCTCTCGTGCTGCACGGTATGTCACACCTGTGTTCTCAACTTGGTGCTGTTCGTTTCATTTTCGATATATACCGGTATGCCCCCTCATGCAACCACAGGGCTACAGTGGAGCGTGCTTCACAATGAACTTCTCGCAACTAATTCTGAAGCTGGGGAGCGGACCAAAGGGAATTCTTAGGCTTACTTCAGGCGATGGCAATACACAGTTTCCCGAGGTAATAATGCGAAGAGGTGCCGTCCCAGCGACCTCAAAGCATGCCTTGTATTTTTCGCCCCTTTAGTCCTTGTTGCGCCCTCTATGCCTGTGTGTACAGTACACTGTTCGACTTGCATTATCTCTGCATCAGTGTGCCTTTCTCCTCTGGTCTTGTGGTGTTTGCAGAACCGGAGATGCATCGTCTTTAGGACACTATAGGCCTGCGGGCTGGAGCCCAGTGTGGTTGTACTCTGTAGAGATGAGGTGTAGTCAATCTTTTATGGTTGTACTTCGACAAGATAATGTATATATAAGACGCTTCCAATGCCTACTAGTGGCGTGGCCTCTATGATACGGCAATGACTGATTATGCCGGAAATTAATGTTTTAGTAATGTTGCTGTTGGAAATATCTCAAAGACTTGAGCGTTTCTGAAGTGTAAACACTACACTCGAGGAAAGTCATAACGGGTACTCGAGTCAACGGAAGTAACACGAAGGGGCGGACAAAGAACACGAATGGACACGAAGAGTCGCAACCGGAGGTTGCGACTGACCGTTACAACTGCAAGGATGGTAACTAAACTGGCAATCGAGTCGCTGTGCGACTCGAGAAACCGCTCCTTAAACTGTATTCTACAACTGCTTTACTTGCCTGCTTTCTATATATTGCTGTATGCTTGTTTCTTTTAATCAATCACTTGTTCTCATATACTAGTACAAGGATTCAACTACTCAACTTCCGCTGCACTACTCAAGTCTTTTACAACTGGGACTTAGTCTCAGGAAAGATCCCAAGGGCATTTCTCAGCCCAACATGGTATGAGAGATGGTCAGAGACCAAACTCCCAGCAACTACACTCTATCTGCAATCTGCAATTCAATGACTTCATTGATTACAAGTCATGGACAGCAAGGGCAAAAAAATCTCCACGGGCTCACCCAGCGCCCAAGACACTCAACCCGGAAACTCTGGATTGCACACTTCAGGACTGCAAATCGAGACCGGCGCTGCTCAAGAAACAACAGGAAGAGCACCAGAAATGGTGACCACATCACCCTCTTCAAGCGTGGATCCAAACCTTATGGAAAGGTTATTCAGCTTCATGTCGCACTTCGACCAGCAGCAGCAGACAAGGACACCTGCGCATTCAACACAGAGCAACGGAGGAAACATGGGATTGGCGCCGATGAGCCTCGACAACTCATCGTTCGGGCGACACAATCAAGCGCCTACCTTTGCGCCTTATCACTCTTCACCGGGGACGTTCGAGTTCATGCCGCCCCGTGCCCAACCAACAGCAGCTGCATCACAACAAACACCAAACGAGATTTTAAGTCTCCAGGCGCAGTTTTCGCACGTGATCAAACTGCAGACATCCTCACCGTTTAACGGACACGACTTCTTTACATGGAGCTTTGAGTTCGAGCTGCTGATGGAGGCTGCGCATCTCTTGGGATACTTCAACGGGTCCCTGCCATTCCCAAGCAACGGCACTGCGAAAGACCAAGAAATCTTTACGTATCAGTCGCTGCTGGCGTACACAGTCCTCCTGCGAAACCTGTCACCACAAGAGCAGCAAAGCATCAGAACGTATCGAAGCTATGGAAACTCCGCGGAACTCGCATGGCATCACCTCAAGTGTCTCTATCAAGCAAACGACAGCGTGACACAAAGCAGACTCATGCAGCAACTGACAACAATACAGATAAAGACCGGAGAAAAGGCGATGCAGTATATGAGTCGATGCCAGACACTCCGCGACCGCCTGCTTCGGTGCGGAGGAACAATCACTGAAGAAAGCTTCGTGACGCTTGTTCTCGCTGGGCTCGGGCCAGAATGAAGAACCACCCGTTCGCTCCTTCGCGCCCACGGACGAATCTCGGAGATGCACCTCTGCGCCGAGCTTCATGCTGAACAACAGGAGATGGACCTGTTTGAAGAAAGACAACCAAGAAAGCAGCAACCGTTAGTCTTCTACACTCAACGAAGGAACGACAACAACTACAATCGACGCGGGAAGCAAGAACAACGCGACAACAGAGGACTCACCATTGTGCCGCCGTTCTGCCACAACTGCCAAACATCCGGACACTCCAAAGTCAACTGCACACGTCCCCGAGCTTATCGTCCAATAGACCCACAAGTCGCTTCCACTCAAGAAAGCCCGCCAAGGCGCTCCTCCACATCTGCGCAAAGTACACCGAACATCATCATCTGCATGATACACATCGACAGCTGCACACCCGGATCACCACCCACTTATGCTCCAGACGAAGAAGAACTGCCGCCGCCGCGCTCTCAAGGACTTCAGGTCAACCCGACATACGCTGCAGTCGCCAACGCCGAACCCACCGGACGAAACACCTGGTTCTTGGATAGCTGCTGCGGTCAACACATGTGCTCCTCCGGGCGCTTCGTGCAGCGAGAACGACGCCTCAACCGCGATGTCATCATCACCATCGCCAACAACGAGAACCTGAAAACAAACAGAGAAGGAGTGGTTCAGTTACAGTCCATGGAAACAAACGTTATACTACAACTCAACAAAGTTCTCATCGTCGACAATCTGGGATACAACTTGCTCAGCGTCAGCAAGTTAATGGCAAAAGGGATTCACCTGGAGTGCGACTCGGACTCCAACGAATTTCGTCTTTACCACGGGAAGGGCGGTCTCTTCATCGGTCGAGCTCTCCTGAAGTCCGGCGTCTTCGTGTTGGACTTCGTCCCCGACCGCGGTACTGCCGACAGCGATGGCATCGTGTCGTTCGCAGCCTGGACGCACCCACCGGATCTTGACCCCGACTTCAACCCCGACGGATTCTGGTACTCCAACACCATACCTGCAGCAGAGAGAACACGGGCGTTAGCAGTCATCAGACAAGAAAGACAAGTACCAGCAAGCGTCCCTTCCCAACCATCACCTGCAGCAGCAGCAGCAGCAGCAGGACCCAGCCGAGTACCACCACCAACGATCCGAGGACCACCAACCGAAGCAGATCAACTTATGCCCATCACACGAGAAGTCTGCCGAAGTCCCCGCCACGGTCGTCGCGTTCTTCTCCAACACCGGACATATACCAATGCTCGCCCGGTCATCGCGCCTCCAAAGACATCTGGCACCAACGCCTTGGGCATCCTACAAATAGCACGGTACTACAAACCATCCAAGCCGAAGTGTTAGAACGAAACGCTCTCCTTACAACAAGCGGACAAGAACTTCGACGACCTCGCGCACGGTGCTTCACATGCCCCGAAGCAGACCTTCAGCACCAACCTTTTCCATCACATCACAATCCAAGCGCACCTGCATACGCACCGATGGAAAATGTTTACAGCGACATCTTAAACATGCCTCGAGACGACACTCAAGCCGACTTCAACTATGTCATAACGTTCATCGATGCAGCGACAAGATATGTTTGGCACTACAACCTCAAGACGAGAGACCAAGCCTTCGAAGCCTACAAGACGTGGCTTCCCATCGCTGAACGAGAATCAGGAACGAAGCTCAAAAGCTTCCAGTCAAACGGCGCACTAGAATACCAGTCACAACGCTTCAGGACCTACTTGGCGGAAAGAGGAATCAGACGCTTGGTGTCTCTGCCCTACGCTCCCAGCACAGGGGGTCGCAGAAAGAATGAACCGGACCTTGCAGACAATGATGCGGAAGATGCTCCTAGGGATGAGACTGCCCAACGCACTGTGGCCAGACGCGATGACCCATGCAGTCCACCTGCACAACCTGCTATCCTCGTCATCGCTTCCCAACAACGCATCACCGCACCTGCTGTGGACAAGAAAAAGGGGCAGCACAAAATTACTTCGGGTTTTCGGCTGCATGGTACAGTACAGACCCCACACAGCCAGAGCAGGACGCTTCACTCAACGAGCACGATGGGGACTACACCTCGGCATCGCCGAACATTTTCAAGCATGGAAAATCCTCGACATACAAGACAAAAATACCGTGGCATCACGTGATGTGATCTTCTACGAACGACTGACGCTGCAGGCATTACCTGGACAACGTCGCCAACACAGACGACCCCACGACGGTGTCGCAGGCCTTCGCTTCTTCGCTGACCGTGCTGCCGAGGCTGACGCAGCAGAAGAAGACGTACCTGGAGCTTCGGAAGCTGCCGGACCACTCCCTTTCTGTTCCGTACTGTTCCACTCGACGAAGACAATCCTCTCGATAGCAACAACCTCGACACCCTCTACCACTTCGCTGACCAAGGTTACGCTACACCTCACCCGGTCGACACGAATATCTCAGAACGCATCCGGCCCCAACTTCTTACCTGATCCAGAAGATGTGACGAAGCAGCTTATTCCGGGAATGAAAATTCCCCTCGACACACACCCACGGGACTGCAAATCTCGGCTTATGGGTCTCCGTCCAGCACCGCCGTCGCCATCTCCGCGCGAGCCAACGACTCTGTCGCAGGCTCTGGGGGGGGAACACAAGGCGAAATGGAAGGAGGCAATGAAAAGGAACTGAAAGCTTTGCAAGACCGAAATACATGGAAGCTGGTACCTGCAACGAACGTCAACGGGAAGAACGTTCTCTCGGGAAAATGGGTGTACCGCATCAAGACCAATGCGGATGGCTCCATCGAACGATTCAAAGCTCGCTGGGTCGTACGAGGCTTCGATCAACGATACGGAACCGACTACACAGAAACATTCGCCCCAGTCTCCCGTCACACCTCCTTGCGCATCCTACTCACCGTCGCGACCACGAAGAAACTACCACTGCGCCAAATCGACGTTGCAAATGCTTTCCTGTACGCACCTGTGGACACCGAGATCTTCGTCGAGCAGCCCCACGGATTCATCGACGACCCCACAAAAGTATGCCAGCTGATAAAATCCCTTTACGGGATCAAGCAAGCCCCGCGGCTTTGGCAGCAGCACCTTCACGGTCGCCTCGTTGGAATCGGATTCCTACAACTGCCGCACGACCAAGGCGTGTACCGACTACAGAAAGGAAGGGAATTCATCATACTCATCGTCTACGTCGATGACCTGCTCTACATCGGCTCCACTACTGACATCGCCACCTGGTTCGAAGGGGAGCTAAAAAGGGACTTGACACTCACGGTGTCAGACACCGTAACCCAGTACCTGGGTCTGAACGTCGTCGAAGACAACTCGGCGTTCTACTTATATGCTGGAACATACGCAGGCGTCGTCGCAAAGAAGTTCGGACTAACACCAACTACAGTCGCGACTCCCTACGCTACGGGAACAACAACGACACCTCCGCAAAACTCCCCGCGAAGCAAATCCGGGAGTATCAGCAGAAGCTCGGCTGCCTACTATTCGCAGCAGTAACCTGCCGACCTGATCTATCCTACAGGGCAAGCTAGTTGGCGACGCACCTGAAGCAGCCGGAACAAGAAGATCTCGAAGAACTAAACCGGGCACTACTCTACTTCGTCTCTACGCCAACGACCAGACTTACCTACAGCAAAGTAACAACACAATCCGTACAACTACTCGGATACGTCGACGCCGACCACGCGGGAGATAGGGAAAATTGACGATCGAGAACGGGCTACATCTACCGAATAGAACCTATCGGGACTATCTCCTGGCAGTCGAGCAAACAGGAACTAATCGCACTATCTTCGGCTGAAGCAGAATATATCGCCCTCTGTACTGCAACCAAGGAAGGACTCTACCTGCGAGAGTTGCTCGAGGAAGCGAAGATTGCGACCCTGCCCGTCTTCTCACTCCTCTGCGACAACCAATCTGCGATCAAAATCGCGAACAAGGACGGCTTCGCCAACCGAACCAAGCACATTGCCCTGCGGTACTTTTTCGTCAAAGATGAAATCGCGAAAGGGAGACTTCAACTCAGTTACTGCCCTACAACAGAAATGGCCGCAGACTACCTGACGAAGAAACTGGCGAAGGCAAAGTTCGACTACTGCATGCTGCTGACCGGGCAGACAAACGTCACCGTATCTGAACACGTCAACACTCCAGAAACGAAAGGGGAGTGTTGGAAATATCTCAAAGACTTGAGCGTTTCTGAAGTGTAAACATTACACTCGAGGAAAGTCATAACGGGTACGCGAGTCAACGGAAGTAACACGAAGGGGCGGACAAAGAACACGAATGGATACGAAGAGTCGCAACCGGAGGTTGCGACTGACCGTTACAGCTGCAAGGATGGTAACAGAACTGGCAATCGAGTCGCTGTACGACTCGAGAAAAAGCTCCTTAAACTGTATTCTACAACTGCTTTACTTGCCTGCTTTCTATATATACTTAGACTGTATGCTTGTTTCTTTTAATCAATCACTTGTTCTCATATACTAGTACAAGGATTCAACTACTCAACTTCCGCTGCACTACTCAAGTCTTTTACAACTGGGACTTAGTCTCTGGAAAGATCCCAAGGGCATTTCTCAGCCCAACAGTTGCAAACTTGTTTGTTAGATTTTGAAATACTTAATTTCTTGTCACACCTAGTTATATCAAATATTGAAATTCTTCCAGTTTTCCAGATTTCAAAAAAGTGTACTGGAGGATGACACTTGGCTGAACAGCAGTCCTGACAGCAGGTTCCCGCCACCCCAGACCTGCACAGGGATCATCTCGTTCCAACCAGAACCGAGGGGCGAACCCCAACCAACGGATTCCCCCCCAACGGATCCCGCCCCCCGCCCCTTCACCCCAAACAGAGCCCCCCCCCCCCCCCCAACGGACTCCTCCGCCAGAGTTCACCCGCAGACTCCCTCGAAAACTCCCCCACAAGCTCCTCCGCAGACTCCCCGCAGGCTCCCCTCGCATCCACCACCCTGCTCCTCCTTCCCTCTCCCTCTCTTTCCCTCGCTTTATCTCTTCGTGCTGTCTCACCCCCTCTCTTGTTTCTGCCAGTCGTGCCTCCTCCCTCTCTTGTGTTTACGTCCTGGTGTTACATACTGTTGCTTTCGCTTCCGCCGTATCGTCCTCGTCATGCATTTTCTTTCCTTACAGTTGTGTCAGGTCCAATCCTCTGGTGATGTCGTTGTTTCGGTTTCGATAATAGAGACTCACAACGGGAAAATTGGTTGATTATCGTATGCATAAACTTCCTTATGTTTCCGTTTCTGCTACCCCCTCCCTTGTGCGTGGTTTAACGAAGGGTCACCAGATCCGGCTCAGGAATTTCCGTTAACGTCCCGTTTACGTCTCCGACCAGATAATGGATCCACGGTCCTTCCGTCTGCTGCCGCGCGTCGTCAATTCCAACCAGACAGCAAACGGCTCGGCAGGACCGTCTCCTAGTCCTAACGCCGTCAATTTCAACCAGACAGCCGGTGAGCCGTCAGAACCGCCGGCTAACGCCGTCAATTCTAACCAGGCAACCGACGAATCGTCTGAAGCGCCACCCGTGGCGGTCGGGTATCCCGCAGTATACTGTCGGCCTGCTACGCCAAGCTTCAACCCCCATGCTCAGGAGACACAGGGGGCGCATATCCAAAGGTCGCAATCGCAGGGAACTCATATCCAACGGTCGCAATCACAGGGCGCGCAGATGCAGAGATCAAGCGCTACTATCCCACCAGGATCCGGCCCTTCTCAGTCGGTGCCTCCCCAGGCGTTAACTCAACAGTCATTACTTCCAAAGCCGGTACCTGCAAAGTCGTTACTGCCTAAGCCGTTACCTCCGCAGTCGTTCCCGCCTCAATCTTTCCCCCCTCAATCCTTTCCTCCCCAACCTTTTCCTCCTCAGTATTCTCATCCCCAATCATTTCATCCTCCATATTATCCGCCTCAATATATTCAGCCTCAGTTTCTTCCCCCTCAATCCTTTCCTCCCCAGTATTACCCTCAACAGTCACTTCCTCATCCAGCCCACTTCTCCCCAACTCCCGTATCAGCTACAATAGCTTTTAACCACTCTGCACCGCATCCGTATCAATCCGCCGTCATGTCACACTTCCCGAACCAAACTCCGAGCCACCCGTATGGTCTGCATGCCGAACCTGGTGAACAGCCTCGGGCATCTGCTCTTGCTCAGCGAAATTCTTCGTCCCCTGCTCCTATACTTCCCAACCCCCCTGCTCCTCCGGTCACCTCTTATCCTCACCCCTCGCCTCAGTCACCTTGGCAAAATCCGGATAACTCATCTGGTTACCAGTTTAATTTGCAACCTCCTGCGGATGTTACGCCACATTCTTTTGCTGGCTCCAGCCTGCAGCCAATAAAATCCTCGTCTTCAGGAGCCGCCATAAGAACAGCACGAGCAGCAGCAGCAGCAGCAGCAGCATCAGCAGCCGTGGTATCACCACATGGTATACATGCTGCCGTCGCTGCTGGGCATGGAAGTGCTCCCGTGTCTCATTCGCCTGCCACTGCTGCCGTTTCTCATGCCGCGCCAAGCGCTGCTGCCGTTTCCTATGCTTCTGGCATGGCTTCTGGTCCTTATGCTCCTCCTCCTCCTTCTGCTGCTGCTGCTGCTGACGGCGGTTCCTCGCACGCAGCTTCCCTGTGTCTCGAGGCATGGCGGGAGCATGCGCACGAGAGAGGCGAGTATGCACATCAGAGGGGTGACTTTGCACAGCAGAGAAGCGAGCATGCGAATTCGAGTGGGGAAAATGGATACTTTGGGAACGCACCTGGGACGTATCCTGAGGCGGTTCATAACGCGTATCAGTTCCAGCAGAGGAGCATAGCCGGACGTGCGTTGGAGGCCTCCCCTGGGTCGGTTTCCCGCAGCCACCCTGCTCCGAACTTACCTCGGCCGGTTCTGGCTTGGTCCGGACGAGATTTGGATTGGGACGGCGGTTTGGATCGGCAGGGCGAGCCGAGGGCTCGGATTGTGCAGGCTTGGGATTGGGACGACGTGGAAGCGCGGGGGGCAAAGGCGGGGGAGAGAGAGAGGGAGATTGAGGCTTGGAGGGAGGGGCTGTGGCGTGGTGACGATGGGGATACGCCTGCTGTGAGAAGAAGAGGGCGTGGATTCAAAACGGGTGGTGGGAGGGGGGGGAGAGGCGCGGAAGAGGGGAGAAGAGGAGAGGAAAGAGGAGAGGAAAGAGTAGGAGAGGAAAGAGGAGGAGGGTTTGGGGAGGAGGGAGGAAGAAGTGACCGAGGAAGAGGAAGAGAGGAAGGACAGGGAGGAGAGGGAGAGGAAATGCAGGGGGGAGTGTGTGCGAGAACAGCTGCAGTGGGATGCAGGGGGTTCGCTGCAGCGTCAGCAGCAGCGGATGCGGCAGCAGTAGCTGGCCCAGCAACGGCAGCAGCAGCAGGAGTGGCAGCGTCAGCAGCAGCAGGAGCGGCGGCTGCTGCAGCAGCAGAAGCAGCGATCGAGGCTGCAACAGCAAGCATAGCCGAAGGAGCAGCAGTGGGAGAGAAGAAAAAGAAGAGCCGTGGTAAAAGAGGTGGTGCCTCTAGGCGACAGCAGGCTGTGAAGGCTGAACCGGAAGAGGGGGAGAGTGTTGCTCGTTTGCCTGGCAACTTGTTACCACCTGGTAACATGTCGTCTGATAACGGTCGGCCTGGTAACAATTCGCATGAAGCGGTAGGGTTTGCTGACAGGGCTGTTGCAGCAAACGGTTTCGGAGGCAGTTTCGGGGGAAGGAGAGTTGTGAGCTATGGGGATATCGAGCCAGAAGCAGGGGAGGAGGCGCCTGGCGTGGCTCGTAACGGTTGGCCTGGTAACAGTTCGCCTGGTAACAGCTGGCGTGCCAACATTTCGCCTGGTAACGTCTTGGCTGAGCTGGTCCGCTTCCCTGGCAGGCCTGCTGCGGGTAACAACTTCCAGGGAAGGCGAGTCGTGAGCTATGGTGACGTGGGACCAGAGGAAAGGGAGGAGGCTGGTCTGCCACGTAACAGTCTGCCCAATAACACTCCGCCCTGGAACAGTTGGCCTGGTAACAGTTCGCCTGGCAACGTCTCGGCTGAACCGGGTCGCTTCCCTTGCAGGGCTGCTGCAGGTAACGGCTTTCAGGGAGGGAGAGTTGTGAGTTATGGGGATGTTGGACCAGCGGGAAGGGAGGAGTCTTCTGGCTTGCCTGGTAACATGTTTCCTGGTGCCATTTCGCCTGGTAACAGTTTGCCTGGTAACGTGCTTCTTGGTGCCATTTCGCCTGGTAACAGTTTGCCTGGTAACCTTTTTCCTGGCATCGCGTTGTCTGGAGCGGTGCAGGATTTTGGTAGGGCTGCTGGGGAACAGGGCTTGCAGGGACGGGTATGGGCAGCTGCGACGAGAGATGATCGGGATCCAATAATGGGCGGGGGAAGCAGGATCAATGCATTCTTGGGTCCGTCTTCAATGAACAGTATGCCCCCTCCGTCTCATGGTGCTACCCGCGCTGTTGCTGCCGCTTCTGCTGTTGCTGCTGCTGCTGGCGCTGCTGCTGGCGCTGCTGCTGCTGTTGATGCTGCTGGCAACGCGGTTGGTGCCACAGCTGGTGGCAGCAGGGCACATGCCGCCGCGCCATCACAGGCAGGCATTCCTCTTTCTGCCAGGTTGGACCCTGCGCCCCCACGTCGCCCCACGACCAGTATCTCTGGTTTTGAGGCGCCTCATGTACCATCACATGCTGCCAGCGTTCCAACAGCTGCTCTCGCAGACCCTGCACCCCCACGTCGCCCCACGACCAGTCTCTCCGCCCTGCTCCGGAGACTGCTGGGAGATGAAGCGGCTTCTAAAGGGGATGAAGCGGCTCCAAAGTCGACTCAGCAGTCAGTGGGAGATAAAGATGCGTCTGAGTTGACCCGCAAGTCAGTGGCAGGTGAATCAGCAGTGGCAAGGGCTCATCTGTCAGGGGCGAATGTAGCTGCGGCGGATTCGGCGCACAAGTTAGTGGCAGGTGGAGTGGCTTTTAAGTCAGCTCAGAAGTCGCCGGGAGATAAAGAGGTGGTGGAATTGGAGGAGGGGGAGGTTGAGGAGGAGGAGGGGGAGGTGGGGGAAGAGCTGGGTGAGGAGATTTGGAGGCGAGTGGAGGAGGAGAACGAGGCGAGGGGGAGAGGGGAGGAGGGTGGGGAGGTGAGGGGGAGAGGGGAGGAGGGTGGGGAAGTGAGAAGGGAGGAGATTGCGAATGTGGAGGATGTGGTCAAGAAAAGTAGGGAGGCAGGGGAGGGAGCGAATGTGGCTCTTGAGCTGAACAGGAGAAGTGAGGGTGAGGGAATAACAGGACGGGAGGCGGCGGATAAGGGAAGAAGGCAGTTGCAAGAGGAGAGGAGAGAAAAGGGTAAGGCGCAAGACGAGGAGAGGGCCCGTGCTGGAGTGGGCCAAGGTCGCCCTGGCGAGGAGAGACCGAATCAGGCTGGTGAGGAGACGCCTCTTGGGGATAGGCCGAAGCAGAAGCAAGCTGGAGAGGAGACGCGAGAGGAGAAGAGATCAAGTGATAAAGGCCAAGGCGAGGAGAGGGCAAGTGGCCGATTGGCAGCAGCAGGGGCTGGCAGGGCGACGCAAGCTCAGGCTGCTGAGAAGGCGCTTCTTGGGAAGCAGGCGCAAGACGGGAAGCATGGGCCACGTGTGCAGCAGGAGCCACGTGGAGCAGGCTCTACTATGCAGGTTGGCGGCAGCAGAGGGGACAGAGCAGGGAGGAGCGGCAATGGAAGGGGAAGCGGAGGAGGGGATAGCAGGGGCAGCAGCAGCAGTAGAAGAAGGAGCAGCAGCAGACATGGTAGCAGGAGCAGAAGCAGGAGCAGAGGCAGAAGCAGAAGCAGAAGCAGCAGCAGGAGCAGAAGGATAAGTAGTAGCCAGAGAAGGAGCAGCAGCCAATCAAGCGACGGCCACCGAAGAAGCACGAGCAGGGGCGAGAGAGGCAAGAGTGTGAGGAGTGGGGAGAAAAGCGACGGAGACAGCCGAAGTAGTAGCAGCAGCCGCAGCAGCAGGAGCTTGTACAGCAGCAGAAGCAGCAGCAGGAGCAGCAGCAGAGGCAGAAACGACAGCAGAAGCAGCAGTAAAAGCAGCCGAAGCAAAAACAGGAGCAGAAGCCGTGATAGGAGTAGAAGTGAAGATAGGAGTAGAAGCAGTGAAAGAAGTAGAAGTATAAATAGAAGAAGTATAAATAGGACCACAGACAATGGTAGAAGCCGGAACAACGACAATAGCAGAAGCAAAGACAGGAGCAGAAGCAAAGACAGGAGCAGAAGCAAAGACAGGGGCAGAAGCAAAGACAGGAGCAGAAGCAAAGACAGGGGCAGAAGCAAAGACAGGAGCAGAAGTCAAGACAGGAGCAGAAGTAAAGACAGGAGCAGAAGCAGTGACAAGAGCAGAAGCAGTGAGAGGAGGAGAAGCAAGAGTGGAGGCAAGAGTAGAAGCGAGAGTAGCAGCAGCGGTACACACAGCAGGGGGAACAGGAGTAGCAGCCAAGGGGGAAGAGACAGGAACGTTAGGAAGAGTGATGTTAGCAGAAGCGATGCCAAGAGCGGAAGTAAGAGTAGAAGCGAGAGAGGGAGCAAGAGTGGGAGCGAGAGTAGGAGGGAGAGTGGAAGCGGGAGAGGGAACGAGAGTGGGAGCGAGAGTAGCAGCAGCCAAACACACAGGAGGGGGAGCAGGAGTATCAGCCAAGGGGAAAGAGGTAGAAACGTTAGGAAGAGTGATGTCAGCAGAAGCGATGCCAAGACCAGAAGTACGAGCCGTAGAGAGAGGGGGAGCGAGAGAGGGAGCGAGAGTGGGAGGGAGAGTAGGAGCGGGAGTAGGAGCGAGAGTAGGAGCGAGAGTAGTAGCAGCGGGACACACAGCAGGGGGAACAGGAATAGCAGCCAAGGGGGAAGGGGTAGGAGCGTTAGGAGGAGTGGTGCCAGAGGAAGAAGAAGCAGGAGCAAGGAGAAAGCTAGTACCAGCCAGATGGGCAAGAAAAATAGTACTGGCGACAGCAGTAGAAGCAGTAGCAGTAGCAGCAGGAGCAGGAGGAGGAAGAGCAGTAGAAGCAGCAGTAGTGAGAGCAGGGGTAAGGGTGCGGCTGCTATAAGTAGCAGGCACAGAAGCAGCAGCAGAAGTAGGAGCACGAGCAGGAGTAGCAGGGGCAGCAGGGGCAGCAGGGGCAGCAGGGGCAGCAGGGGCAGGAATAGGACAAGCGGGGGCAAGAATACAGGGAGCAGCAGCAGGAGCAGCAGCAGAAGCAGCAGCATGGGCGGCAGCAGGAGCAAGAAGGAGCTTACTCTGAGAAGGGGAGAAGCATTGGAGCTTCCACTTGTCGAGTCGTATGGCAAGGCTGGACTGGGAGGGGCTTCAGGGGAGGAGAGGGAGGTGGGGAGCAGCAGGAGGGAGGAAAAGGGAGCGAGAATTCAAGGTGCTGAGGGGAAGGGAAGTGACAAGGCGACTGCTGAAGCTGTTTCTCTGGTGTGTCCTGCTGCTGCTGCCGGTGCCGGTGCCGGTGCCGGTGCCGGTGCCGGTGCTGGTGCTGGTGCTGGTGCTGGTGCTGGTGTTGGTGCTGATGCTGCTGTTGCTGCTGATGGTGGTGCTGCTGGTGCTGTTGGTGCTGCTGCTGGTGCTGGTGCTGCTGGTGCTGGTGCTGCTGGTGCTGGTGCTGCTGGTGCTGGCGCTGCTGCTGATGGTGCTGCTGCTGATGGTGCTGCTGCTGATGGTGCAGCTGCTTCGTGCGTTCCTGCTCCCGCCGATGTTGCTCCGTCTGCTGCCACTTCAGAGCATCAATTCGCTACAGGGATCGCTAACCTGGCTGCCAGGGGCACAGTGGTTGCTGCCACGGGCACAGTGGTTGCTGCCACGGACACACTGGTTGCTAACCCTGCGACCACTGGCGCAGATGCTTATGCGTCTCCTGCCTCTACTGCCAAGCATGCCCCTGGTGCTCCCAGTATTCAGCCTCATTCTGACACTTTCGTAGCGCCAGAGTCTTCGCTACAGCCAGAGACTGTGCAGGCTGAAAGGCAATTGCAGCCCGACAATCTGCTACAGCCAGAGAGTCTGCCACACCCTGCTTCTTTTGAACCCGTAGAGTCCACAGCTCCCCTGAAGCCATCAGCTCAGCAGAAGAAGCCTGTCGCCTTTAAGCTCACCTCTTTCAAGAAGGCGGCTGGTAAGGAAGGGGGGAAGAGGGCGGGACTGGCAGGGAGCTGTTTGGAAAATGCAGGGCTTTCGAAAGGGCTCGAGGGGTTGTTTGACGTGCGCAAACCGCCTCAACCGTCCAAGCCACAACCTGCTGCTGCTGCTGCTGCTGCAGCTGCTGCTATTGCCGTGGGCGGTGGTGCTGGTGCTGCTGGTATTGCTGGTGGTGCTGGTGATGCCATTGGTGCTGGTGCTAGTGGTGGTGGTGCTGCTGGTGATGGTGCTGGGGATGGTGCTGCTGGTGATGCCACGGGTGGGGCTAAACGAAGATCCAGGTGGTCCTCTATCCCCCCTGCTGCCGCTGCTGTGCCTGCCGCCGCTACTGCTGCTGCGATTGCTGCTGCTGCTTCCGTGACCCCTCCTGCAACCGCTGCTCCTGCTGCCGCCGCTGCCACTGCTGCTGCTGCTGCTGCTACTGTTCCTGATGCCTTGGGTGCTGCTGCACAGAACATCGCAATGGCTCCTGCACTCGACACTTCACCCACAGCTGCGCCCGAGCTAGCACCTGCTGCAGTTGCACCTGTTCCCATGCATGAATCACACCTGGCGTTTGTTCCCCCCTCTGTCATCCGGAGAACTCAAGGCAAGAGTGCAGAGGTCAAGGGGACCCTGCAAGGGACTAAGCAAGTCACTCAGCAAGGAGCCAAGCAGGTCCATCCAGCAGCAGACGCTAGCCAGGGCGACGCTGGAGTGGTTGAGGGGGCCAAGCAAAGGACGGCAGCAGCAGATGTTAGAAGGGGCGAAACTGGATTGGTTGAGGGGGTCAAGCAAAGGAAGGCAGCAGCAGATGTTAGCGGGGGCGAAACTGGATTGGTTGAGGGGGTCAAGCAAGGGACGGCAGCAGCAGACGCTAGCCAGGGCGCCACTGGAGTGGTTGAGGGGGCCGAGCAAGGGACAGCAGCAGCAGATGTTAGCCGGGGCGAAACTGGATTGGTTACGGGAGCCACGCAAGGGACAGCAGCAGCACACGCTAACCAGGGAGTTACTGCTGGGGCTGATGGGACCAACCAAGGGGTGGCAGCAGCAGGTACGGATCTGGGTGAGACTCGTGTGGTTAAGGGAGTCAAGCAAGGGGCGGCAGCAGTAGATGCGGATCAGGGTGGAATCGGATTGGTTGAGGGGCCTAACCATGGGACGGCAGCAGCAGTTACGAGTCAGCACATATCTGTAGCAGCAGAGGCGAGTCAACACGGATCTGTAGCAACAGAGGTGAGTCAACAGAAGTCAGCAATGGTCAATGCAGGAGAGGGGAGTCGACACAAGACTATAACGTTCAGGGGGACTCGACTCAAGATCGTGGCACCAAAGGAAACTGCAGGGGGAAAAGCATTGGACGGTGGCGATAAGGGTGGTGGTGATGGTGGCAAAAGAATTCGTGGGGTTGGGGGGGGCAATAAGAGGGGGGGTGATGAGGATTTCGGGTTTGGTGGGAGGCAAGACTTCGAATCTGGTGGCAGTATGAAGGCTAAAGTTGGTGGGAAGAAGATGGGTGGTGGTGATAGTAGAGAGAGGATCATGGCTGGGAACAAGAGAGATGGTGGTGACAGTATAGAGAGGGTCATTGTTGGTAGCAAGAAGGTGGGAGGTGACAGTATCGAGAGGGTCATGCACCAAGCGCGGCTGCACGTGAGGCCACGGTCTACCAGAGTCACACGCAGACTGGCTCTTTCACAGTCCCCAGAGGGAGGCTTCCAGGAGCAGCAGCAGGAGCAGCAGGAGCAGGAGGAGCAGGAGGAGCAGGAGGGGCAGGGGCAGGGGCAGCAGGAGCAGCAGGAGCGGGAGGGGGAGCAGGAGCAGATGCAGGAGCAGCGGTTCTTGGGGAATCAGGGCAGTGAATCACCACAGACATTCCATTCGTTTGAGTCTCACCTGCTAGAGTCACAGCCGTTAGAGTCGCAAGTTGACGCAGGTGCTTTTAGTGGCTCGCCAGCCCCGTCCCTGCTCCAAGTGCTGGCCGTTGCTGCTGCCGCGAGCCAAAGGGCTGATGGGGGAAGTGGCAGGGGCAGTGGCAGTAGGCGGATGGGGGGGGGCATGTGGGAGGGTGAGGCAGGATTAGGTGAGGCAGGAACGGGTGAGGCAGAAAACAACGAGGCAGGAATGAATAAGGCACCACCATTGGAGGACTCCTTTGAACCAGAGGTGCTGTCACAGGAGTCCCCCATGCTGGCATTGCTCTCCCTGGCGAGCCTAGCTCACACAGCCAGTAGTACCCCCTCCGGGCCTGCATTCCCTTCCGGACCTACACCTCCTCCGAAGCTTGCTCCCATTTCGGAATCCGCACCTCCTGCCAAGCCTGCGCCTGAGCCTGGTCCTCAATCCGCGCCCGAGCCTGGTCCTCGTCAGTCATCTCCCGGACGTGTTGCAAGGCGCTCTTTGCTGTTTGCGGAGCCTCGGGGTGAGCAAGAGCAGCAGTCGGCTGATCAGCAAGCCTTGCACTGCCAGCCAACCTCTGCCTCTGAGACGGATTCGTCTTTTGCTGCTGAGAAGCACTCGGCTTCTGCTGCTGACATGCATTTAGCTTCAGCGCATGCAGTTGGGGAGCAGCCGCCAGCTTTGGAAGCTGAGCCGCAGCAGTTCGCAAGGGGAGATAGGGGCGCTTATATCTCGGAGGAGGACAGGGGCGCTGGAAGTACAGAGGAGGAGGAGGAAGAGGAGAGGCAGTTTGAAAACCCATGGGATATAATCCTGGACGTGCATGCATCATCAGGGTCAGACTCCGACATTGGGGAAGACGCAGAAAAGGGGCCTGGGGGAGTGGTGTCTGGGGTGTTGAAAGGCCTACCTGTGCTGCAGGGCGTGTTCAAGCTGTCGAAAGAAGAGATTGCGTCTTTTGAGGCGACGCCGAAGAAAGAGGGGGGGGGTGATGGGATTGCTGGGAAAGGGGGTGCTGATGCTGGTGCAGATGGTGCCGGTGCTAGTGCTGATGCTGATGCTGGTGCTGATGGTGCTGCTGCTGCTGCTGTTGCTGTTGCTGCTGCTGATGCTGCTGCTGCTGCTGATGCTGACGCTGATCCTTGGAGCCTGGATGTACTGCCATGTGGAGCTGACGTGGCTGGACCAGCTGGCGTCGTTGCAGGTGTGCCTGACTTGGCGGAAAGTGGACTGGGAGGTCAAGGGAGCGATTTCACTAGAGGTAGAAGCAAAGAGGGAAGTAGAGGAGTGAATATTGGACGGGGTGATGCTGCTAGAGGAAGTTGGAGGGATGGAGGGATGGCAAGGGAAGGTGGAGGGTTGGGGGGGGGGGAGTGGGCACAGCAGCAGTGAAAGCAGGCGCCGCAAGGCGGGAAAGTTCTAGTGGCGAGAGTGCGAGTGAGGAGATTTATATTGGGGAAAGCTCGAACGGTGATGATTCAAGCGAAGGAGGTTCCAGTAGTGGGGGGGATTCCCCCATCAGCATCGCTAGTGACTCAACTGACACGTCTGCTGAAGCTGTTGCTGCTGCTGGTGAGGAAGGTTTAACTGGTGATGAAGGTTTAACTGGTGAGGGTACAAGTGGTGGAGGTAGGAGTAATGAAGAGTCACCCATTATCGTTGCAAGTGGTGCAGCTGTAGCAAGGGCTGAATCTGTTGCTACCGGTGCTGATGTGGATTTGTTCACATCGGAAAAGGGACAAGACAACAGCAGCAGCAATGTTGTTGTGCCACCTGGCGTGCGCCCATTGGTGCCCAAGGAACAGCCAAGTCTGTTGACGTACTCCAGGAAAAAGGCAGGGGTTGGTTCAACTGCAAGTCAAGAAGGGGTTGGTGCTGATGCGAGATTGGCAGGGGGAGATGCAGGGGTGAGAACAGGAGGGGGCAGTGCACCTGCAGCAGCAATTGGGACAGGCGCACCTGGGACAGGTGTATCTGCAACAGTGGGGAAAACAGGTGTGCCTGCAGCAGCAGGAATGGCAGGTGCAACAGCAGCTGCAGGTGTAGCCAGGGGAGGTGTATCTGGTACAGGAGGGGCAGCAGGCGTACCTAGGGCAGGTGTATCTGCCTCTGCAGCCCAGATCGTTCGCAGTCCATTGGCAGTGCGGAGAGGAGGGATGGTTGTGGGGGGGAGGGGACGAGGGGTGGTTGTTGGGGGAAGGGGCCGAGGGGTGGTGATGGGAGGTGGTGTGTCGTTTGTAGGGAGAGGAAGGGGGATGGTGAGTGGGAGGACAGGGGTAGGAGGGAGAGCTGGGGCGAGGGGCAGCGGGGCCCTTGTGTGGAACCGAAACTCTGCTGCTGCTGCAGGTGCTGGTGGTGCTGGTGGTGCTGGTGGTGGTGGTGGTAGTGCTGCTGCTGCTGCTGCTGCTGCTGCTGCTGCTGCTGCAGGTACTCCTGCCTCTGCTACTGCTTCCCCGGCGGCAGGTGCATTCAAGATGCCTGCACTCCCTGCTGCTAGCAAAAGGTTCACATATACTGCTGCTACAGCCGGGAAGCTTACATCTGTAGCCGCTACAGCTGGGAGATCCACGACTGCTCCTGTAGCAGCCACAACTGGAAAGACTATATCTGTAAACACCATTGCTGGGAAGTCCACGACTGTAGCGCCTGCGACAGCAGGGAAGGTCACTGTAGCGGCTGCTACAGCCGGGCATACAGGCATATCCCTGGCTCGCCCTAAGCTGGTTGTTAGGCGGCTTGTGCCTGGCAAGGCCAGTAAAGGCGCTGCTGCTGCTGCTGGTGCTTCTGGTGCTGCAGTTGCTGCTGGTGCTGGTGCTGGTGGTGCTTCTGGTGCTGCGGCTGCTGCTAGTGCTGGTGCTGGTGCTGCTTCTGGTGCTGCGGCTGCTGCTGGTAATTCTGCTTCTGCTGGTGCTGCGGCTGGTGCTGCTGGCGCGTCTAAGGCTGCTACTGCTAGTTCTGCCCCTGCAGACGAGAATCCATCGCCTCTCCCCTTGACTCCAGAGAAGGCGCCATCTCTTCCCCCCTCAACCCCCCAAAAGGCCTCCCCCTTCACCACTGTGACCTCTTCGGCCTTTGTCTCCCGCCGCTCCACTGCCGCATCCATTGCTGCGTCTGTTGGTGCAGCGGCTTTTAACCGAAGGTAAGCATACGTCTCTTATCTTCTGTTTAAAGGCTTTTTCCTTCACCACTGTCACCGCTTCGGCCTTTGTCTCCCGCCGCTCCACGCCTGCATCCCTTGCTGCGTCTGTTGGCGCAGCGGCTTTTAACCGAAGGTAAGCAAAGTCCCTTTGCTGCCGGCTGCCGGAACGTCATCGCTGTCGCTGCTGCGATGTAGCTGCTTTCAATTCAATACAGATTCTGCACTGTATGCATGCCAACTCCTCCGTCATCCATTGCTTCTGGTGCAGCGAATTGTACCAGTGCTTCTGTAACAGTACAACAGCACTGGTGCAGGCGTACAGCAAGTATCCGTTGCCTCCTTTTCCTCTGTTTGTGGAGTTCTTCCAGCAGCCCCTTCCCAATCCCCCCCCCCCCTGCTCCCCTCTCCCCTTCCCCTCTCCCAGGTTCGTGGCACAGCAGCTCTACACGTGCCCCTCCTCAGGCTTCTCGTTTCAGCGCCCAGGGCGTGCCCGAACCTTCATTTCCCCTCGTTCCAAACTGTCTCTTACCTCTCTCTCCCCTCCCCCAGGTTCGTGGCACAGCAGCTCTACACTCGCTCCTCCTCCGGCTTCTCGCTTCGGCGTTCAGGTGCTTACGCACTCTTACTTTGTCTCACTGTCACGCCTTTCAAAGGAACTTCAATCACCCTCCTCGGGTGCTTACACTCCCCTCTCCTTCTCTCACTGTCACATCTGTTTAAGGCACCTCAAACACCCTCAGCTAAGTACAGTCTCTCGCTTTCTTTCCATGTCGTTTTCTTATTCCTACTGCCGCTCCTCTCTCGTTGCACTGCCCCCTGTTCAGGTGTGCGGGCTGCACGCGGGACAAACAGCTTGCAGTGGAGCAAGGAGAAGCAGGAGCAGGAGAAGAAAGCAAGAGAGGTGAGGGAATTTTTCTGAGAAATGAATTCAATCAATGTATTATAGGACAGCGTAATTTTTTAACCTTGAGCAGAAGCCTTCAAAAGGCAGCGGCAGTGCAACGAGACAATGGAGAAAGGAAAGAAGGCGATTGCCAGGAGCCATTTCTCTCTTCTACTCCTATTGTTCTTTCCGTCCTACCCCCCAGGACGCTACCAAGGCGGCAGCAGAAGCTTCTAGGCAGCAGCGGCAGCGCAACGAGGCAGTGGAGAAAGCAAAGAGGCCGATTGCCTCATCTCTCTTCCTCTCTCTTCTACTGCTACCCCCTCAGGACGCCACTAAGGCAGCAGCAGAAGCGTCCAAGAGGCAGCGGCAGCGCGACGAGGCAGTGGAGAAAGCAAAGAAGGCGATAGCAAGGAGCCAGGCGGAGCAACGGGCAAAGAGACGGGCGGAGAGAGAGAAAGTGCGGGCAGAGAGCACGAAGATTAAAGCTGCCCGGATAGCTGCCAGGGTGGCGGCTAAGAAAGCTGGTGCTGCTATTCTTGCAGCGAGAAGGCAGCAGAGTGAGTGATTGTAACGGATGTGATTGTGTGTGATCGGTTGGTTCTGCCAGCATAGCTGTGAGATTAGGTCACAGAGGGTGCTGCTATTGTTGCGGAGCGCATGAGTTGCACATGTAAAGGCGGCCACTCAAAAAGCTGGGTGCTACTATTCTTGCAGCGAGGAGACAGCAGAGGGAGTGACTATAGCAGTTGTGATTGTGCAGATACATGCTGCTGTGCTGATACCTGTAACCTCAGAGGGTTTGTTACTGATGATGCGTGCATGTATTGCCTAGCATCCAAGGGAGGGTCGCTCTCTTGTGCATTCGTCACACTGCTGCCCTCTGTTATCACTGCTTCTTCCCTGCTCCCTCGCTGCTTCCTCCCTACTCCCTCACTTCTCCCTCCCTACTCCCTCACTTCTCCCTCCCTTCTCCCTCCCTTCTCCCTCCCTTCTCCCTCCCTGCACCACCCCTCCTTTTGTCTCTCCACCCCTCCAGCCACGGTTTTTCAAGGGTCCTCTGTGTACCGCCTGGCAGCCAAGGGGCGCTCCCTTGTGCGCCTCAGCAGTGAGTAGAGGAGTTTCGCGAGCTAAGGGGGTTTGGGACCTGAGGGTTTGAGGGGGGCGGATGGGTTTGGGGGGTGAGGGGTTGGGGCCCAAGGGTCTGAGGTTTGAGTGTATGGAGATTAGAATTCGGGGGCTGACATTCGACGCACGGTTTATATCGTGCACCTGATATTCTTTATTGCCCTTGCGTTCTTCGTTTTCTCTTCCCAGTAGGCGGGTCAGCCAAGGACAAGTCGCCACGTGGCAAGGCACACCTGCCCGCTCCTCTCACGGCTGCTCTTGCTGCCAGCAGTTATCGGCATGTGGGCAGCCGAGGAAACAAGCTGGTGCGGGATGCCAAGGCCGCCATGCGAACTGCTGCAGGGTGAGTGAGCTTCGCAGGTTGGGACTCGTCTGGAATGCATCACTCGATCGGCATCCACAGTAAGCAGCCAGCCAGCTAGAGAAAAATCACTCGATGCACTCAATGCAAAGGCTGCTGTGCGAATCGCTGCAGAGCGAGTGAGTTTCACAGGTGACTAGGCCGGCTCTAGAATGCACTTGATGCTGCACGCACAGTGGGCAGCCAGGACAACAAGCTGGGGCGAATGTTGCTGTGCGAGTCGCTGTAGGGTGATGTGAGCCAAACCTAGTTGGGCTTTTATAGACGACTGCAGGGCGAGGCGAGTCAACACTTAGTTGGACTTAAAAAGACAGCTGCAGGGTGAGGGGCTGCAGCGGCTGTGCCAGTAATTAGTGCAGCTGGGCACAGAGCTCGAGTGCGTGACAGCCTGCACAATGCTCGGTACAGCCTGTAGAGGCAGGGTGAGGGGCGGCAGCAGCTGTGCCAGTATTTGGTGCAGCTGGGCGGGCAGCTGCAGTGAGAAATGACTCCCCCCCCTCCCCCCCTTTCCCTTCCGAGGTGACTTTTGAGACGACTCAGAAGTCACCTCAGCAGCAGCTGTGCCATTTCTTAGTGCAGCTGGGCGGGCAGCTGCAGCAAGAACTGGCACAGCTGCTGCTGAGGTGACTCTGCAGCAACAAGGACTTCGCAAGGACTCTTCCCCCCTCTCTCCCTCCACCTTCCCTTCCAACCTCCTCCCTCAATCTCAGGGCTCGAGTGTGCTACAGCCTTCAAAACGCACGCTACAGGCGGCAAAAGCAGCAGCAGCAGCAGTAGCAGCAGCAGCAGCTGTGCCAGTACTTTACGAGGCTGGGGCAGTGCAACAAGAATGGCTCCCTCCCTCATCGCCCTTCCCCCTTTCTTTCCTTTCTCCCCCTTTCTTCCGTTTTCTTTCCTTGACCATCAGGGCTCGAGTCCGCTACAGCCTTCAAAACGCGCGCTACAGGCGGCAAAAGCAGCAGCAGCAGCTGTGCCAGTACTTCACGCGGCTGGGGCAGTGCAACAAGAAAGACTGCCGGTTTCTGCACGACCCGAGCAAAGTGGCGCTGTGTGTGCGGTTTATAAGGGGGATGGAGTGCGACGAATCCAGATGCAAGTTAACGCACAAGGTAAGGGAATGGTTTAGCTGCATTGTGTGCGAGACCAGTGCAGAGTGGTGCTGTGTGTGCTGCTAATAAGGGGGATGGATGGAGTGTGACGAACCCAGATGCAAGTTTACGCACAAGGCGGGGAAACCGTGGGAGTGTAGGGGTTGAAGAAGGGTGGGTGTGTGGGGTGCTGGTGTGTGTGATTTATAAGGGGGATGGAGTGCGACGAATCCAGATGCAAGCTCACACACAAGGCGGGGAGACCGTGAGAGTGTATGGGTAGGGAAGGGTAGGTGGGTGTGTGGGCATGTGGATGTGGCTGGGGCAGTCAAGCATGCACTTTGAGATGGTTTGTCAACGGTGTTCCTTCGTCCTTGCTTTTTCTCCGTACTCCCCCTCCCCCCTAAACGCCACTTTCTCCCGATTGCAGATCATTCCAGAGCGCATGCCTGACTGCACTTTCTTTGCCAAGGGTAAGAGCCCATCCTCCTCTCTGTATCTTGCTCATGTCTCTGATTTGCCCTCCCGCACCCTCTCCCTCCCCCACTCGCTCACTCCCTCACTTGCTCCCTCCCCCACCCGCTTCCTCCCAATGACCCCCTCCTCCTCGCTACCTCCCCCCCTCTCGCCCAAATCTTCTATAGCTTCGCTCTTCTCCTATCACCCATTGCCCCCCTCTTCCGGGTTCATGCACCAACAAGCTGTGCTTGTATCGCCATGTGAAGCTACCAGCAGGCTCCCCCATCTGCTCTGCCTTCTCGTGTGAGGAGTCTTATTTTGAGGCGCCTAAAAAATGGACTCCATCTGCTCTGCCTTCTCGTGTGAGGAGTCTATTTTTTAGGCGCCTAAAAAATGGACTCCATGTGCTCTGCCTTCTCGTGTGAGGAGTCTATTTTTGAGGCGCCTCAAAAATGGACTCCATCTGCTCTGCCTTCTCGTGTGAGGAGTCTATTTTTGAGGCGCCTCAAAAATGGACTCCATCTGCCCTGCCTTCTCATGTGAGGAGTCTATTTTTGAGGTGCCTAAAAAATAGACTCCATCTGCTCTGCCTTCTCATGTGAGGAGTCTATTTTTGAGGCGCCTCAAAAATGGACTCCATCTGCTCTGCCTTCTCGTGTGAGGAGTCTATTTTTGAGGTGCCTAAAAAATGGACTCCATCTGCTCTGCCTTCTCGTGTGAGGAGTCGATTTTTGAGGCGCCTCAAAAATAGACTCCATCTGCTCTGCCTTCTCGTGTCTCGCTCACTCTCTTTCTCCTATCATCTTTCGCCCCCCCACCAGGCAGGCACTTGCACCAACAAGCCGTGCCTGTATCACCACGTGAAGCTATCAGCAGGTGCCGCTGTGTGCCATGGCTTTTAACCTACCTCTTACCGCTTATGCCTTGGCTCTCTCACCCCCCCACCAGGCACTTGCACCAACAAGCCTTGCTTGCCTGTATCGCCACATGAAGGTTGCTCCTGACGCGCCTGTGTGCTCTGCGGTACCCTCCTTTCCCACTCAAAGCTTCTCTTCTGTCATTTGCCTTCCTTACAGGCACTTGCACCAACAAGCATTGCTTGTATCGCCATGTGAAGCTACCAGCTGGTATCCCCGTCTGCTCTGCCTTCCTTAAAGGTTACTGCGAGAAGGGGCTCGCATGCACGCAGCAGCACACCTACGAGTGTCCCGAGTATGCTTCTAAAGGGGATTGCGCTTCTGGCAATAGCTGCAGGCTGTGGCACCGTAGGAAGGCAGAAGAGGGGAGTGCGAAGGAGGGGTTGAGGAAGAGGAAGAAACGGTACTGGGAAGAGGAGGAGGACGAGGAGGAGGAGGAGGAGGAGGAGGAGTGGGGGGAGGAGGAGAGGGGAGGCAAGAAGAAAAGGGCAAGGCGGGAGAGGGAGGAGAGTGAGGGGAGTGAGGGGAGTGAGGAGGAGGGGACGGGGGAGAAACGAGGGAGCAGGAGGAAGAAGGACGGAAAGAAAAAGAAGGGCGGGAAGGGCAGAGGCAGGAACGTTCTGAAGTTCTTTGGAGGGGATAGTGAGGAGGAGAGTGAGAAGGAGAGTGAGGAGGTGAAAGAAGGGGAAAGGGAGGAGGAGAGTGAGGGGGAGAGTGAGAAGGAAAAAGAAGTGGAAAGTGGGGAGAGTGAGGAGAGTGAGAAGGAGAGTGACGAGGATTATGAGGTGGAGAGTGAGGAGGAAGGGGAGGATGGGAGCGAGGAGGAGAGAGAGGAGGGGAGTGAGGAGGATAGAGAAGAGAGCGAGGAGGAAGAAGAGAAGAGGAAGGGTGGGAAGCGCAAAGGGAAGAATATTCTAAAGCTCTTTAATGGGGATAGTGAGGAGGAGGGTGGAGAGGAGAGAGAAGAGGAGGATGAGGAGAGAGAGGAGGAGGAAAGGGAAGAAGAGGGCGAGGAGGAAGTAAAGAAAAGAAAGGTTGGGAAGCGCAGAGGGAAAGGTGTTCTGAAGCTCTTTAATGGGGATAGTGAGGAGGAGAGCGGGGAGGAGAGAGAAGAGAAGCATGAGGAGGGGCAAGAGGAGAATGAGGAGGAGAGAGAAGAGGAGAATGGGGAGGAGAGAGAAAAGAAGAATGGGGAGGAGCAAGAAGAGGCGGTTGAGGAGGAAGAAAAGAAGAGAAAGGGTGGTAAGCGCCGAGGGAAAAGTATTCTGAAGTTAGTTAAGGGGGATAGTGAGGAGGAGAGTGAAGAGGAGAGGGAAGAAGAGGATGAGGAGGAAAGAGAAGCTAGTGTGGTGGACGGAGACAAGGAGAGTGTGGAGGAGAGAGGAGCGAGTGAGGTGGAGGGGAAGCAGGAGGAGTGTGAGGGGCAGGGAGAGAAGGAGAGAGAGGAAAGAGAAGAGATTGGGGAGGAGGGGGAAGAGGAGGGGGAAGAGGAGGGGGAAGTGGGGAGGGAAGAGGGGAGGGGTGGAGAGGGGAAGAAGGGAAGAAGGAATAAAGGGAAGGGTGTAGTGGTGGAGAGGAGGGGTGAGGAGAGTGAGGAGGAAAGGAAAGAGGAGACGGATGGAGTGGAAGAGAAGGGAAGAGAGGGTAAAAAAACGAAGAAAGGAAAGAAGGCGCAGAGGAGAGGTGATGAGAGCGAGGAGAACAGGTTGGAGGAAGAGGAAAGGGAGGCGGGAAGGGAGGAGGAAGTGGAAAGGAGGGAGGGTAGGGAGGAGGAGTCAGAAGAGGGATGGAAGATGGGAAGAAGAAGGCTTAAAGGGGCGAAGAAAGGAAAGAAGGTGCAGAGGAGAGGTGAGGAGAGCAAAGAAGATGATAGGGAGGAGGAGACAGGTGGGAAGAGAGGGAAGAAGAAACAAAGGAATGACGGGTGGAAGAAAGGGAGAAAGGTGAAGAGGGGAGGAGAGCAGAGTGAGGAGGAGAGTGAGGAGGAAAGGGAAGAGGAAAGAGAGGAGGATGTGCAGGAGGAGGAAGAGGAGGAGGAAAGGGAGGAGGAAGAGGAGGAGGAAGAGGAGGAGGAAAGGGAGGAGGAAAAGGAGGAGACTGGTGGAAAGGGGGGGACGAAGGGGAGAGGATTTATTGGGGCGACGACAGGAAAAAGGGTTAAGAGGAGAGGCGAGGAGAGTGAGGAGGAAAGGGAGAAGGAAAGGGAGGAGGGGAGGGAGGATGAAAGGGAGGAGGAAAGGGAGGAGGGGACAGGAGAGGGAAGGAAGACGGGAAGAAGAGTTAAAGGGGCGAAGAAAGGGAGAAAAGTGAAGAGGGGTGAGGAGATTGAGGAGGACAAGGGGGGGAGAACGGGGGAGGAGACGGGAGGAGAGGGAGGAAAGAAGGGACGGAATAAAGAGATGACGAGAGGAAAGAAGGTGAAGAGGAGTGAGGAGAGAGAGGAGAGAGAGGAGGATAGGGAGGAGGATAGGGAGGAGGATAGGGAGGAGGAGACGTGGGGAGAGGGAGGGAAGAAGGGAAGAAGGAATAAAAGGATGAAGGAAGGAGAGAAGGTGACGAGGAGAGGTGAGGAGGGTGAGGAGGGTGAGGGGGAAAGGGAGGGGACGAAAGGTAGAGAGGAGAGGAAGAAAGGAAGTAGGGATACTCGAGTGAAGAATGGAAAGAAAGTCAAGAGTAGGGGAGAGGAGGAGGAAAGGGACGAAGGGACAGAGGTGGTGGGTAGCTTGGGGTTGGAAGAGATACAAGAGCCACAAGAGAGCGACGAGAGGAGAACTGTGGAGAAGAGGGAAGAGAAGAAGAGAAAAAAGAAGAGGAAAGAGGAAAGGAGAAAGGCGGAGAAGAGAAAAGAGGAGGAGACACAAGAGGAAGGGGCCAAGGGAGACGAGCAAGAGGGGATGGAGGAGAATGGAGACATGGAGGGGGATACGGCGGAGATAGCTTGTTGGGAAGTAACGTTGGCACCAAAGAGTGGGGGTAAGAAGACGAAGAAGAAGAAGGCTGCTGCGGCTGCTGCTGCTGCTGCTGCCGCTGCTGCTGCTGCTGCTGCCGCTGCTGCTGCCGCTGCTGCTGCTGCTGAGGCAGAAGCGCCACAGAAGAGCAAGGGTAAGAAAAAGAGGAAAATGGTCGCTGAACCTGAAGTTCCAGATTCTGCTGCTGCTGCTGCTGCTGCTGTTGGTGATGCAGAAGCGGCCTTGACACCACGGAAGAGCAAGGGTAAGAAGAGGAGGAAAGTGGTCGCTGAACCTGAAATTCCAGATTCTCCTGCTGCTGCTGCTTCTCCAGGCCCCTCTGTTGTTGAACCGGCTCAAGCATTAAAAAGCAAGGGTAAGAAGAAGAAGAAGACGACGTCTGCTGCTGAGAATGAGTGTCCTGATTCTGCTGCTTCTGTTGCCCTGAGCCGCTCAGATGCAGAAGCAGCCTCGGCACAGAAGAGCAAGGGTAAGAAGAAGAAGAGGAAAGCCGCTGCTGCTGCTGAGTCCGAAATCGCAAGTTCTTCTGCTGCGGTTGCGCCTGTCTCTGACGCTGACCTGCCTACCTCGGCTGCATCAAAGAGCAAGGGTAAGAAAAGGAAGGAGGTACCTGTGGAGGCTGAGGTTCCGAGTGCTGCTGCTGTTGCTGCTGCTGCGCCTGCCTCTGATGCCAATATGCCTCCCTCGGCTGCACCAAAGAGCAAGGGTAAGAAGAGGAAGAAGGTTGCTGAGCCTGTGATTCCGGGTGCTGCTGCTGCTGCTGTTGCTGCTGCTGCTGCTGTCGCTCCAAGCTTTGATTCTGAAAGTCCAGGGGGAGAGGAGAAGGCAGAAAAGGACAGGAGAAAGAAGAGGAGGAAAATAGCTGCTGAGCCTGAACTTCCAAATTCCGCTGCCGAGCCTGATCACTCAGATTTTCCTGCCGAGCCTGAACACCCTGATCCTGCTGCCGAGCCTGAACTCCCAGACCTTCCTGCCGAGCCTGAACTCCCAGATTCGGCTGCCGAGCCTGACCTCCCAGATTTGGCTGCCGAGCCTGACCTCCCAGATTTGGCTGCCGAGCCTGGCCTCCCAGATTCTGCTGCTGCTGCGGCCCTTCCAGTGGCTTCCGTCCCCCCTGTTTCTTCGTTGCAGCAAGGAACAGCTGCTGCACAGAGTGGGGGCCAGCAAGGCACAGCTGCTGCAGAGAGTGGGGAGCAGCAAGGCACAGCTGCTGCACAGAGTGGGGAGCAGCAAGGCACAGCTGCTGCAGAGAGTGGAAAAGAGGCACAACATGCCGTTCCAGAGAGTGGAAAAGAGGCACAACATGCCGTTCCAGAGAGTGGAAAAGAGGCACAACATGCCGTTCCAGAGAGTGGAAAAGAGGCACAACATGCCGTTCCAGAGAGTGGAAAAGAGGCACAACATGCCGTTCCAGAGAGTGGAAAAGAGGCACAACATGCCGTTCAAGAGAGTGGAAAAGAGGCACAACATGCCGTTCCAGAGAGTGGAAAAGAGGCACAACATGCCGTTCAAGAGAGTGGAAAAGAGGCACAACATGCCGTTCAAGAGAGTGGAAAAGAGGCACAACATGCCGTTCCAGAGAGTGGAAAAGAGGCACAACATGCCGTTCCAGAGAGTGGGGGGCAGCAGGGCACCACTGGAGCAGAGGATACGGGGCTGCCAGTCAAAGCAGCCTCAGAGGGCGAAGGGCTGCCGGACAGCTTTGATGTGCGAACTGGGCAGCAGCCGGACATCGCAGCTACACAGGCCGGGCAGCAGAAAGTCGGTGCAGGTGCAGAGGGCGGGGAGCAGATAGTCATTGCAGCTGCAGAGGGCGGGGAGCAGCAGAGAAGCAGTGCTGCACGGAGTGAGGAGCAGCAAGGGCAGGAGAGGATTGCTTCAGGAAGCACAGAGCAGCAGCAGCAGCCAACCCCCCTCCTGCAGAATGGACTGCCCGTGCAGCAGATCGAGCAGCAGCAGCAGCAGCAGCAGCGGCAGCAGCAGCAGCAGCAGCAGCAGCAGAGCGGGCAGCAGCAGCGGCAGCAGCAAGGCTCCGTTGGTGCGCAGAGCACACAGCAGTGTGGGGGCAATCAGGGGAGCACCACTGCACAGATCGCATGGCCAAAGAAGAAGTCGTTCCTAGACTTTGTGAGAAGGCTCAAGGTGTCACATGTCGAGCCGGCAGAGCCTGGAATCAGACAGGATGGTGGGGGAAAGGATGGGGAGGGGGAGGAGAGAGGAAGGACGGGGATTGGGGAAAGGGGGAGAGAGAGGATGGGAAGGGAGGGGATGGCAGCGGTGGGATGGTCAAGGAAGGGAATGTGGTAGAAGTAACCGTGGGTGGCGGATTTGGAGAAGGTAAACATGGGGGAGGTCGACTTGTGGCAGGTACATCTGGGGGAATCGCCAGTGTGCTGCTAGCCACACAGCCTTGGTCAGTTGAAGGCACTTCTGGGGAAGGCAGGCTCGGAGAAGCCAGGCTCGGGGAAGGCAGGCTGGGGGGCGGTAGACCTGGGGAAGGCAGGCCTGGGCAACATATCGGTAGTTGGACCACAAAACCCCGTGTTGCCGGCCGCTATTTTGTCGAAGCAGGGGATGATGATGATGATCCGCAGGGGGGCGGCAGGTATGCGAGCACGGTCGTGGATGGGGTGGATATCTCCAACCTGTCCAAGAGGGAACGCAAGAGATGGAGGCAAAACGCAAGGCGGAGAGAGACGAGGCGCCTGGAACAGATGGCTCAGGCTGCTGCTGCTGCTGCATGCGGCGCTTCCTTGGGAGCAGGCGGGGCAACCCCTCCTGCTGCTGCTCAGGCAGTAGACGGGGCGTTTCTGAGTGGGGAAAAGGAGCAGCAGCAGCCGCACGGGGCGCCCCCTGCTTCTATTGCCGCGGACGGGGCATCATTGCGCAACGCACCTCCTGCTGCTGCTTCTCCGGCAGCAAACGGGGCGTTAGCAACTGCCCCTGATGCTGCTGCTGCTGCGTTCGGGACACTTCGAAACATCCTTCCTGCTGCTTTTGGACCTTCTCCCTCTGTCCCACTTGCTGCTTCTTTCGGACCACCTCAAGATGTCCCCGCCCGTCCTCCTCCTGCGTCTGGGGCATCTCTCACTGCTCCTGCACCTCCTACTGTCAAGGCCTCAACAAATGGGTCTGTGTCAGTTGCAGCAGCGCAAAGCGCCTCCTCTAGGCCGTCTCTCACTGCCCCCCCTCCTGCTTCTGTGCCTATAGGGGCTTTTGAGAGCGCTCCCCAGCACGTCCCTGTAGCTCCCCAGTACAATCCTCCTGCTACATCTCCGCATGTCTCTGCGCCTAAAGCAGCCGCTCGGCTCGGTGCATTCCGTCACGTTTCTCAGTTGCATCGTTTTGGGGCATCTCACCCTGCCTCTCGCCCCAACCCTTTCGGGGCATCGCACCCTGCTCCTCTGCCCAGTCCTTATGGTTCGTCTCGACCTGGCACTGTGCCTAGAGTTCCTGACGCCCTGGCTGTGCCGCCTGCTGCTCCAGTGCTGAAGCTGTTTTTCGACGAGGGTGACGAGGAGGAGGACAAGGAGGAGGACGAGGAGGAGTAGGGGTAGTGGTTGCGATGGCAACTGTGGCAGTGCAGCGGCAGCAGTAGCAGTGCTTGCCGCTCTGTGCCTGTTGCTCCTGTGCTGAAGCTGTTCTTCGACGAGGATGATGCAGAGGAGGGCGAGGAGTAGTGGTAGGGGTAGGCTGTTGTGGCAGTAGTAGCACTGCAGCGGCAGCAGTAGTAGTGCTTGCCGCTCTGCGCCTGTTGCTCCTGTGCTGAAGCTGTTCTTCGACGAGGGTGATGCGGAGGAGGGCGAGGAGTAGTGGCACCATGTTTTGCCATGCAGCAGCAGCAGCAGCAGCAGCAGCAGCAGCAGCAGCAGCAGCAGCAGCAGCAGCAGCAGCAGCAGCAGCAGCAGCAGCAGCAGCAGCAGCAGCAGCGGCTTCAGTGGCAGCAGCAGCAGCAGCAGCAGCAGTGGCTTCAGCGGCAGCAGTGGCTGCAGTGGCAGTGCCTGCCGCTCTGCCCAAAGCTGCTGTGCCTGCTGCTCTGCCCAAAGCTGCTGTGCCTGCTGCTCCTGTGCTGAAGGTGTTTTTTTACGAGGGTGACGAGGCAACGGCAGTAGGAAGTCTATGAGGCGATGACAGAGGAGAGGGTGTTTTCAAACAGGTGAGCTGCCTGTCGTCGTTCGTAATTTTCCTCCTTCGATTTTTTGGACTCTATGCTCCTGCTTCCTCCTCACCTCTCCCCTCCCATTTCATCGCGCCAGTTTCTACTTCTCCACGGCCTTATATTTATCTGGTCCACTTCTCCATGTAATTTGATAGTGTAGTGACTCTCCCACCTGAATCCGATTTGTTGTCTTGTCGTGCAGATAAAATCTTATTCCAACATTTCCATGTGGTGGCGCCTGCATTGGGTTTGCTATGTAGTTTTAGTTTTCCTCACCAGTCAAAAAGAGATTGAAGATCAGATTAGATTGTTACACGCTATTCCATGCTGTGCAATTGTAATTGTTACCTGGAACGCAATTTCGATATACCTCCCTCACCGTCACCGACACTCTCGTGGGGGTTGTCGGTGGGCCTACAGTTTCTCAGCTGCACTCCTGACAGTCGCAGTTACAACACAGCACCATCCAATCAAGGGAATTTAAATTCCTACCCCCCTTCCTCAACCCCCTCCCCCTCCACCCAGTCAGCAAAAGGCGACGGTTTTTTCTCCCAGCACTCTGTTTCACAGTTTCACTTCTCGGTTTCACTCGGTTTCACTCTTCCCTTGCAATAGCGCGGATTTCTTTGCGCGGTTCCTGCTTCCTTTGCTTTCTCCCCTCCCCTTCCGAACCGTAGGTTTTCACTATCCAACCGCAGAATACTGCTCTTTTAACCCTCAGAATCAAAGGGCACCTTACCCAACCGCAATCAGCAGTACCCTTCGAACACGCCCTTGAGGGCGTGGACCCCTCCCTGATCTTACCTGCGCTGGTCGGTTGGCGGTGGCGGCGGCCATATCCTACCACCCGAGCCACTCCAGTCCACTCTAGTCAAATCCAGCTACGCCCCTCCCTTACCATTCTCCTCCCCTCCCCCTCCCTCCCAAGATCCTTCCTCCTTGTGTCCTTCCCCAAACCGCCCTCGCCGCGCTGTCCTTTGTCAATCACCAAACCACGATTTCTAGGCATTATTCCACGAATTAGGAGTGACGCGGCTGGGGACGCGGCTTTATTCTACACGCGCCGCGTCGGCTTGGCTCGGCTCGGCTCGGCTCGGCTCGGCGTGGCTCGATTTGGCTCGGCTCGGTTCGGCTCGGCCCCCGCTTCCCGTGCGCGCTCACCGCCCTTTCTTGCCCAGCATCCTACCCAACCCCACACATTCTACCCTTTCCCTTCTGCTTCACAACTGAACGAGGGGTCCTCGGCTCTCTAATCGTCCCTCCCGTGATCTTCTAGACCAGTGGCCGTACAATTGAGTACGTCTGACCAACAGGAGCAGCGACGGTACAGTTAATGCGTTGCCTCCGTCCGACTCGGAGTGCAGGGGAATTTCAGCATGCTGTATTGACTTCGCCTCAAAGCCAGACTCAGAAAAGCAATGGTTCGTGTTCGACTCTTTGATCCAGCGAGCGCCTTTCGAGCTCCACCCCGATTTAGCGTGGAAAAGGGAAGGGGAGATATGAGGAGTTGTGGCCGTCCTGTTGTCAGCAGCTACGATAGTATGTTTACAAGTAGACTCGACAACAGACGTCCGTTTGTAGTTGCAGGAGTAAACTTTTGAGTCGACTCAAAAGCGGCTACGACATCGACTCAACAACAGACTTCTGTTGGTAGTTCGTGGAGTAAATTGACAGTGGGACTACTGTGTAAATTGACATCTACTACGACTTCTAAGAGCTCGTTTCGCTGCTAGCGAACCTCTGCTTACTAGTGATATTGACTTAAAAACCTCTCCGGTGGAAACGCCATTACTAGCACCGTAGCACGAAGGACTCGCACCGTAGCACGAAGCACCGTTTGACGATGCCGCATGCTCCGCGAAACGTTGACGCGTCTTTATTCGCGACCTCCGTTGCACGTCGAGGCGCCATGGGTTCGGGTCTCGGAGGCGCGTGCTCGGCAGAGGAGATTAAGGCGAGGCGCAGAACCCAGCATAGGTCAGATAGCGGTCCGGCTCTATCAGCGGCACTAGAAGACTGTGTAACGCGGCGGCAGCGTAGCCTAGGGTCAGAAAGTAGCAACTACGCGACAGCGTTGAAACCAACGGCTACTACGTCAGCTGCCCACGGGCCGCCTCGGCTCCGGGCGTCGCTGGATGCGGCACGTCCCTCGACTGACGCAGCGCGACCCTCGTTAGAGGGCCTTCCGCTAGAGCCGTCACTAGAAGCACAAGAACAAGAACCTTCGATACAGTCACAAGCTGCTGCGTTTGAGTTGAGTCAACGCCGGTCACCAGAGATGGCCTTTGACTCGAGTCAACGGACAGACGAGACGACGAGTCGGCGCAGACACAGAGAGGCACGCTGCTCGTATTCGCATCCACGTCAGCGTCCACGTCAGCAGCATACCCAACAACATCCACGTCAGCATCTACGGCGGCAGCCAGGTCAACATCCACGTCAGCAGGAGTCTCATCGGTCACATCACCATCCCCATCCCCATCGCTCTACTACTCCCAATCATCCTCAAGCATCCCTCCGCTCTCTCCGCTCCCACCTCTTCTTCCCCTCCCCTCCATCCCTCCTCTCCCTCGTCTCCCGCCTTTCCCTCGTCCTCCTCCTCTTCGTGGCCACATCTCTCTCAATCTCCTGCCGGCCCGTCGGTGCCACGCGCCCTGATCCAATAGGGGCGTCGAATGCGGCTCAGGGGCTAATAGGAGCAGTGCAGAGCCCAACGCCAAGTGCGGCGCAGGGATTGCTGGGGGCAGTGCAGAGCCCAGCGTCGAGTGCGGCTCACGGGCTAATGGGCGCAGTGCACTCCCCGGCTTCAGCTCGAGGGTTGAGTGCGGCTCAGGGGCTAATAGGAGCAGTGCAGAGCCCAATGCTAAGTGCGGCTCACGGGCTAATAGGGGCGGTGCAGAACCCAGCGTCGAGTGCGGCTCACGGGCTAATAGGGGCGGTGCAGAACCCAGCGTCGAGTGCGGCTCACGGGCTAATAGGGGCGGTGCAGAACCCAGCGTCGAGTGCGGCTCACGGGCTAATAGGGGCGGTGCAGAACCCAGCGTCGAGTGCGGCTCACGGGCTAATAGGGGCGGTGCAGAACCCAGCGTCGAGTGCGGCTCACGGGCTAATAGGGGCGGTGCAGAGGCCGGCTTCAGTAGGAATGTTGAGTTCGGCTCAAGGGGTTTTCAGAGCGGTGCAGAGGCCGACTGCAGTGGGAGCGGCGAGCGCGGCTCACGCGCTTACGCTGCTGCCTTTGTCGTGCTTCGTGGCTCGCCTGGTGGGTGCATGGGCAGTGGTGGGTGCATGGGGGGTGCATGGTGGGGGTGGATACATGGCATGGCAGGGTACCGTCATCAACAGCCTGAACTTCCGCACTTTTTTGCAGGGTGGTGTTTTTTAGAATTCCCCAAAACTCCCCAAAACTCCCCAAAACTCCCCAAACTAGACTCCCTGCGAAATCATGAACTTCCCCCCAGTTTCCCTGCTCGAGGTGACTTTTGAGTCGCCTCACAAGTTGCTCCTCCCCCCTCAGCCTCTCCTCGCTCGATTTTCACCACACCCCTCTCCCCCCTCTCCCCCCTCTCCCCCCTCTCCCGCCTCTCCCCCTTCTCACCCTCTCATCCTCTCACCCTCTCACCCCCTCACCCTCGCACCCTCTCACCCTCTCACCATCTCACCCTCTCACCCTCTCACCCCCTCACCCTCTCACCCTCTCACCCCCTCACCCTCTTACCGTCTCTCCACCTCTTCTCCTTCAACAATCCTCTCAGCCTCGCGCCAGTCTCTCTGCTCGCCGTCTTGCTTCCCAACGCCCCCTTCACCGCCCTCCCTTCCCCTCATCTCCCCACACCCCATCCCCCGTCCTACCCCACTCTCCCCCTCTCCCCCTCTCACCAGAAGTGCGACTTCTCTTTCAACAACAGACTCAGCCTCGTGCCTCTCGCCGTGCTCCACTGGGCTCGATCATCCGACCTGACCCCCTTCTTCCCCCACTCCCACTCCCACCACTGACACACCCCCCCAACTCCCCCCCCTCTCCCCCCCTCTCCTTCTCTCACCAGAAGTGTGACTTCGCCTTCAACAATTCTCTCGGCCTCGTGCCACTCGCCCTGCTCGTCTCCATGGTACCCAACGTCCCGTTCACCCAGGGCGTGCTGCACACGTATGTAATAAGGTCCTCTACCCCCTACATCATACCATACCATACCATACCATACCACATGTGTGGCGTGCTGCTTCTAATGTCAGCCCCCCCCTACCTGCTCGTCTCCATGGTTCTCAACGTCCCGCTCACCCAAGGCGTGCTGCACACGTACGTATTAGTGTCATTTACCACGCCTCACCACGCCACACCACGCCATACCACGCCACTCCACGCCATACCACGCCACACCACGCCACACCACGCCACACCACGCCACACTATCTCACACCACAGAGCACCATGCTTCCCAACGTCCCGTTCACTCACGGCTTCCTGGCACTCTCGCATGTCCTCTGCCCAATGTTGCTCATGCACATAGCAGCGTCCGTTGCTGTTCTTGTTGTCGTACCCCGCCTACTTGCTTGCTGCCAGGCACCCATCCCTCCCCTCCCATCCCTCCTGCCCCTCGCTTCCCGCCCCTCGCTTCCCACTCCTCGCGTCCAATGCCCTCCCATCCCAACTAGCCGCGCATTGCTTCTCCCCCTGCAGCAGGAAAGAGGCGCCGAGGCTAGCAGGGAAGCTGAAGGCACTTTCTCGGTAGTCATCCCTCCCTCTCTTCCTGTACCTTCCTATCCCTCTCCCCCATCCCATCTCCCCCATCCCATCTCCCCCATCCCATCCCCCCCATCCCATCCCCCCCATCCCATCCCTCTCTCCCTTCCCTCCCATCCCTATCCCTCCCTCCCTCTCCCCCGTCCCATCCCCCCCTTCCCTCCCTCTTATCCCTCTTCCCCTGCAGCAGGAAAGGGGCGCCAGTGCTAGCAGGCAAGCTGAAACCAGACTGCAAAGCCGTCAACTTCCTTAATGTGAGTTGAGTCTAAACGAAAATGCAAACACAAGGGTATGAGCGCCGGTGCTAGCAGGCAGGCTGAAACCAGGCTGCAAAGCCGTCACAGCTTCCTTAATGTGAGCCGAGGCGAGCGGCTTTTGGGTCTCTAGGTCTTTGTGAGTCGTCTTTCACAGTTAGACTTACTTAGAAATGGGCGTGGTGCTTGCAGGCAAGCTGAAACCAGACTGCAAAGCCGTCAGCTTCCTTAATGTGAGCGGAGTGGCTTTTGGTGTAGGCCCCTTGTAGTCGAGTTCTGTAGTGGGGTTCTTCTCACATCCTAAGTCCAGGCCTCTTCGGACCTTTTTATGAAAGATGCGACCTTTGAGTCGACCCAAGAGGCCCCTTGGAGTCGAGTTGTGCACTGGGATTCTTCTCTTTTTTAGTCGACTAAAAAATAGACTCATTACACATGGGTTCTTCTCTCTCACATCCTAAGTCCAGGCCTCTTTGGACCTACTTATGAAAGGGGCGCCAGTGTGAGAAGGGAAGCTGAGGCCAGACTGCAAAGCCGTCAGCTTCCTTACTCCGCCTTCTGGTGAATCTCCACACTGGAGTGTCTAGTAGTGTCTATGTGCCCATATGGGACACGGCTATGTCTCCTCCTTCATTAATGCGAGGCGAGCAGCTTTTGTGCCCATCACTGAAGGGGCGAGCAGCTTTTGGGTCTACGCCCCTTTCAGCGCATTTTTGAGGCGCCTCAAAAATTCAGCGCATGTCCACACCAGGTGATATGAGTCTAGTTTTGGCATGGCATGGCATGGCATGGCATGGCATGGCATGGCATGGCCTCAAAACTAGACTCCTATCAGTGCATGTCCACACCGGAGTCGTAGATGGGTTACAGGTGGGCTGTGTGAGGAGTCTATTTTTTATGGATTACAGGTGGGCTGCGTGAGGAGTCTATTTTGTAGGCGCCTAGAAAATAGTCGTGGATGGATTACAGGTGGGCTGCGGAGGCCTTATTTCCATCAAGTCTGGACGCCCCTTTCACTGCATGTCCACACCGGAGTGTCTTGGCCCCTCTCCTCTCCTCTCCTCTTTTCTTCTCTCCTCTTCTCTCCTCTCCTCTCCTCTCCTTTCCTCTCCCCTCCTGTCCTCTCCTCTCCTCTCCTCTCCTCTCCTCTCCTCTCCTCTCCCCTCCTGTCCTGTCCTCTCCTCTCCTCTCCTCTCCTCTCCTCTCCTCTCCTCTCCTCTCCTCTCCTTTCCTCTCCTCTCCTCTCCTCTCCTCTCCTCTCCTCTCCTCTCCTTTCCTCCCCCCTCCTGTCCTCTCCTCTCCTCTCCCCTCCCCTCCCCTCCTCTCCTCTCCCCTCCTCTCCTCTCCTTTCCTCTCACCTCCTGTCCTCTCCTCTCCTCTCCTCTCCTCTCCTCTCCTCTCCTCTCCTCTCCTCTCCTCTCCTCTCCTCTCCTTTCCTCCCCCTCCTGTCCTCTCCTCTCCTCTCCTCTCCTCTCCTCTCCTTTCCTCTCCTCTCCTCTCCTCTCCTCTCCTCTCCTCTCCTCTCCTCTCCCCTCCTCTCCTCTCCTCTCCTCTCCTCTCCTCTCCTCTCCTCTCCTCTCCTCTCCTCTCCTCTTCTCTCCAACTCAGAAACTCCCAACAAACTGCCGTGCCCTGCCATCCAATCATGCTCTTCCACATTTCTCCCCTCCTCACCTATTGCAGATGAAAATCCGCAAGTGCCCAGCATTCATGGTCGTGCCTCCTTCCTCCAAATTCAACCCAGGGACTCCCAACATACTGCCCTGCCCTGCCATCCGCCTTGCCACAACCACCTACAACCTGAAGCGCTTCCCTGTGAGTGTGAAGTGAATCCCAGTGTGAATCCCAGTTTAGTGTGAATCCCAGTTTAGTGTGAATCCCAGTTTAGTGTGAATCCCAGTTTAGTGTGAATCCCAGTTTAGTGTGAATCCCAGTTTAGTGTGAATCCCAGTTTAGTGTGAATCCCAGTTTAGTGTGGATCGCAGTGTGAATCCCAGTTTAGTGTGAATCGCAGTGTGAATCCCAGTTTAGTGTGAATCGCAGTGTGAATCCCAGCGTGAATCCCAGTATGAATCCCAGTATGAATCCCTCTGGCACATACAGTGTCATTTTTAGACATACACTCGCATGCAACCAGGCATTTTGCCCTGCCCTGCCATCCGCCTTGCCACCACTGCCCACAACCTGGAGCGCATCCCGGTTAGTATGCGTGATATGAGCGAATCATTGGCACGCACTCAACCAACCATGCACACACTCTCATACAGCCAGCCAGCCAGCCAGCCATACTGCCATGCCCCTCCATACGCCCCCCCACCACCACCTACAACCTGAAACGCATAGTTTTGAGGCTCCTCAAAACCTGAAATGCATTCTTGTGAGTGTGAATCACACACTCGGGCACACATTTGAACAGGCAGGCTGGATGTGTGTGCGCCATGCTGGGCCTGCAGGGCACACTGCAGTGCATTTCTCCCATTCATCTTCCCTGCCCCCTCTTCCTCCTCCTGCTCCCTTCCTTCTCTCTCCCCACCCCCCCACCCCCTCCCCCCACCCTCCCCCTGGTGATCATCAGATCTACAGTGGTGCATTTCTCCCAGGTAACCAGGTTACAGTTGCCAGTACAGTTGCCAGTACAGTACAGTTGCCAGTACAGTTGCCAGTACAGTTGCCAGTACAGTACAGTTGCCAGTACAGTTGCTAGTACAGTTGCCAGTACAGTTGCCAGTACAATTCCTTCTCTCTCCCCCACCCCTCCCGTCTTGCTCCTCAGAGCTACAGCGGTGCATCATCGTTTGCTTCATGGTGCATTTTTTTCAAACGATCATCAAGATACGCAGCGGGCCCAAGGGCATGGTGCGGCTATCCCCTAGAGGTGGCAACACTCAATCTCCCCCCCACCGCACCCCACCCCTCCCACCCCCTCTGCTTGTCAGATCTACAGCGGTGCGTGCTTCACGGTGCATTTCTCTCAATTAACCATCAAGATTGGCAGCGGGCCCAAGGGCATGGTGCGGCTATCCCCGAAAGACGGCAACACCCAGTTCCCTGAGGTCTGTCCTCCCACTCCCTTGTCGTCATTTTTCCCAGTAATTTATTTTTTCCCACCTTCCTTGATGGGCATTTCTCAAAGGCTACCTCCGAAAGAGGGCAACGCCCAGTTCCCTGAGGTTGGTCCTCCCATTCCTCTCCTCGTCGTCCTTTTTCCTTATCTGTTATCTTACCTCTCAAAGACTATCCCCGAACGACGGCAACACCCAATCCCTGAGGTCAGTCTTCCCACTCTCCTCGGCGTCGTCTAGTTTTGAGGCGCCTCAAAACTAGACTCCTATCATGCAGTTTTTGAGGCGCCTCAAGGCGTGTCCCGCGCGTACAATTTTCTCTCAATACCCCACTTAACCGTTTCTGATCATTGTTTTAACTTACTGAATCGAAAAGCATCTCTCCCAGCCGCAATCAAACGTACGCACGGGACGTGCCCTAAAAACTAGACTTCTATCACGCGGTTTTTGAGGCGCCTAAAAACTAGACTCCTATCACGCGGTTTTTGAGGTGCCTCAAAACTAGACTTCTATCATGCGGTTTTTGAGGCGCCTCAAAACTAGACTCCTATCACGCGGTTTTTGAGGCGCCTCAAAACTAGGCAACACCCAGTTTCCTGAGGTCAGTCCTCCCACTCTCCTTGTCGTCATTTTTCCCGGTAATTTATTTTTTCCCACTCTCCCCGTGGTCCTTTTTCTCATTCTGTTCAGTGTGAAATCATTGTTCTGTTCATTTGCTGCTCTTTCCTGTTTGTCGCCCTCCATTCGTGTGCTCTGCTTTTCTACCTGCTTATGCCCACCATGTTGTCTCGAATGTTCATTCCTCCTCCATGCTTCCTTTGTTACACCCACCTTCGTTATCGCTTTTGATACACCACTAACGAAAAGTTTGTTATACACTGCTTGTTGCTTTGCCCTTACAATGCCGTGCAGGCTAGAAGGTGTCTGGTCTTTCGTACACTATAGATTACTCTATTTTGACATAGTGGTAGCATTAATTACAATGTGTTCAAGAGTGAAAAATAGACGCAACCTCTTGTTGCGCATAGTAAGCTCAGTTTTTAGATCAATTGTATTTGCGCTTACTCCGCTTCTTTTGTAAGGCTCGTTGGCTCTTGCTGATCATGTACATACTGTCAACTTATACATATGCTGTATGTAGAAGTTATAGGCTAGCCTAGGTGTGCTTCTAGTGAGTACAACCCCAACAGGTACATGTTCTAGGTTTCTCACACTAGTCCATTAATTCTCTCTTTCTAACATGGTATCATGAGTAGGTTCGGTTCCTCTCGCCCGCCCACGCTTCCGCCCTAGGCCCTAGCCGCCCTCGTGATACCATACCCAGCTCACTGCGCTCCCTCCCCCCTTCTGCATGACCCTCTACTTTATCGCCATGCGCCTGCCTGACCGCCTTGCTAGTGCACGCGACCACATCCTTAGCCAGCACCCGGGTGATCTCACCCTGCCAGCCTTTGTCACCGCCCTGACCGAGATCGAGACTCGCCAGCGCACTATCGCTCAGTCGAGCGGTGCGCCGGCAGTCTCTATCTTTCACGGCTGTGCCCCCTCCCAGTGCACATTTACTGACGTTTCGGCTGCGGTCGCCACTGCGACCCCTCTGACCGAGACTGCATCTGCGGTAAACTCGCAGCAGCGCTCGCGCCGCGCCGGTCGTGACCGCCAGTGAGGGCGTGGTGGTGGAGCTGGTTGTAGTAGTGGTGGTACCGGGGACAGTGGTTCTACTGAGGGGACTGCCTCAGCTAGTCAGGAGCAGCAGCCGTCGCCCCAGCAGCAGGAGCAACCGTCGCAGCAGTCGCAGTTGTCGCAGCAGCTGTCCCAACCCCAGCCGTGGGCTCGCCTCCCCCCGGGTTGGCCCGGCACCTCCGTAGGTGGTGGCCGTGGTGGCGGCCCGCGCAGCTTGGCGTCTACCGGCAGCTCCGTTGGTGTGACCTGCCAGTACCAGCTTGAGACCGGGCCTCTCCGCGGCACTCTGTGCCGCCGCCCGCACCCGACCGCCCACTGTTTCCGCCGCCTCGACGATCTCTTTCGTCGTCGCTTTGGCTCGGCCACGGACCTCCCTGACTGGCACAGCCTACTTCGCCAGAGCGTGCCGATCTTTGATTTAGATATGGATCAGATAGGTGCTCCTTTGCATGCCTTGTATACTGACGCTTCTAGTGTTGCTGGATCTTATTACCATGTGTACTCTAGTTTAAGCGTAGCACCCTTGTGTAGCTTAGCCTCCCCTGCTGCGTCAGGCGTAGGACTGCCTAGTTTGCCTAGCCTAGTTTCTGCACCGGCTCCGTTCCCGGCCTCTGCTACTGCCTCGCTGTCCTTCACTCTCGACTCCGGTGCTTCTGCCTGTTTCTTCCGCGACCGCTCCACGCTCACGCCGCTTGCTGCGCCTGCTGTTGTCGCTCTCGCTGACCCCTCCGCGGGTCCTGTCGTCGCTCGCAGCTCCACTTCCCTTCCCTCTCCAGCCGTTCCCTCGGGCTCACTTACAGGCCTCCACATTCCCTCGTTCTCCAGGAACCTGGTTGGTGTCGGCCGTCTTCAGGACCTCGGCGTCACCACTACGTTCCCTGGGCACGGGCGGTTCGCTGTCTGTACCGAGGCAGTCTCAGGTTCCCCCCTTGCGACGTTCCCCCGGGACCCGATGTTCGGTCTGTTTACCCTCGACACCGCTTCCCCCCCGGTTGGTGCGTCCTCCCAGGTCACTGCAGCTAGCTCGTGTCAGTCCCTCACTCACCCGTCCCTTCTCTGGCACTACCGCCTAGGTCACCCTTCTCTGCATCACATGTCCCAGCACGGTCTTGTCTTAGGTCTCCTTGCGTCGCCCCCTGCCCTTCCTCCCTCGACTGCGCCACCGTGCACGCCTTGCGTCGAGGGCCGGCTCCGCCGCTCCCCTCACTCCTCCTCGCTGCGCACTGCTACTGCTCCCCTTCAGACCTTGCACCTGGACGTTTGGGGCCCTGCCCCCGTCCCCGGACCGCGTGGTGAGCGCTATTTCCTTGTGCTCGTCGACAACTACACGCGCTAAAACACGGTGTTTCCCCTGGAGCGGAAGGCCGACGTGCCCGACGTTCTTCTCCTGTGGGTAGTAGCTGCGCGTCTTCACCGCGGTCTCCCCGTGTTGTGTCTCCACTCTGACCGTGGCGGCGAGTTCGCCTCTGGTCGGCTTGGACAGTTCTGTCGTGCGGAGGGCATCACCCAGTCGTACATCTTGCCGGACTCGCCACAGCAGAATGGGGTTGCTGAGCGCCGCATCGGCTTGGTCATGGAGGTTGCTCGTACCTCCATGATTCATGCCGATGCCCCCCATTTTCTGTGGCCGTTCGCTGTCCGCTACGCTGCTCACCAGCTTAACTTGTGGCCACGCTCCCAGCGGCCGCGGGTTTCGCCGACCCTCCTTTGGACCGGGTCTCCCGGTGACGCGTCTGCGTTCCACGTCTGGGGCTGCCTTGCTCACGTTCGTGCCTCTGGCACGGACAAGCTCACTGCCCGCACTGTCCCCTGTGTCTTCCTCGGTTTCCCCCTGGACTCGTCTGACTGGCTGTTCTACCACCCGCTGTCTCACCGTTTCCTTCACTCTCGTGACGTCACCTTTGACGAGTCTGTCTCCTTCTACCGCCGCTTCCCTCACCGAGGTCTCCCGGTTCCCCCCCCCCTTGTTCCTGGCTCCCTCTCTCCTGGTAGCCCCTGCTCCCCTCCCGCCTCGTCCTGCCCCGTATGGTGTCTCCCATGTCACTCCCCTCCCGTTGGCTGTCCCTGTTGAGGAGTCTGCTGACTCTCGTGGTCCCCCCGGCCCGTCCTTGCCGCGTCCCCCTTCCCCGGTGTCTCCGCCTCCACTGTCGCAGCCGCCGCCGCCGACGTCGCCGCCGCTGCCGCTCTTGGCCTCTGGGAGTGCTGGCGTTGAGGAGGGTGTTCGTCCTGCGGCCCCTGGCGTGGTCTATCCCGGCAGGCCTGGGGATGCCGCCGGTGCTGGAGGGGGTTCTCGCTCTAGGGGTGTTGAATCTGGGAATGCTGCTATTGAGTGTTCTCCCAGCGGCCGTCGTGCCCCTGCCGGTCCGCGGGTCGAGCACCAGCCGCCGCAGCAGCTGCCGTAGCCGTTGCCGCCAGTCTCCGCTCTTTGCCTGCTCGGCCTTCCCTCCCCCGACCGCTCGCCGATGTCTCCCCCACCACCTTCTCACCTTCCTGTCTCCGGCCCTGTGTTCCCACCTCCGGACTCGTCTCTGACCCGTCTTCCTCCTCGTTCCCCTTTTGTGTCCCCTCTGCTGTCTCCTGACCCTACACCTCCTTCCCACGTTTGGTCTCGCCGTCCCTCCTGTGCTCGTCCCGTCTCTCCTGTCCTGCGCTCCCACCCTATGTTGCTCCGTTCCCGCTCGTCTCGTCCTCCCCTCCTCCTGTCGCCTCCTCCCTCGTCGCTTGTTATTGCACCTCCCCCGCTGTATGACTACCTCCGTGCCGCTCGTCCCCTTGTCCCTAGGGTTCTTGCCTCTCTTGTTACAGACCCGTCTGTTCCTGTCTCGCGCCTTGACGCGCTTGTCGCGGCTGTCGCTGACTTCGCCTCTACCCGCCGCCTTGACTACGCTACCGCTCTGGTCTCTGACCCTGCCCATCCTCCGTCCGTCGGGGGTGCACCTGCCCTTGGCAGTGACGTTCTAGAGGATAGGCAGTACGAGCTTGCTTTCCTTTCCGATGCCGCTCCCCATCTCTGCTCCATGCTCCTAGTCCCAGAGGGTGACCCAGACGTCTTCGACATCCCGACCCCTCGCACTTACGCTGAGGCCACCTCGGGACCTTGGGCCTCTCAGTGGATAGCTGCCATGGAGCAGGAGATGGCATCTTGGAGGTCCACCGGCACTTCCGTTGACGCATTTCCCCCTCCTGGGGTGAACGTAGTCGATGGTCGGTGGCTCTTCAAGGTGAAGCGCCCTCCTGGAGAGCCACATGTCTTCAAGGCGCGCTACATGGCCAGAGGCTTCAGCCAGCGCGAGGGGGTTGACTTCTTCCAGACCTTCTTCCAAACCTTCGCCCCGACCCCGAAGATGACCACTCTTCGGGCGCTGCTACACGTAGCACCACAGCGCGACTACGAGCTTCACTCCCTCGACTTCTCTACTGCCTTTCTTTAGGGCAGCCTACACGAGCAGGTCTACCTGCACCGACCACAGGGCTTCACTGGTACCTTCCCCCCTAGGACCCAATGGCTTCTCAGGCGCCCGGTCTACGGCCTGCGCCAGGCTCCCCGCGAGTGGCACGACACGCTGCGTGCCACGCTAGCAGACCTGCAGTTCTTTCAGTCCTCTGCTGACCCCTCGCTGTTTGTGCGTTCCGGCCAGACTCCGTTCTACATCCTTGTCTACATAGACGACCTGGTCTTCGCTACTCCTGACAGGGACGCACTGGCCTCCGTGAAGGCCGAGCTGCTTAAGAGACACACCTGCACTGACCTTGGAGAGCTGCGTCGTTATCTTGGCCTGCAGATCTGTAGGGACAAAGCAGCACGCACCATCACTCTGACACAGTCACACTTGGTGCGTCAGGTCCTTAAGAGGTTCGGTCTTCAGTTCTCCTCCGCACAGCCCACACCTCTACCTCTAGACCATGGGCTCTCCGCTCCCGTTCCTGAGTAGCCAGTAGAGCCCAGCGGCCCTTACGCAGAGCTGGTGGGTTGCCTCATGTACCTGATGAATTGCACTCGCCCACATCTCGCATACCCTCTCAGCATCCTGGCTTGCTTTGTGGCCACTGGCAGACACCGACCACAGCACTGGTCGGCCACTAAGAGGGTTTTGCGATATCTAGCAAGTACATGAGGCATGGGGTTAGTGCTAGGAGGACGCAGGCCAGTGGTCCTCACTGGGTACACAGACGCTTCTTGGGCAGACGACTCTGAGACACTCAGGTCGTCGCAGGGCTACTGTTTTAGCCTTGGTTCGGGTGCTATCTCTTGGAGATCCACTCGCTCGTCGTCTGTTGCTCAGTCCAGCTGTGAGGCTGAGATCTACGCTGGTGCCATGGCGGCACAGGAGCTCCGCTTACAGACTTAGGTGAGCGGCCTAGCTCTGCCCCGGTCCTGTACGCTGACAACAGGGCCATGATTCTCCTGTGTCAGGAGCCTCGACTTGAGGGCAGAGCGAAGCATATCCAGCTGCGGTACGTCCTCCTGCGCGAGCTACAGCAGTGTTGCCAGGCCCGCGTAGTTCACTTAGCCTCAAGTGCCAACACAGCTGATGTCTTTACTAAGGCGCTTGCGCCTAAAGATCATCAGCGGCACTATGTACAGCTTGGTCTTGTTCCTGTAGCTACTCACATGTTAGGACCCTGATTGTGTACTCTCTATTATATATACCTGTCTGACTGGCCTTGTGGCCTTACCTCCAATGGCTGGACTAGTAGTGCCGCCTTGGCTTGCTTTTGTCTTGTCTGTACTCTTGCTGACTGGTCTTTGGACCCCTGCCTCAGTGGTTGGACTAGTAGTGCCACCCTGAGATGTGTGCTTCTTGCTTAGCACCACTTCTTCTCTAGCCTAGGGGGTGTGTCAACTTATACATATGCTGTATGTATAAGTTATAGGCTAGCCTAGGTGTGTGCTTCTAGTGAGTACAACCCCAACAAGTACATGTTCTAGGTTTCTCACACTAGTCCATTCATTCTCTCTTTCTAACACATACTGTATAAGCAATCTATTATGGAGATTTATAACAGGATGGAAGAAACACAAGGAACAGCAAACAGAAACAGCGGCAATGACACATAAGGTAGTGCAGGGAACGAACTGCTAAAGCTGATGCGTAGGTTGAAACATTTGTATAATAGTAGGTGGGTGATTTTTTTGTGGTCTGGTTGAGTTGCTGTATAGCACAGCAATTAAGCGGCTTAATCTCTACTGCACCTTTAGCACCGGGGCATTCAATACCGCATTAGTCTTTACGCCCCTCGATTTTGCCGAGCACCTGCACGGAACATGGTTCATCCATCCATTCAACCCAAAGCACCACCGCTCGGGGAAGCATGGTTGACTTCCTAGCCAGCCTTAGGTACCATTGAATTTGGCGCTTGTTCGGGGAAGCATGTCAGGAGCTTCTAGATATTTCAGCCAGCCTGGCAGCTGCTGGTAATGGAACTAAAATTTAGATCGTATCCCGCTTTTCCAAGTTCTCTGGCCCAATGGCGGACATTTGCGATGAATCGCCAAGAGCTGGTCCGCTACAACGTGTAGCAAGGAACATTTTGACCTCATCTCCAGAAAAAAATACAGTGACTTTGCAGCCACCGTCGCCGCATGACCAGTCGCAGGAGTCGCAGGAGACGCCGCAGCAGTCGCAGCAGTCGCAGCTGGCGTTCGCGAAAGCGTTATTCCAGCGACTGCAAGCCGGCGCTCACGTTTTTCTCCCCGACACTCCCGCTTCTGCCGCTTCTGCGCACCTGGCGGACCTTCCGACCCCTCCTTCCGCCGTTCCTCCCCGTTGCCCCGCCTCCGCTTCCGCCGATCCCCCTGTTCCCGCTTCCGCTTCCGCCAAAGAGATCAAATCCGACACTGTATACCCGTTCAAAGAGGACCTCGAGGGGCATGGCTTGTATACAAACTTGAATGGGTATACAAGCTTTAATGGGTATACAAGCTTGACTGCAAGCTGGTGGAAGCCGATGGGGGAGAGAAGGACGAGGGAGGGAGGTATGGGGAAGGAAGAGGGGAAGGAGGAGAAGGGTGAGGAAGTGGGGGAGGAGAAGGAGAAGGTAGGGGAACGGACGGGGGCGAAGAGAGGAGAGAAGAAGCGGAAGGGCAAGTATGCGAATAATAGGCCTGAAAGGTTACTAGTGAACTCGGGGTTAGCAGATTGGGTTACCAGCCAGCAGCTGAATCTACTGGCAGTCACTGGGGGGGGTATGGTTGAGGGGGTTGGATTGGATGGGGTAGGGGAGGAGATTGGAGAGAGGACTGGGATGGTTGAGGCTATTTTTGAGGCGCCTCAAAAATGGATGGTTGAGGCTGGGACAGCAAGGAAGGTGAGAAGGCGTAGGAGTGTGGAGGAGGTTGTTGCTCAGCTAAGAGCCAGTCAGGTTGGAATTGTTAGCACTCATATACGAGCCTGTTTGGCTGAAAGTGTTCGCACTCAGCTAAGCGGCAGTGATAGAGGGAGTGGTGGCGGTCTCGGGGTAGAGAATGGTGCAGAGGAGCTGAAGAGCAGAGTGAGAGAAGGAGCGGGCGTTGCTGTTTCAGAAGGTGAGGGACATGAGAGACGTGCGAAGCAGCAAGAGTGCGTGTTGAAGGGAGGAGCGGAAGAGGAAGGAGGAGAGGGGAAAGAGGAGGAGAAGGAAGAGGAAGGAGAGGAGGAAGACGAGAAGGATGGTGCTGAGGAGGTGAGGAGTCCAACGAGTGAAGGACAGGGTGGCGTTTCGGCCTGTGAGAGACAAGAGAAGAAAGGGAAGAAGCCGCAAGTGTGTGGGTTGGAGAAGAAGAAGCAGGATGGGAAGGCAGAGGAGAAAGGGGAGGAGGCAGCAGCGGACGAAGCCAAAGAAGAAAAAGTCAAGAGAGTAAAGGAGAAGCGGGAGGGAGAGGAGGTTGCGGAGAAAGGGGAGGAATGTGCGATGAGGGAGAAAGAGCAGGAGGGGGAAGAGGTAGAGGGGGAAGAGGTAGAGGGGGAAGAGGTAGAGGGGGAAGAGGGGGCGGACAAGAAGGGAGAGGCAGTTAAGGGAGAAGAGAAGCAGGAGGAAGGGAAGGAGGAGGAGGAGAAACCGGGGGAGGAGAAAGAGCAGGGGGAGAAACGGGAGGAAGAGAAAGAGGCGGAAGGGGAGGGCGGGGATGGCAATGCGGCAAGGAAGAGGCAGCGGGAGGAAGAAGACGATTCCCCTTGGTGGTGGCGAGTTTTGGACGGACCTGAGGAGGAGGAGGGATGGGTGGCGGGGGAGGGAGTGAGGAGGAAGCGGCCGAGAGAGAGGAGTGTGAGGGAGCTGCTGAGTGCCACGTCAGCAGTGGGGAAGCGGGTGATCTGGTGGCGGAACAATTATAAGGGGAAGGGCAAGGGCAAGGGGAATGGGGGCAAGGGGAATGTGGGAAAGGGGAGTTGGGGGAAGGGCCGTTGGGGAAAGAAATTTGAGGGGAAGGGGAAGGGGAAATGGAAAGGGAAGGGGAACGGCGGGAAAGGCAAGTGGGCGCGGAAAGGGAAGAGGGAGGAGGAGGTGGAGGGGAATGAGAATGGGGAGAGGAGCATTGGAGATGGATGGGCGGGGCGACTTAGGGGAAGGGAGAGGGGAGGAGGGGATGTTCCAGATACGAATGTGCCTGAAACGAAGGTGACTTTTGAGTTGCCTCGAAGGTCTCCAAGAGAGAGGAGGGGAGTGAATGTGCCAGTGCCAGATACGAAGGCAGGCAAGAAGGCAGACACGACGGCAGGCAAGAAGCCAAGCACAGGAGCAAATGGGAGGGAAGCAATTGCCACGAGGGGAGGTAATTGCCAGGAGGAGAGGAGGGGAGGGAATGTGCCACTGCCAGACACGAAGGCAGGCAAGAAGCCAAGCACAGGAGCAATTGAGAGGGAGGCAGTTGTGACACGCCTCAAAACTAGGGAGATGGGAGGAGGGAATGTGGCAGATGTTTCAAACACGAGGGAAAGGTCAGGAGCAGAGGGAGGGACAGCCGCAAGAGGTGCGGGTACTTCAACGTCAGAAGCAAGAAAGGCGTCGGTAGCTGGAAGGGGCAAGGCACCAGCAGCAGTACGCGGAAAGGGGTCCGTAGGAGTAAGAGGAGAAGGGTCAGTGGCAGAAAAGGATAAGGGGTCTGTAGCAGTAAGAGCAAAGGGGAGTGTCGCACGAAGGAGTGTTGCTGGTTTGGTGGCAGGAGGAGGGATGGAGTGTGAGGAGGGGGAGGGAGAAGAAGATAAGGAGGAAAAAGAGGAGGAGGAGAAGGAGGAAGAAGAAGATGCAGAGGAGGAAGAGGAGGACGAAGAAGAGGAGGAGGAGGATGAGGAGGAAAAGGAGGACGAAGAAGAGGAGGAGGAGGATGAGGAGGAGGAGGAGGAGGAGGAGGAGGAGGAGGAGGAGGAGGAGGAGGAGGAGGAGGAGGAGGGGGAGGAGGAGGAAGAAGAGGAGGGGGAGGAGGAGGAAAGGAGGGAGGAGGAAGGGGGGAGTGAGGGCGGCCAGGAAGACCAGGGTAGAGAAGGGAGTGAGAAAGGTGGAAGAGGGGCGGCACGGGGGAAAAGGAAGTCAAGGGAGTGGGAGGAGGCGGGAGAAAAGACGAGGGAATGGGAGGAGGGGGGAGAAAAGACGAGGGAATGGGAGGAGGGGGGAGGGAGGAATGCGAGGATGCAGGAGAGACAGGAGACGGAGACTAAGGTTTCTCATATTCAACTTCAGGGGTTAGGGGTTGAGAGTGGGGAGGAGGGGAAGCGTGTGCGTAACGAGTGTGCCGAAAGTACCGGTCACTTGGAAAGGTCTGAGGCGCAAGGTCACTTGGAAAGGTCTGAGGCGCAAGGTCACCCGTGTCCGAAAAGTGTGAGTGTGGGTCAATTAGTTGGCAACAAGCAAGGGGTAGAGCAGAGAGGGGAGAGGGCAGAAGGTCGGGAGGAGGAGAGAAGAGCAGAGAAGGGAAGAGAGAGAATGGAGTGGCAGGGGGGGGAGCAAGGAGGTGAGCGAAGGGAGGAGGAAGGAGAGCAGCAGAAGGAGCAGCAGAGGGAAGAGAAAAATGTGGAGCAAAGAGGGGAGCAGAAGGAGCAGAGGGAGGAGTGGGAGTCGCAGAAGGAGGAGAGGGAAAAGAAGGAGCAGAAGGAGCAGAAGGAGGAGCGGAAGGAAAAGTGGAAGGCGGAGGGGAAGGAAAAGCAGGAGGAAGGAGTGGAGGAGCAAAGGGAGGAGCAGAGGGAGCGGCACAGGGAGCAGCAGAACCCTCCAGATGTTGCTTCCCCTGGTGCCTTGGCTAGTTCTGTGGCGGCTCAAAGTGGGGAGAAGGGGCAGGTGCAGCCGTGCATTCCACCTGTTTCTTCCCCTGGTGATGAGATTACTGGTTCTGAAGCGCCTCAAAAGGAGGAGCAGGGGCAGGTGCACCCGAGCCTCTCAGATGTTGCTTCCCCTGGTGCTGTAATTGTAGAGGCAGACACTGTTGCTGCTGTCGTGGGAATGCCGACAGCAGCAGCAGCAACCGTGGGAGAATCAACAGCAGAAGCAGCAACGGCTGGGGCTTTAACTGCAGCAGCAACGGCTGGGGCTTTAACTGCAGCAGCAGCATTGTCCACAGGAGCACCACCACAAAAGGCAGCAGCAGCAGCATCACCATCACCACGAACAGTAGCAGCAGCAGCAGCATCACCACCACAAGCGGCATCAGCAGCAGCACCACCATCACCACCACCAGAAACAGTAGCAGCAGCAGCAGCACCATCACCACCACCACCACCACCACAAATGGTAGCAGCAGCAGCCACTAAGAAGCAACCTGCTCCCATCATAGCTCAACGGGATGATACAGGTGCTGGTGAAGGGGGTGTGACAGTACAGGGTGTGGCAGTACGGGGTGTGGCAGTACGGGGTGTGGCAGCAGCATCACAAGCACAAACCGCGCCAGAACCATCATCACTGGCGCCACCACCACCGCAGGCAGCAGCACGATCACCGTCACCACAAGCAGCAGCAGCAGCAGCAGCAGCAGCAGTGGCCAACAGCCTCGCAGCTGCAGTTGTGAGTGATCGGGTTGATGGAGGTGTGGCTGATGGGGGTATGGCAGCGGCAGCAGCACCACCACAAGCACTACAAACAGCACCGAAAGCAGCACTGGGAGCAGCACAAGGAAAACCACAGGCAGCAGCAGCAGCAGCAGCAGCAGCAGCAGCAGCAGCAGCAGTTGCTGCTAGCATCCTCCCTGCTCCAACTGGGGGTGATGCAGGTGTGGATGAAGGGGGCGTGGCAGCAGCAGCATCACCACCACCAGACGCAGCACCAATACCACAGAGAGTAGCAGCAGGTGCTGCAGCAGCTGCTGCTGCTGCTGCTGCCAACGCCCCCCCTGCTCCAGCTACGAGCTATAAGGGTGATGCAGGTGTGACTGGTGGGGGTGCGGCCGAGAGGGGTGTGACTGAAGGGGGTGGTGGGACAGCGGGGCCACCACCACCACGGGAAGCAGCATCACTGCTGCAAGCACCACCGCCACAGAAAGCAGCAGCTGCTGCCAACAGCCTCCCCGGTCCATTTTCAGGCCAGCTGGGCGATGCAGGTGTGGCTGAAGGGGCCGAGGCGGAAGGAGGTGTGGCAGCAACAGCACCACCACAGGCAGTACTGCACGCAGCAGCTGCTGAAGGGGGTGTGACTGAAGTGGAAATGACTGAAGGGGGCGTGACTGAAGTGAAAGTGACTCAAGGGGGCGTGGTGGAAGGGGGTGTGGTGGAAGTGGAAGTGATTATAGAGGGCGTGATAGGAGAGGGTGGGAACGAGGGCAGTGTGACTGAGGGGATGATTGTTGAAGGGAGCATGACTAAAGCAGGCGTGACTGTGAGTGGCGTGACTGTATGTGAAGTGACCCATGTTCCAGAACAAATGCATTGCTCCAAGCTACTGGTGGCATGCAATGGAGTGTGTCGGGCTTGCTCCCCTCAGAAGCAAGAGCAGAGGGAAGTGGAGCAAAGGGAAGGGGAGCAGAGGAAAAGGGAGCAGAGGGAAGTGGAGAAGATAAGCGCAGCACTGGGAGAGAACATGGCTGCTGCTGCTGCTGCTGCTGCTGCTGCTTCTGCTACTAACGATGATTCTGATAGTGCTAACGCTGGTACCGAAGGAAGGGCCAGTCCACGTGCGGAAAGGGCTGGTGCGGAGGCAGGCACAGATGCAGCTTACCTCATGGCGCCACGTGGTGTTTCGGAGGTGGCCTGTGAAAGTTTTGAGTCGACTGAGTCGACTCAAAAGCTACCCTGTGAGAGGCTTCCAGAGGTTGCGGCGCTGACAGTTCAATCCATAGCCGCGGACACACTTCATCCCACCCTCACTAGCGGGCATGCCAAAGTTGGCACCTTGAGTCCTGCTGCCACGGCAGCTGCAGAAACGCCAGCAGCAGCAGTCAAGACAGAAGGACCTCTTACGAAAGAAGACGCAATGAGAATACCCAGCCCCACCGACAGCCATCCAGTTTTGACAAAACTACCCAGCCCCACCGACAGCCATCCCACCCTCACTAGCGAGCATGCCGAGGTTGGCACCTTGAGACCTGCTGCCACGGCAGCTGCGGAAACGCCAGCAGCGGTCAAGACAGAAGGGAGGCCTATAGTCGTGCCACCGGTGGCAGGGGGAACGGCAGTCTTACCTGCTGAAGCAGCCACAGCACCAACAGCAGCAACGGCAGCAGCAGCTGCAGCAGCAGGGAGGAAGCGGAAGAGGAGGAGGCTCAGGGCATGGCTGGTGGATGTGACTGGTCACACGCTGCTTCTCGGAACCTTCCCTGACGAGGAGGAGCGGCAGGCAGCTGTTTCCGGCGCGCTCATGCTGCTGACTCACCACTGCACCTCGCCAGGTGGACCTGCTGCTGACGTGGCATGCCAGGGACTGAGTGATGACGCGGCGGCGTCTCGAGGCAGGTCTGGCGGCTTGGCGTTTTGTAATACTAATGAGGACGTGGCAGCTAATGCAAGGTTATGCGTAGGTGTTGCTGAGACAGTGATGAATGGAAGGGGCAGAGCAAAGGAAGCATGTGTTGCTTTAGCTGCGGCCGAGAGAGCAGGTGACAACAGCCGGTCCAATATAGCCGAGACACGAGCACGTGAGGGTTCTCTAGCGGCAGAAGCTAAGGCAGAGAGAAACGGAGAGAGAACGAGGGAGTTGAAATGCGGAGCAAGACGAAAGGCAGAGAGGGAAGCACTGGCAGCAGACATGGCAGCGAGAGGGAAGCAGCAGAGGGGCAGAGATCAAAGGACTGTGGCTTTTGAGTCGACTCAGGGGTCCCCGGGACTCAAAAGTCGGCTCCGAAGTCATTCTGAGTCGAATCAAATGGCACTGAAGGCCAAGTCACTGACGGCAGACGTGGCGGGGAGAGGGAAGAAGCAGAGGGGCAGAGAGAGAGGCACGGCGAGAGCTGCAGAGAAAGCAAGCTGCTCAGAGATGCGTGAGGGTCTCGTTTTGAGGCGCCTCAGAACCAGAGATGTGAGCGCTGCAGTGCAAGTGAGCTGTTCAGAGACGTGTCAGGACGCCGGGGGAAAGGACGCCGGGGGAAAGGACGCCGGGGGAAAGGACGGGGGGGGAAAGGACGCCGGGGGAAAGGACGGGGGGGAAAGGACGCCGGGGGAAAGGACGGGGGGGGAAAGGACGCCGGGGGAAAGGACGGGGGGGGAAAGGACGCCGGGGGAAAGGACGGGGGGGGAAAGGACGCCGGGGGAAAGGACGGGGGGGAAAGGACGCTGGGGGAAAGGACGCCGGGGGAAAGGACGCCGGGGGAAAGGACGCTGGGGGAAAGGACGCCGGGGGAAAGGAGGGGGGGGGAAAGGGCGTCGGGGGAAAGGACGCTGGGGGAAAGGGCGTCGGGGGAAAGGACGCTGGGGGAAAGGACGCCGGGGGAAAGGGTGCCGTGGGGTCAAGGTGTGAGACTGCTGGGGGTGGTAAGTTTCTACCGCTTGCGAAGGCAAGACCTGGGAGTGTTCCTTATGTTGTGTGTGACTATGACGAGAGTGATGCTGACGAGGAGGAAATGGGCGGGGACGAAGATTCACCCGAGAATTCCCCTGAGCATTCACCTGACGATTCGCTGGTGGAGAACCTGGGAAAATCGTCTGAGCATTTTCCTGGCATGTGTGATGTGGCGTGCGGATCGAATCTGCAGGCGAAACCAGCGGAAAGCAATGCAACTGTTACTGCGACTGCAAATGCAACCGGAAATGCAACCGGAAATGTAACTGGAAGTGTCGCAAGGAAGCGAACTGGGGGATTGTACGGTACTGAAGATGTAACTACGTTGCCATGCAGTGGGCTTGCTATGGTTCTGAAACTGAACAGCATTGGTGTCGGCCTCCCTCTTGAATCCAAAGGGAATGCAGAAGAGAAAGATGAGACAGAAGAAGGGGAGAAGAGAAAGGCAGGTGACAGACTGAAGAGCGGTAGGGGTGGGTTTAGGAAGGCAAGGGGTACGCAAAAAGGGGCAGCAGCCAGTGGCGCTAGAGCAGCTGTAGCTGCTACTGCCAGTGCTGCTAAGCCAGCTGTAGCTGATAGTGCAGCAGTGCGCGGGCAAGGGAAGTTGGGGCCGGTGGGAGCAGCTGAGACTGCAGAAGCAGGTACGGGAGGAGCAGTGGCAGCAGCTGCAGCCGTGAGTAGAAGGGGCAAGCGAAAATCAGTGGGAGCCGCGGGGACTGCAGAAGCGGGTACAGGAGGGGCAGTGGCAGCCAGTGCAGCCATGTGTAGAAGGAGCAAGCGAAAACCAGCTGGAGTCACAGAGACTGCAGATGCAGGAACAGGAGGAGCAGGCACGGGAGGAGCAGGTGCGGGAGGAGCAGGTGCGGGGGGAGCAGGTGGTGGAGGAGCGGGTGCGGGAGGAGCAGGTGTGGGAGGAGCAGGTGGGGGAGGAGCGGGTGCGGGAGGAGCAGGTGCGGGAGGAGCAGGTACGGGAGGAGCAGGTGCGGTAGGAGCAGGTACGGGAGGAGCAGGTGCGGGAGGAGCCGGTACAGGAGGAGCAGGTGCAGTAGGAGCAGGTACGGGAGGAGCAGGTGCGGGAGGAGTAGGTGCAGGAGGAGCAGGTGCGGGAGGAGCAGGTGCGGGAGGAGCAGGTGCGGGAAGAGCAGGTGCGGGAAGAGCAGGTGCGGTAGGAGCAGGTGCGGGAGGAGCAGGTGGAGGAGGAGCAGTGGCAGCAGCTGCAGCCATGTGTAAAAGGAGCATTCAAAAACTGGTGGATGCGGCAGCAGCTGCAGACTCACCTGCTGTGGAATCAGGCTCTGCTGCTGATGATGCTTCAGCAGTAGCTGCTGCTCAGGCTGCTGCTGCTGCTAATGCTGCTGCTGCTGCTGCTACTGCTGCGCGTGCTGACGATCCTGGCCCTGCAGCTGCTCCTGCACCTGCTGATCCCACCTCTGCTGCTGCCCCTCCTGCTGCTGCCCCTCTTGCTGCCCCTCCTGCTGCTGCCGCTCCTGCTGCTGCCCCTCCTGCTGCTGCCGCTCCTGCTGCTGTCACAACTTCTGTCCCCCCTGCCTCATCCATCCGGCCTTTGTCCGATCAGCATCACTATCGGATCTCTCATCTTCCAGGGAAGGAAGGGGACCGATGCTTCCATGTGATAGATAGGGTGCGCGGGAAGAAGATACCAGTGGAGTATGATTCGAGTAGGGAGGCTGCTGCTGCCCTTGCTGCCATTCGCAAGGTGATTGCGCATGTGGCACATGAAGGAAAGAGGCAAAAGTGTTGAGTTAAAATAGTGGTTGTATGTAACTAGTTCTTCAATGTCTTGTTTCTATTTCGTTATACTGTTTATAGTATTTGTTGTACATCACAAACATCCACATTTGCAAACATTGTGCATTTATGCAATCACGTATTATGAAGTCGAATCTTGTTGCACCACATATACAGTAATTTCCAAAGTATTGGCGGTCATATCATATCCCTCCAGTCATATCTTCTATTTCCGATCTCCAACCTTACTTCCAACCACCCAAAATCAGCACTGCTAGTCTGCAACACTGGGAATAATTATAGTGCGGCTTCTGTTTCCTTTGACGGCCAAATAAGTATCCAACATAGTTGTCTTTCGACCATAAATTGGGAACCTCCAGCTCCAATTCCCACTTTAAATCCTTGTTGTTACATCCCTATTCCATACCATCTTGAGAAGGTCCTGTCCCCTATGTGCCACTGCCTCTTCTTAGGAGTACCACTTTCATATCTCCCTTCGCCTCTGTACAACCCCATAATCAATAAACAAACAAATAGAACCACTGTCTCTCCTGCCCCTTTTGGTCGTCCTCTCACTGTTCTTGTTCCCTTTTCCTGTTCCTGTCCGCCCCTCTTGGCCCAGGTTATGCAATCCTGAATTCCCTCACCTGCCTCATCCCCCCTTCAGGTTTGCACCCCTCTCTGCACAACTTCCCTAGCTGTTCTTAATGCTGCTGCTGCTGCTGCTGCTTCTGCTGGTTCTGCTGCTGCTGCTGATGCTCCACTCCTCTTGCCCCAGCCTACGTAGTCCTGAATTGCCTATGCACACACCTTCTCTAGTAGTTCCTACTACTGCTGCTGCTGCTGCTGCTGCTGCTGCCGCCCCTACTCGTCCTGTCAAATATCTCCCCTATGCACACACCTTCTCTAGTAGTTCCTGCTGTTGCTGCTGCTGCTGCTGCTGCTGCTGCCGCCGCCCCTACTCGTCCTGTCAAATCTCTCCCCTATGCACACACCTTCTCTAGTAGTTCCTGCTGTTGCTGCTGCTGCTGCTGCTGCTGCTGCTGCCGCCCCTACTCGTCCTGTCAAATCTCTCCCCTATGCACACACCTTCTCTAGTAGTTCCTGCTGTTGCTGCTGCTGCTGCTGCTGCTGCTGCTGCTGCTGCTGCTGCTGCTGCTGCTGCTGCTGCTGCTGCTGCTGCTGCTGCTGCTGCTGCTGCTGCTGCTGCTGCTGCTGCTGCTGCTGCTGCTGCTGCTGCCCCTGCTCGTCCTGTCAAATCTATCCCCTATGCACACAACTTCTCTAGTAGTTCTTGCTGCTCGTACTGCTGCCACAGACAGCGCCAGTGCTGCCACTATTGACTCCTTCCCTCCAACCACTGCGGCTAGAACTGCCGTTTTCTGCTCCAGCCACTCATTTCTGCTACAGCCACCCTTTCTGCCAGGTCATTTAGGTGATGGGCTCCAACCACTCCTTTCTGCTACAGCCACCCTTTCTGCCAGATCATTTAGGTGATGTGCTCCAACCACTCCTTTCTGCTACAGCCGCCCTTTCTGCCTGATCATTTAGGTGATGTGCTCCAACCACTCCTTTCTGCTACAGCCGCCCTTTCTCCCTGATCATTTAGGTGATGTGCCCTGCACTGTCACAGGCACTGAGGTCCCTCTGAAGCTGCTGCAAGCAATCGGTATGTGGTTGTTTCTCGCACCGCCTTTGCGCACTGATGCTGCTGTCACCTGCTGCTCTGGCCATCACTGTACTGCCAAATGCCCACTGCTGCTCCATGCCTCTGCTACTGGTGTTGAGTCAAGAGGTGGCTGATCCCCCTCTGAAGCTGCTGCTGGCAATCAAACTGTGTTTGTTGCTCGCATCACCACTGCGAACTGATGCTGCTGTCACCTGCTGCTTTGGGCGCCACTGCACTGCTGCTCCATGCTTCTGCTACCGGTGTGAACTCAAATTCAGCTGATCCCATTCTGAAGCTACTGCTGGCAATCGAGCTGTGGTTGTTGCTCGTACCATCCCACTGCTGCTGCTGCCACCTGCTACTCTGGCTACCAGTGTACCAACAATGCCAACGCAGACATTGCTTCTGCTGCCAATGCACCAATATGTTGTTGCTCACCCCCGATTTCTGAATGTCGCTCCCCACCATCCACTGTCACTGCCGCTACTGCTGCTGCTTATAGTGGTGGTAGTGGCAAAGGCGCTGAGCATGTTGCTCCCTCCGTTCAACTAAGACACCATCTTATCCCTCCTTCCCTCCACTCTCATAAAAAAAAAAAAAAGAATACGCCGGACATAAGGAGATGCGTGCATAGTGCATCGCTTGGATTCAGGTGCAAGCGTGTCCACTGCAGCAGCAAGAAAATAATATAAGGCGATATATATTTGAATATACCGTCGTACATAGCATATGTTCGCCTATTTCACATTCGCTTTGCCCTTGTTCAACCTACGTGGATTCCCCTCTTTTTGTTTTAAGAAAATTTGTAGTTTGAAACACAACGTGTCTTCTTAAGAAATCTCGGGGAGCCGCCTAATATCGAACCACAGTCTGAACCCCAAGATTATCGAAGCATCCCCTCCCCTGGCAGCCTGGCGAAAATATCGAGGTGAACAGAAACAGTAACAGGCAAATCCTTTTCTTTTTTACCTTGACTTGAGGTATTTCTCTTGATATTCCTGTCCCCCCCAACCCACAGGCATTGCTCGCTTGTAGTACCCAGTATGGCTCTAACTATAGTAGAGTAGAGCAATGAGAGCAGTCGGTTCAGGCATGGGGAACGATAGAGCACGCGTAAGGGAATCGACGCCGGAGTTGTGATGTAAGCTGCGGGTTTCCGGCGGTCAAGGAAGTGGCGTTCCAGTGAATTGCTCAACGCTTTTAGGGAGCTAATACCAGAAACACGAACACGATGTCAGCTCGCTCCCTGTACTGCTCAAACTTCAATGGCGTATTATGCTAGTAGTGGCAATGATGGCTGCTGCGGACGACCAATCAGAGCACGCCACGTTGTCAGCGGAGAACAGACGACCCGCAGCGGGAAGGAGTAGCTGCTAGGGCGGAGATTAATTTCCGTTGTGCTGACGAAGCGCGTGGGAAGGAAGAAGGTCCTAAGGACGACCGCGAGTAAGGAAAACGCGGATTCTAGGTTTCTCTTTAAGGATAAGGCGGTAGCCACGGCTGGCGGTGGGTCCTCGTTAGAGTCTCAGGAAGGATGCGAGGATATAGGTGTCCGAAGACATGCTTATATCGGGGATGGCGAGAGCAGTCACGGAGTTGGAAGGTCAGGAGGAGGAGGAGAGGGATGCGGGACGGGTACCGAAGTCGGAAACGATAATTTGAGAAAACCGAAGATCATGACGGATAGTGGGAGCGCAGAGAAAGAGAAGAATGACTCGCTTACTCAGCTGGGGGAAGAGCAGCAGCAGGATCGGATGCAGAGTGAGGAGGAGCAGCAAGTGAGGGAAGAGCAGCGGCAGCAGCAACAGGCACATCTGCACCTGGATGATAGTCTGTTAGGCCTCCAGCACAGGCCTTCGGGCGTTGCTCCGTGGTCTCACAGCACGGCTCACGGCCGAGCTACTGGTCCCTTAGAGGACCCAAACAGGCTGGATGTGCAACCAGGTGGTACCAGTCCTTCAGGCCTCCTGCACAGGCCCTTGGGCCTTGCTTCACGGTCTCACAGCACGGCTCAAGGCTTAGCTGTGGGTCCCTTAGGGGAACCAGACAGACTGGATGCGCAACTAGGCGCAGTAACAAGAGATAAGGTGGTAACCAGAGACACGGTGGTAACCAGAAACACGGTGGTAACCAGAAACACAGTGGTAATCAGAGACACGCCTCTGGAAGGCCCAGGCACCACCGGTGGATTTAACAGCGCAGATCTGACGGCGGGGATTGAGCCAGACCATCTCCATCCAACAGAGAGGAATGGCCGAGGAGAGAGTCAGAGGCCAGCCAGGAGAGGTCATGGGATTGGTGGGAGGTTGGCGAGGGCAGGAGGCGAGGGGCTTGGAGGGAGATCAACGAGAGTAGGCGGGGCGGGGGGATGGCTCGCTGTGCACCTTGCTGCTGCTGGGCTAACGCCAAACGCCGGACTAACTCCACCTGCTGCTGCTGCGGCTCCTTCTCCTGCTGCTGCTGCTGCGGGTGCTCCTGCGCCTGCTCCTGCTCCTGCTGCGGGTGCTGCTGCTGTCGCGGCGGCTGCTGCTCCTGGGGGTGGTGCCGCCGGTCGGTTTGTAGAAGGAAGAGAGGAGGCTCTGCTGGTGCCTGCGTTACACAGTGGGTTACACAGTGGGTTACACAGTGGGTTATATAGTGGGTTGCACAGTGGGAGTGGGGGGACAGGTGGGACTGAGGATAGGATCTTAGGCCAGTCAGATTCTGATGACCGACTTCCAGTAGGGGTTCTCCTGCCACGTCAGCAGCAGCATACTGATCGGCATCAGCAGGAGCTGCCACGTCATCTGCAGCTGCCAGCTCATCACCAGCAGCTACCGAGTCAGTTCCCACAACCCTGGCACATGTGGCACGACCAGCACCATCACCGTCATCATCACCATCTCAATCATGATCCCCCTCAGCGGCAGCAGAACCACCACCATCAAGAGCAGGATAATCACTCTCATAACCATTTTCTGCAGCAGCAGTTGCAGCATCGGTTGCAGCAGCACCACCAATTGCAGCAGCACCAACAGCAGACTCAGCAGCTTTACCAGGAGCAAGGGTGGAGGGGGAGGGAGGTGTTACAGGTCGTACCTGCTGGCTCCCTGCTCTTGAGCCTAAGGGGGAGCCTGGGGGAGGGTGGAACTGGGGAAGGGGGGACTGAGGAGGGGGAGGCTAGCGACCTGCGGACGGGTATGGTTAGAGAGAACAGGGGAGGGGCGGAGAGAGGGGAGGGACGGGATGGAGGGGAGGGAGGAGAGAGAGGGATTGGTGCAGAGAGAGGAGTAGGAGGGGGAACAGGCGTTGGAAGGTCAAGGGGAGTATGGGAGGGGAGAGGGGTGGGAGAGGAGAGAGGAGTAGGGGCGGGGAGAGGGACAGGTGTGGAAGGAAGGGTAGAGACGGAGAGAGGACTCGGGAGAGAAGAAGGGAGAGGGGGGGCAGAGGAAGTTCCTCTAAGGGCGGGTTGGGGAAGGGAGGGTTTGAGAGTAGGCTTGGGAGAAGTTGGGCTGCTGTGGCGGAGGGGAGCGAGGGGAAGGGGAGGAGAAGAGGTGGAGGTGGAGGAGGAAGAAGAGGAGGAGGCTGTAGCAGGGTTTAGTCAGGAGGAGCGGTGTGAATGGGTGGGTAGGAGAGGAGTTGGGCTGCTTTGGCGGAGGGGAGGCAGAGGAAGGGGAGGGGAAGAGGTGGAGGTGGAGGAGGAGGAGGAGGAGGCTGTAGCAGGTTTTAGCCAGGAAGAGCGGTGTGAATGGGTGGATAGGAGAGGAGCTGGGAAAGGGGAGTGTAGACAAGAGGATGAGGGAAGAGCAGGAGAAGGAGACGGGGGAGGAGGAGGAGAAGGAGGAGGAGCAAGAGGAGGAGGAGGGGAGACAGAAGTGGCTGGCGATTTTACTGGAAATGGCTTTCCTCGGTCTCCCATTCCGAAGCAATTTTCTCTCTGGAGATCCACAGGAAGAAACCGAGCCAAGCCAGACGCAGGCTCGGCAGGAGGTCCGGGTCTAGGCCTGGAACTTGGTCTGGGAATAGACCTGGAGATGGGTGCGGGGGGGTTTCAGGCAGAAGGGACGAGTGCAGAATGGAGAAACCCGCGGGTAATTAGTGCTGTGGATTTTCCTGCACCTGCTACAGCTGCTAGGGGTGGACTTGCGTCCGTTTCTGCTGCTGTGGCTGCTCGTGTTTCCTCGCCCACTTCTACTGTAGCAGCTGGGGTGTCTGTCTCGTCCCCTGCGTCCTCCCTTGCCTCTCAGCTGCCTTTCTTGGCGCGTGGGTCGTCTTTGCATGGGCCGGAGTGGGGTAGAGAGGTGAGAGAAGGGAGGGAAAGGAGGAGTGGGAGAGGGGGGAGGGAGGGTAGGGAAGTGAGGGAAGAGAGGGAAGAGAGGGAAGAGAGGGAAGAGAGGGAAGAGAGGGGCGGGGAAGAAGAGAAGGAGGAGAGGGAAGGAAGGGACGAGCAACAGCAAGGCGAACAGCAACATGAGCAGCAGGAAGCATGGGCAGAGGAAGTGGGGTTGGCGTGCTTGCAGCAAGACGAATATGCCCAGGTGCAGCAGCAGACACATCAGCAGCAGCAGCCGCAAAGCCAGCCACAACAGCAGAAGGAGCAGCAGAAGCATCAGCAGCAGCGGGAGTCAGACCAACAAACACATCAAGCAGGGCTCATAGGGGCACAAGCGGGGTTGACCAGGGCACAAGTGCGGTTGACTGCGGTTGAAGCACGGGTGACAGGGGCACAAGCAACTATTGTCACTCCACCGCACATGGGAGGTCCCTCTGCCGCTTTGACGTCACTCCCCCAAACCTTACCTCGAGGATTGGGCCGAACCACGGACGGGTCCGGTGCCGAACCTCGGGCTCTGGCAAGCACAGCAACAGGCCGGGATCTCTCTCCTCTGCTACCTCGGAACGAAGGCAAGGAGAGTGTTGGGGGGGCTTTTAGAACTAATGCTTTTAAAGGAGGTGCTTTTAAAGGGGGTGGTTTTAAAGGGGGGAGTTCTACTCCCAGCGGGCAGTGGTTTGCCCGGCTCATCAAGCCGAAGGTTCCCGTGGTTGGGAATAGGATGATAGAGAGGGGAGAGGAGAGGGGGCCGGAGGGTGAAAAAAATATTGGAGGTAGGCTCGGGGGCCAAGGGGTCGGGAGTGAGCAGCCTAGGATTTTAGGGTTTCCATTTCAGACAGCTCCGCAACAGCAACATCAGAACCAGTCGCAGCAGCAGCAGGAGCAGCAGCAGCAGCGAAGGTGCGGTGAGGAGGCAGAACCGAGCAGGGCAGGAGGGTGGAGAAGAGGAGCAGGTGGAGCGCAGCAGCCAGGGGTCGACGGAGGGGGGGATGGGAGGAGAAGGACTCAAGAACCAAGTGAAGTACAAGGAGCAGAAATCCGTAGATCTCCAAGCCCGCTAACCGTCCTTCAGTACCAAAGGTTCTCCTCATCGGTTAAAGGTGGATCTGGAGCAGCAGCAGCAGCAGCAGCAGCAGCAGCAGCAGCAGCAGCAGCAGCAGCAGCAATAGGAATACCCATGCCGGGAGCAGCTATCCCAGGGGCAGCAATGTTAGGAGCACTTGTGCCAGGAGCGGCTACGGTGGGAGCAGTTATGCCAGGAGCGGCCACACTGAGAGCAGCCGGAAACCCTAACCCTAATTTGAGGCCCTTGACAAACCCTAATTTTGCCTCAAGCCCTTGGTCGAATCCTAACCCTAATCTCAACCCTTTGCGAAACCATAATTTGAGTGCTGGGCTTGACGTGGGCAGGGAGGCAGTTAGTGCCGGCGTTGGTGCGAGTGCAGTGATAGGCGGGGCTGCTGCTGCTGCTGCTGCTGCTGCGGTCCGTGCTTCTATTCGCCCGTCTGCTGCGGCTGCTGGTGCTGTTGCTAGGGCAGCGGCTGGTATGGAAGTGCTCCCAGCCGTTTCCATACCTGATGCAGCAGGTTCGGCAATCCACGCACCTGCAGGCTCGGACTCCCTTGTTGCGGCAAGTAGATGTGTGGGCGGGCCAGTGGCAGTAGGGAAAGGCGGGTGGAGGGCGCGTGGGAGGTGGCAGAGGGACAGCGAAGGAGATGAGAGGGGGGAGGCAGGGGAAGCGGCGGGTGAGGCAGAAGGGCCATATGCTGCAGGAGTAGTGAGGAGTGAGTGGAAGGGGGAGGCAGAAGGGCCGTATGCTGCAGAAGCAGTGAGGAGTGAGAGGAAGGGGGAGGCAGAAGGGCCGTATGCTGCAGAAGCAGTAAGGAGTGAGAGGAAGGGGGAGGCACGGGAGGCAGACCATGTGAGAGAGGCGCATATAGAGCTGCAGTTTGCTAAGGAAACTCGGGTAGGTGAAGCAGCAGGATTGCATGATTGCCTGGTGGGAACCGACGTAGGCAGGGGGGGCACGAGGGGCGTGGGGGAGTGTGCAGCGGGATTGCGGGATAAAATGCAGGATAAAATGCAGGATAAAATGCAGGATAAAATGCAGGATAAAATGCAGGATAAAATGCAGGATTGCCTGGGGAGAACGGGCTATTTGAGGTATGGAGTGACTGCTGCTGGGATGGCGATTGAAGGGGGCCGTAAGGAGGGGTTAGGAGGGAGGGAGGGGATGGGCGGGAGGGATGGTGTGGGAGGATTGTTGGATTTGCGGTTGGGGAAGGAAAGGGAAGTGCACGATGTGAGGGAGAGAGAGAGCGAGAAAGGGGATGGAGGACTGGAAAGAGAGAGAGAAGGCGGGAGAGAGCAGGGTAGAGGAAAGAGAGGGCGGGAGGAGAGTGACTGGGGTCAGAGGGAGAGGGGGGATCAGAGGGAGAGGGGGGATCAGAGGGAGAGGGGGGATCAGAGGGAGCCTTCTAGGCAGGAGAGAGACGAGGGGAGAGGGAAGAGACGAGGGCATAGAGGGGTGAGAGACGGTGAGAGAACAGAAAAGGATAGAGAGAGGAGGATAAGAGATAAGGAGAAGGCATCCGTGGGGGGGTTGCTAGAAGGGGAGAGTTCTGCCAAGCTGGAGGCGCTGCGCTTGTGGCGGCAAGAGGCTGCCAGGTGGCGCGAGGAGATTGGCCGGCAGGAGCGGAGCCTAGGGCTTGTAGGGAAGGGCGTGGGGATGTTGAGTGGGGGGAGAGGGGTTAGAGAGGGAGGAGGAGAAGGGGAAGGTAAAGGGGGTGGAAGAGGAAGGGAGGAAGGCAATGGTAGGTCAGAAGGAAGAGAGGGAGAGGAAGGACGAGAAGGAGCACGAGAAGGCATGGAGACTGGCACTGCTGCTGCTGCTGCTGCTGCTGCTGCTGCTGCTGCTGCTGCTGATGCTGATGCTGCTGTTCCTGATGCGGCTGCTGCTGTTCCTGGTGTTGCTGCTGCTGCTTCTGCTGCTGCTGATGCTGCTGTTCCTGGTGCTGCAGCTGTTATTTGTGCTGCTGCTGCTGCTGCTGCTACTGGCGCTGTTGCTGTCACTGGTGCTCTTGGCCCCCCACCCCCCGTCACCACCCCCAGGTGCATGCTTCCCATTCTTGAAATCGGTTACCTGGCCCTCGGCCATTCCCTCACCGGGTCCTCCCCCCGCTGTGACTTCTGCGGCCTGCCCGGCCACACCCTGTTGACTTGCGCTGAAACGCTTGACTCTGAGACCTCTGCTCTGATTGGCCGGCTGGCTGCCAAGGGGGATGTGGATAGGGGGGTGGAGAGGTGGAAGAGGAAGCGAGAGGAGGAGAGGAGAGAGGAGGAGAGGAGGGGCGGGAAGAGGAGAAGACGGGGAGAGGGAGGTGGGGAGGAGGGGCGAGGAGAGAGGGGGAAGAGGGGTGAGGGGGTGGGTGGAGGAGAGGGGGAGGGGGGGCGCTTGGGTGGTGGAAAGGAAGGGGCGGGGGACACAGGGGAAGGTTTAACAGCCGTTGGCGCTATAGAATCTGCAGGAGGTCTAGGGAGACTAGACGGTATAGGGGGGGTTGAGGAGGGGTTGGGGGAAGCTGGGGATTTTGGGGTGGTTGCAAGTATAGCAGGAATTGGTTCGTATCTGCCATATGGGGCATCTCGTCCCTCTTCCGTTCCGCCTGCTCTGGCAAGGGCTCTGGGCTTAAAACGAGGACTGGGTGTACTGAACAGCAACAGCGAAAGTGCGGGGCGTATGTCGAGTTGTGGGGGAAACAGTAACGTGCTTATGGGTGCTCTTGTTAGTGGAGCAGGTGCGCCTGGGGGAGGTATTATCGGGACTCCACGTGAATTGTTGTTGGGGGAAATCACTTACGCATCTGTGGGTGCTCTTGTTAGTGGGGCAGGTGCAGCTGGGGAAGGTGTACTTCAGCAATCAGGGATACGGGCAGCAGGAGCAGGAGGGGTGTTCTTAGCACCGCATGACTTGTGGGTTGTTGGAGGAGTAGGAAGTCGGGGAGCAGGGAGGCAGGGGGAGGTGAGAGAGGAGAGGGGAAGAGAAGAGGTATATGCTGCTGATGGTGCTGGTGGTGCTGGTGGTGCTGGTGCTGCTGGTGATCATGGTGGTGCCGCTGCTGCTGCTGGTGCTGGTGGTACTTGTGATTATGGTGGTGCTGCTGCTGCTGATGATGGTGATGGTGTTGGTAGTGGTGGTGTGGCCGCTGATTATGAAGAGGCAGCAGGAGGGGAGGAAGGTGAAAGGAAGGCTTGGAATAACAGTAAGGAGTCTCGGAGGGCGTATGGGGGGGTAAGCAGTCTGGCAAAGGATGTAGAAGGAGAATGTGAGGTGAAAGGGGTGGAGGGTGTTTTTGAAGGGTGTAATTCTCAAAAGCACCCTTCAAAGGATGTGGAAGGAGAGTGTGAGAAAGGGGAGGAGGATGGCAAGGGGGGAGGGAAGGAGCTGGGGAAGGGAGGAGCGGGGGGTTGCAGTGAGAATGGAGAGTTGCCTGGTGAGGGGGGGGCTGCTTTTGAGGTGCCTCAAAAGCGAAAGGGAGGAGCGGGGGGTTGCTGTGAGAATGAGGAGTTGCCTGGCGAGGCGGGGATAGACAAAAGAGAGGGCGAGCACATGGAGGAGAGTGAAGAGAAGGGTCCGGAGGAGGGAGGGAATGACAACAGGAAGGCAGGGGAGAGTAGTGGGAAGGACGACGAGCTGGTGGGGAAAAGCCTGGGAGGAGAGAGAGGAGACGCGAGAGAGGAAGGGGAGGATTCGCAAGAGAGGAAGGAAAGAGAGGAAGCGAGTGAAGGGGACCAAGAGATGGAGAGAGGAGAAGAGGCAGAAGGAGATGAAGCGGTGGGAGAAGCCAGGGATGATGGGCCTACGCCCGTGTGCCTGTGGTGCCTGGCAGAAGGCCATTGGGCGGCGGAGTGTGCTGACCTGGCGAGGGCCCGGGTGAAGCACGCAACCAGTAGCAGGGAGACAGGTGGCAGGGACACAGCTGGCACGGGCCGAGCAACCACTGGCACTGGAAGGGACACCATGGGTACAGGGAGGGAGACTACTGGTACGGGGGTTGGTACGGGGGTTGGTACTGGGGTTGGGACTTCGCTGACTGGGCCTGGGACGTGCAGGGAGGTGTCGAATACAATGACGCTGAGGGGGATGGTATTATCGGGCAGGGAAGCAGTGGGAACGGGCAGGGAAGCAGTGGGAACGGGCAGGGAAGCAGTGGGAACGGGCAGGGAAACAGAGGGAAGAGCAGTCGAGGCAGGAGCACCAGCAGCAGAGGCAGGAGCAGCAGCAGCAGAGGTAGAGGCAGCGGCAGCAGCAGAGGGAGGAGCAGCAGCAGCAGAGGTAGAGGCAGCAGCAGGAGAAGAAGCAAGGAGAGCAGAAGCAGAGGCAGGGGAAGGTGCAGTGGTGGGAATAGATATGGGCATGCTAGATGATTTTGACGGTGACTCAAGGCAGGATGCCAGGGGAGGTCAATCATTTGTACAGGCACCTGGCGCTGTTTCATGGGACTTGGACTTGGAGCCAGTGGCAGAGCAAACAGCCACAGCAGCTGTAGCAGCAGCTGTAGCAGTAGAAAGATTTGTCGGTGCCAAAAGGCGGGAAGCCAGAGCAGATAGAGCATCTCTACAGGCACCTGGTGCTGATTCTTGGGACTTAGAACCAGTGGCAGTTCAAGCAGACGTCGCAGCAGCAGTAGCGGCAGCAGCAGCAGTAGGGACAGCAGCAGAAGCAGGGCCGGCAGCAGCAGGGGCAGCTGCAGAGGTAGCAGTAGAGACAGCAGGAGAGGCAGCAGGAAGAAGTGCAGCAGCAGGCGCGTCGCCAGCTGCAGCGCACAGACCCACAGGTGCAGCAGCAGCAGCTCGGGCAACAGGGGAGGCAGGCAAGTCCATGGTAGCGCCTGACCAACGGAAAGGAGAGGCGGGCACGAGGAATGTGGCTCCGGGAGAGGGAAATGCACGGGCAGAAATGCCCTGTTCCTCTGCCCTGCTCCCAGGCTGGTTTGCCCTCTTTGACCTGAGTCCCACTTGCAGCACCGCACAGGGGGGCAACAGCCTGCCCCCTGGCCTGCTCGCCTCCATAGAATCGTTGCGGCTCTCCCGAAGGGACGTTGTCCGGTAAGTTCCGCCCTCCCTCTCCGCACCCACCTTTCCCCTCCCTCAATCTCGTCCCCTCCCAACCTTGGCTTGCTCGTTTCCATAGAATCATTACGGCTCTCCCGAAGAGAGGTTGTCAGGTAAGGTCCGCCGTACCCCAACTTGCTCTCTTGCTCCCCAACAGGGGGGCAGCAGCCTGCCGTGCCCCCTGGCTTGCGCGCCTCCTTAGAATCGTTGCGGCTCTCCCGAAGGGACGTTGTCCGGTAAGCTCCGCCACCCCCCCCTCCGCACCCACCTTTCCCTGCCGCTATCTCTTCCCCCCCCAACCCTGGCCTGCTCGTTTCCTTAGAATCATTGCAGCTCTCCCAAAGGGACGTTGTCAGGTAAGTTCCGCCGGCCCCCTCCGCACTAGCCTTTCCGCTCCCTCTATCTATCCCCACCAACCTTGCGTAGACTCTCCTGACCACACCACTCCGCCTCGGCTGCTTGACCTCGCTCTAGGATCTGCCCTTCCACTGTGCCTGCAGATTCCGCGTGATGATAATCGTTTTCTGAGATTATGACACGGTTCGGCTGCTTGACCTCGCTCCAGGGCTGTCCGTCCGCTGTACCTGCAGATTCCATGCGATGAAAATCATTTTTTTAGATTGTCACACGATTCGGCTGCTTGACCTTGTTCTCGGGTCTGTCCTTCCGCTGTGCCTGCAGGATTCAAAGCCATCCAGGTGTCAGGGCGCGAGTGGTTGGCTTCTTCCTCCGCCTCCGCTTGGGCAAGAGGGAGGAGGATCTGGGCGGCACTGGTTACCGCATGGCCAAAATACTAGGTTTGTAATGCATGTCCTTGCACGGCTTGTGAAGTTTTTCTTCTCCCTTTTGGTTGTCTTCTTTATTGTTTCTTTTTTGTCTTCCCCAACAATTTTGCTAATCCAGTTCTCGTCATTCATTCCTTGGAGCACCCAGTGCCCTTTTCTTGTGCTTTCACAATTGCTCCTCGCACGTCTCGCTCCTCGGCTTAAACGTCACTCATTCCTTTAAGCATCCAGTGCCCTTTCTTGTGCCTTGCTCCTTGCACGTCTCACTCCTCAAACGTCTCGCTCCTTGGCTTCACAGGTGTCGTGCGCAAGCAAGCCGTTGAATCCTTACCCGCGTCCGCCAACTCTTTTTTTTAGGCACCTCAAAAAGCATCCAATGCCCTTTCTTGTGCTTTTACACTTCTCCCTACACTTCTCGCTCCTCCGCTTCCCAGGTGTCGTGCGCAAGCAAGCCGTTGAATCCTTACCCTCGTCCGCGGACTCTGCTGGAATGGCGCTTTCTGTAGATATGGGTGACGGGGAATACACGGTAGACGGCCATTACGTCTCCAACAAGCCTTTCCTCGAGGTGAGCATTGTGCTGTTGCGGTGGGAGTCACTCTTTGTCTTGAGCTACCTTGTTGCTTGCACGTGGGACAACTGCTTACCGCGCGGCTCCCCTTCGTTTTATCCTTGTGTGCCTATGGATGTTATACATGAGCTTGTTTTGTTCTTAATTTGTCAAATCATGTGTGCAGGTTGAGGTTCTAGAGTGGTGTAGAAAGATATGGCAGAAGGGTGGAGCTGCGTTGCTTGCTCCCATCCTCTCTCCAAAGGATATGGAGTCCAAGATTTGTGAGAGACGCAGCTGGAGCTGAAAGAGGGAAGCAGTAACAGCATGGAAGTATGCGCATGCATCATTTCAACATGTGACATTCCAATCTGTTCTTGCTTTGTTGCTTGTTTTTATCATGTATTGTTTTTCCACTAGAAGGAGTGGTTCTTTTTTATTATCTCTCCCATCGTCATAACCAGGGCGGTGGTAGGTAGCTTCAGGGCCATGGGGGCGCATACACAATGCGGGTCAAGCCCGGTCCTCCCCACTGGCTGCATTCAATCAATCCAAATAATGACTACAGTAAGTAAAGCAAATGTTCAGGTAAAAGTCAGGCAGAAATACGCAGATGTGCGTGTTGAGGAATAGCCTTCTTTCCTTCCTGCCAGTTTGAAGAGGGTGTGCCCTCCACCGGCCATCACTGGTGTGCGACGCTCCCATTGGTTGGGTTGGGATGGTTGGAGCCACCTCCACAACACCGCCCCCCCCCTGGCCATACTGGCGCCTACTTGACCCTACTTGGGCTCGGCAATGTCGAGGGTCAAAATTTGAGTGGCTCGGCAATCTCGAGGGCGGAAAACTGGGTGGCTCGGCATTCTCCAGGGCCGAGATTGCTGGAACGCTCTTCAACAACATTTCTGTTGAGGCGTGAGGTGTCCTTCTCGCGGCGTTTGCCCTGAATCTCGGAGTCACCAGGCGAAATGAGCAATGCTTCCTCATTCAGAGCGAGTTCATCAAGAGTTCTATCAGCCCCAACCACATTCTGCAGCCTCAAGAAAGCCTCTAAAGTTAGCTTTTGAGTCGACTCAAAAGTCATCTAGTTAGCTCCGCATTGTCGACGCTTCCCTGGTCCGCTTGCTTCGGCTCTAGTCACGCGTTTCCAGTCAGCGGGCCTTAGCCATCCCGATCTGCTGATTGTTTCGTTTAGAAGCAGTCTTGATCCGGTCATGATATTCGCCGTCGTCCTTAGTCTAATACCCGTTAAAAGCGTCCTATCGTAATGCGGAAGAAGATCGCAAATTCCGAGCTGATCCTGCGGGAGAGCATGCTTGAATGACCCTATCGCAGATTAGCGACTCGCCATTGTCGCTGCTTCGCTTTCACTTGAAGACATTGGATCGTCGTAGATTCTCCAAGTAACGTCCATCACCGCCGTTCGTTCTGCCACTCTCCAAGTTCCTGGTGTACAATACGCAGCACAAGATCATGCTTGTATCGCAGTAGCCGACATTGAGGAAGCTTTTTTTTCTGTCTCGAAATCAGCGACGTTCGTAGCATTCTGATCTCGTCTGATCGTGAAGGTAATTTACCCTCAAAATGAGGCTACACCCCAGTAAAGGAGGAGCCGCCTCCTTGAGAGTAGGCTCCTCTCGCGCCGTCTTAGCCTCGCGCGTACCCGTCCCGAAGGGACTCCGGCCAAAACCCCCTCCGTTAATCGCTCTCTTCACCTCCCCCGCGTTCTTCCGGCTTTTAGTGGTCCTCCTAGCTCTCTCCTTCCTCACCCTAACCGTTCTCTCTTTTGTCGAAATCGAGGAAGACACTGTCGAGAACGCGATCACCCGGCAGCTTATGAGTGCGGACGAAGACGACAAAGGCGGAAAGGGATCGAGCAACGACCTAGGGGTTCACCTCGCGAGAGACGAGGAAGAGCTACCGGAGCAGCTGAAGCAGCGGCAGCGGCAGCTAGACGGCGGAGACGGCGGAGAATCGGGGGGAGCGGGGGAGGGGGGCGGGGAGGACGAGTCCGGCGGGGAGTCCGGCGATCAGAGCGACTCGCTGCACGTGCACGTGCATCTGATCGCGTCGTGCGACGTGGATTCGGTGGAGGAGAGCCTCGACATGCTGCAGAGCAAAGTGCTCTGGGACGAGCACTACGTCCCGCTCACGGTTCTGCTGGACTGCCAGTACGTAAAATATACACCTTCTTCGTTTTCCCGATATAAATACAAGTCTTAATGCATGTACAGTAGCGCCTAATGACGTGGATTCTGTGGAGGAGAGCCTCGACCTGCTGCAGAGCAACGTGCTCTGGGACAAGCACGATGTCCCGCTGACCTTCCTGCTGGATTGCCAGTGAGTAAATACTTGACTGTTTTACTACAAATTCCAACGTCAACACGAACACAAATGCGAGTACAGTAGCGTCGTGTGCGCTGGAATCGGTGGAGGAGAGTCTTGACATGCTGCAGCTTTGGGGAGAGACGCTCACGGTGGTGAGAGTCTCGACATTCTGCAGAGCAAAGTGCTCTGGGACGAGCACTACGCCCCGCTCACGGTTCTGCTGGACTTCTAATTTGTGCTCTTTTTTGTGGGACGAGCAATACTACAGATTTGTTCTCTTTTTTTACAATATGCTTCAAATGGAAACGCAAATGCAAGCACCATAGTGTCGTGTGTTATGGAATCAGTGGAATCAGTGACCCCAAACAAATTCGAATCAGCAGCAATACGGTCTGCCACTCACCAACACCTCCCCTCCCCCCTCCTCCCTCCCCAACCCTCCCCTCGTCTACCCCTTTTATAGCGACCCCAAGTACGGGTCAGTCGTGCTGCTTGCCACTCGCCGCGTGCAGCGGCGCTTTACGCCCTACACTGTTTGATCCGATCTTCTTTCATGCGTGTCTGCTCCATACCCCCCTGTTTCTGCAGCGACCCCAAGTACGAGTCAGCAGTAATGCTCGCCACTCGCCGCGTGCAGTGGCGCTTTGGGCCGTACACCGTCCGATCCAACGCCCCTTCCATCGAAACCACCACCGCCAGAACCGCTGCTGCGGCAGGCCTCAGGGGAGGGAAGGGCGCTGGTGCAGGTGCAGGCGCGGGCGCAGGAAAAGCAGGAGGAGGAGCAGGAGGAGGAGGAAGTGGGGGTGCCGGTGGTGGTGGTGACGGGGATGATAGCGGGTGGACTGTTGTGTTTCCGCGAGACCGAGTCACAGCTGCTGTTTTCCAGAGGCGAAGGCTGCTTGGGTATAACGAGACGGGGGATGGAAGCGGGAGCAGTGGGAGCAGTTGTGGCAGAAACTTTGGGTTCGGGTTTAACGAAACTGGGGACTGGGTAGAGGGTTTATGGGCACCTGGAGGGCTTGCACAGGGCCAGACTGATGTTCTGCTGGAGGGGTTAGGAGAGGGTAGTGTGGGTCTGGGGCGGCACCTGTTAGGTAAAGCGGCAGTGGTGCCAAAGAAGGGCGCCGGTGTCACAGCAAAGGGGGGTGCAGTTAAGGGGGCTGCTGCCAAGGGTGGTGCAGCAGCAGCGAAAGGTGCAGGAGCAAAAGCTGGGGCAGCCAAGGCTACAGCTAAGGCTACAGCTGCTGCTACAGCCAAGGCTACAGCTGCAGGCACCAAGGGAGCTGTTGCAACAGGCGCAAAAGCAGGAGCCAAAGCAAACAGCGGCGGGGGCAAAGCAGCCGCCACTGCCACTGCTGCTAAGTCTGCTAAAACAGCTGCTGCTACAGCCGCTACAACAGCTGCTACAGCTGCTGCTACAGCCGGGTCTGCACCCAGTGCCAGCAGCGAGCTGACAGCCCTGGGCTTTCTGGATGCCTGGCGGCCGAAGTCTGCCCTGGGGATCGCCTTCTACCTGCGGGACTCGGCGCGCGTGTCGCCCTTCTTCTACCGCTTCCTGGTCGACTCAGTGGAAATGCTAGCAGGGGCGGCACCCCCCAGCGACGATGGCAGTGACAATGTCGTCGAGCTCTACTCCTCACCGCCTTTCTCCACGCTGTTTGGCATCAATATACTGGACCCAGCTACTGTACCCGGTAAGAAGATTATCTGGTGAGGGGGTCTATGTGTTTGGTAAGGCTTGGTACAGGTGAGGCGGAAATCCGCCCTGGGGATTGCCTTTTACATGCAGGACTCGGCGTGCTTGTCGCCCTTCTACCGCTTCCTGCTGGACTCGGTGGAAATGCTGGCGGGGGCCACCCCCACAACAAGCGATGATGGGAGTCACAATGTAGTTGAGCTGTACTCGAGCCCGCCTTTCTCCACCCTCTCTGAGATTAACATACTGGACCCGGCTACTGTACCACAAGTACTACAGGTAGGGGGAATACAAGTGCTAATCAGTAAGGCTGTGTTTTGAGTCGACTCAAAACACACCTGGACCCGGCTACTGTACCACAAGTACTAAAGGTAGGGGAAATACAAGTGCTAACCAGTAAGGCTTGTTACAGGTGAGGCTGAAAAGAAGGAAGCAAGGAAACGAAGAACTGTACTCCTCCCCACCCTTCTCCACCCCCTTTGGCATTAACATACTGGACCCGGCCACCCTGTCAGGTAAACCATTGTGACAGAGGACTGTGCTCCCACCCACCCACCCATCCTAAACCTGGTTAGCGGAATGGTTTGCAGCACCAGGAACTAGGTGATCCTTGAGATTTCTTAAAAAAGCACCTACACCAAGCCCTAACCAAACCTTCACTGTCATTCCGTCTTCCCAACCCGCTGTGCTTTGCTTTCCTCCCCGCCCCCCCAAATATTTGCCCCATTTCTATCCTCTCTCTCCCCCCCAGTTGCCCAGCAGCCCCCCCCAGCGTGGCACGTGCACCAGTCGCTCACCATCGACTGCCAGTTCGTCTTACCAACCCCCTGTGCTCTTCTTTCCTTCCCTCACATACCCACCCCTTCCCCTCTCCTTCCCAGTCCCCCAGCAGCCCCCCCCAGCGTGGCACCTCCATCAATCTCTCACAATCCACTGCCAATTCGTCTTCCCAACCCCCTGGGAGGAGATCCTGCACTGGCTGCTTGCTTCCTCAACTCCTCCTCCCCTCTCTTTGTCCCTTCCTATCCCTTCTTTCCCCCGCAGTCCCCCAGCAGCCCCCACCGGCGTGGCACCTGCATCAGTCTCTCACCATCGACTGCCAGTTCGTCTTCCCAACCCCTTGGGAGGAGATCCTGCACTGGCGCCGCTCCTTCCCCAATGCCTCCTTCTCCCTCTCCTCCTCAGTCACCCACCTCAAAGACGCGGCGTTTGCCATCTCTGCTGTAGCAGCCAGCCGGGAAGGTTCAGTGAATCTTCAGGGGAAGTTCGGGGGGCGGGGAAGGGCGGATCTGGGGACGGATTACTTCACCAAGACGTGTCAGGCGGATTCGGTGCAGCAGATACACTCGTTACTCGATAGCCACGGGCGGTTTAATCTCCTCGCGTCGGATATTAACGGGAGCAGTATGTGCGTGTCGCTGGCACCGATTCGGAAGCAGGAGGAGCGAGTGAAGGGGATTATGGCCGCAGCAGCCAAGGGGAGACGGAAACTGAACAAGAAAGAGGTGGCAGAGGTTGATAAGGCGAAAAAGGCCAGGGAGACGGTACTCTCGAGGCTGTTCGACGACCCGCATTATGCCCTGGGGAAGGAAAACCCTAGAGTGGTTCGAGCGCTGGAAAAGAGCGCGGTAAGCGCCGACGCTTTGCTAAGAACGCCCCGAACGGACATGTGCGGGCGGCACGTGCGGCGGGGGTTGTACGCGCAAGACGTGAAGGGGCTGAGAAAGATGCTGTCAGTTATTCACCATAACAACACGGTAGTGGCAGTGATGACTAGTGTGGGGTTCGCTGACATGCTCACCAACTGGCTGTGCTACGTGAAAGAGCTTGGTTTCACTAATTTCTTTATCATTACGACCTCTGCGAAACAGGCTCTGGATCTGTTTGCGAAAGGGCATGCTGTGTTTCTCCTGCGCCCCTCGTTTATCCACCTTAACTCCTCTCTCCCTAACTCCCTCTCCTCCTCCTCTGGTGCGAATGCGGCTGCTGCTGCGCACTTGAGAGCAGAAGCGTATTTGCAGAGCGCAGGGGGACTGGGGGGGGCGGACAGCAGCAGCAGCAGGGGCAGGGTTTACAACAGCAGCAACGTGGGGGTAGGACCGGACGCGCGTTGCTAGGATTTGATCCGGCCGGGCTGGGATTTATGCAAAAAAGCCAACAGCTAGGGCATCTAGAGCTAGCAGCCAGCAGCGTAGAGAACAGACAACTAGGGTTCGACGACCACGTAGAGGAAGGAGAGGAAGGCTCAATGGCCGAATGGATGGAGGGTAGGCACGGGAGCAGGGTACTGATGAGCGCTAGTGGCGGTGGTGGATCAAGAGGGGAAGGAGGAGGAGGAGAAGGAGGGGAGGGCGGGAAGCGGAAGGTCAAGTGGGGGTCTCGGCTGGTGGCTGCAGCGAAGGCGATGAAACGGGCGGCAAGGCGGGTGGCGACTGCGTCTGGTCTGAGGCGCACTCCCAACATCACTGTGCCGTTTTCGATGGAATATGGCGGGATCGGGTACAAGCAGGTATGGAGCAAGCATGTTGGGAGCAAGTAGGTAGGGAAATAACCGGCAACCCAATATTACCCTGTCCTCTTCCATCGCCAACCCCCTTCTGCCGCCTTTCTCTCCTCCCTCTCCCCTTTCACCACCTCCCCTGCCGCCTCTCTGCCGCTGCCCTCTACAAGCAGGTGGGGAGCAAGCAGGCACCCCAAGATTACCTTCACCTCTTCCATCGCCACCCTCCTTCTGCCGCCTTTCTCTCCTCCCTCTCCCCTGTCACCCCCGCCCCTGCAGCTTCTGCTGAAGCGCACGCGATTGGTCGGCTCGATTCTCAGGATGGGGTACAACGTGCTCCTGGCTGACGTGGACGCGGTGTGGCTGTCAGACCCTTTCACTCACATGAGGAACAAATCAGTGGACATATATGGGCAGGTGAGTTCACTTCCAGGAAACCTGTGTAGGTAAGGTAGCATGCAGTAGGCAGTGGGCCACTCCCTCCCTGCATTCTCAAGATGGGGCGCAACGTGCTCCTGTCTGCCTGACTTGGACGCGGTGTGGCTGCCAGACCCTTTTACTCACAGGGGGAACAAGTCAGTGGACATATATGGGCAGGGGGATTGCATACGGGCTACAGATTCGTGGACATATGTGGCCAGGTGAGGCAGTGGGCTGGGCCGGTGAGGCAGTGGGCAGGTGAGGCAGTGGGCAGGTGAGGCAGTGGGCCGGTGAGGCAGTGGGCTGGTGAGGCAGTGGGCAGGTGAGGCAGTGGGCAGGTGAGGCAGTGGGCAGGTGAGGCAGTGGGCCGGTGAGGCAGTGGGCCGGTGAGGCAGTGGGCAGGTGAGGCAGTGGGCAGGTGAGGCAGTGGGCAGGTGAGGCAGTGGGCAGGTGAGGCAGTGAGCAGGTGAGGCAGTGGGCCGGTGAGGCAGTGGGCAGGTGAGGCAGTGGGCAGGTGAGGCAGTGAGCAGGTGAGGCAGTGGGCAGGTGAGGCAGTGGGCAGGTGAGGCAGTGAGCAGGTGAGGCATTGGACCCGTCCCTAGATTCAGTTGGAGCCCTCTGGTGGGCTCTGTGGCAGCTTCGTCCTATGCAAATCTCTCCCTTTCCTCCAAAGTCCCCCTTCCCATTCCTATCCATCCCCCCACCCTGGCACATCTCAGCTGGAGCCATCTGGTGAGCTGTGCGGTGGATTCCTCTTCCTGCTATACTCTCCCTCGCCTCTCAAGTCCCCCTTCCCTTTCCTATCCATCCCCCCACCCTGGCACATCTCAGCTGGAGCCATCTGGTGAGCTGTGCGGTGGATTCCTCTTCCTGCTATACTCTCCCTTGCCTCTCAAGTCCCCCTTCCCATTCCTATCCATCCCCCCACCCTGGCACATCTCAGCTGGAGCCATCTGGTGAGCTGTGCGGTGGATTCCTCTTCCTGCTATACTCTCCCTTGCCTCTCAAGTCCCCCTTCCCTTTCCTATCCATCCCCCCACCCTGGCACATCGCAGCTGGAGCCATCTGGTGAGCTGTGCGGCGGATTCCTCTTCCTGCTATACTCTCCCTTGCCTCTCAAGTCCCCCTTCCCATTCCTATCCATCCCCCCACCCTGGCACATCTCAGCTGGAGCCATCTGGTGAGCTGTGCGGTGGATTCCTCTTCCTGCTATACTCTCCCTTGCCTCTCAAGTCCCCCTTCCCTTTCCTATCCATCCCCCTCCTCCCTTCCTGTTTTCCCTCTCTCCCTTCCACCCAACCACTCTCAGTTGGAGCCCTCTGGTGAGCTGTGTTGCGGCTTCCTCTTCCTGCAGTCCACGCCTCATGTGACGATCCAGGTTAAATATCCCAGCCTTAGCTCCTTAAAACCGCACGTCACCCCTCCCGACCTCCCATCCCCCTCCCTGCCACCGACTCTCAGCTGGAGCCCTCTGGCGAGCTGTGCGGCGGATTCCTCTACCTGCGGTCCACCCCTCGTGTGGTAACCCTATGGGACCAGATTACGGGGTTGTACACGCGCACGTTCAACCGCATGGCCAAGGAGGCGCTGTACAAGAAACCAGAGGAGATGCAGGCTTGGCTCAAGGTGAGATAGTTGTAACGACGTGGTAACCCTATGGGACCAGGTTACAGCCCTCTGGGACCAGGTTACAACCCTATGGGACCAGGTTACAGCCCTATGGGACCAGGTTACGGGGCTGTACACGCGCACGCTCAACGGCATGGCCAAGGAAGCACTGTACAAGAAGCCAGAGGAGATGCAGGCTTGGCTCAAGGTGAGAGAGATGTAACGGTGTGGTAACCCTATGGGACCCCAGGTTACAGGGCTGTATGGCTGAGTACTCAACCGCATGGCCAAGGAGGCGCTGTACAAGAAGCCAGACGAGATGCAGGCAGGCTCAAGGTGAGATGCAACGATATCCTGGTGATGTGTATGCTGCTTTAAACGAGATGTAACGATGTGCCAAAAGAGGTGTATTTCTCCCGCCCGCCCCTCCTCTCTCCACCCCCACTACTCAGCAATTCGGGTGTCTGCACGAGCAGCGGTACTTGAACCAGCTGGTGGGGAAGAGGCGGTCAAGGGCTGGGCACTAAGTTCCCCAACCCACCTTCCCCTTCCCTCCCCAACACTGTCCCTCCCTCCCTCCCTTCCCTCCCCCTACTCTTCTCACTCAGCAATTCGAGCATCTGCACGAGCAGCGGTACTTGAACCAGCTGGTGGGGAAGAGGCGGTCGAAGGTGCGCGTGCAAGGGCTCGACACCCTCATGTTTCCAAATGGGAAGGAGTTTTTCGTTCAGCGCGCTCCACAACAAGCAGGGATCGCACCAGTGGTGATCCATAACAACTACATCAAGGGGAAGAAGGTGTGTGTGACTGTATTGGTTGTGACTGCTGGTTGTGACTGTATGGGACATGCACAGGGCAGCACTCCCCCCTCAAGTTCCCCAACCGAAAGGCTGTACAGTGGGAGCTGCTACAAGGTGGGGATCGCACCGGCGGTGATCCAGAACAACTACATGAAGGGGAAGAAGGTGAGCGTGACTGTAATGGTTGTGACTGTGCTGATTGTGACTGTATGGGACATGCACATGGGCAGCACTCCCCCCTCAAGTTCCCCAACCGAAAGGCTGTACAGCGGGCACTGCAGCAAGGTGGTGATAGCACTGGTGGTGATCCATATCAACTACATCAAGGGGAAGAAGGTGTGTGTGATTGCGCAGGTGGTGAGACTGTGCCGTGTGCTACTGTGATTCATATACGTGTCACTTTATGTGACATGTGATTGTGGTATGCGTGATTGTAGTGAAGTTTCCTGGAAATGAGACATTAACAATTGTGTGCGAAGGTGCAAATAGCATCCATGGGTATAACTTGCATGTGATGGTAATGAATGTAGTTCTTCTTTCTGCGAGGCATGCACGGATATAGGGCAACTTGTGTGCTCACTCACTTGCCCCCTTCACACCCTTCTGTGTTCTCCCGATCAAACCTAGGCATGCATGGTACCACCTTTTTTGAATCCTTCTGTTCCGTGCTTTGTCACCCCAACCCCCATTTCAGCATTCATATCCCCATCAGTCATTCGTCGCATCAGTGCCCTTTCTCATGCGTTCCCTGTTTCATATGCCTTTCGTTTTAAAATGTGTACAGGCCAAGATTCAGCGGTTCAAGGAGTTCGGCTTATGGCGAGCCGATCCAACCGGGACCTCGTGTCTTTGCCTCTCATGCCCAGTGCAGATTGGGGCAGTACGAGGAGCCGTGGGCCGGCACTAGTTATATAGCCTTAGCCCATATGCATTGCATGAAAAATAGGTGGCTATATATGTTTCCCTATGTTGAATGTGAATGGAAGCAAGGGGCACACTCAATCGAGCTTCGAATTAGTGTCGGAACAATACAAAACAGTTCCTGCATAAGGCTGATTGAACGTTAAACATTTGTCCTTGTATTCTGCCTTTTCTACATCGGAGTAATTGGTTCTGCGTTCACTAGGTTCCAGACCAGACGAGGCGGGAACAAGGGCGGGACGAGGGCAAGGTCCATGACGGCAAGCGCTGCAGCTGTCGCACGGGTCAGCTGCTGTGATGCCAGCAATGTCTGTGCTGGGCAGTGAGTGATGTCTGTGCTGGGCAGTGAGTGATGTCTGTTTGGGCAGCGACCAGCCAATCAGCGGTGGTGCTGTTCGCTCGCCTGCTTATTGCAGATTGCCCTTTCAGAGCGTGCCAGATTTTCATCCACTCACGCCAGCTCCCGCCTCCTCGATCTGCTCGAATTTCAGTTGTCGGCGACAGCCACTTGTCACTTGCCCCAGCGATAACCATGCACCAAGGGTCGTCGTCGCCAGACTAGATTCATCATCTCAAGTGAAGAACGTCGCACGCTCGACGAATCGGTCGCCCAAGGAACTGTTCACATCTGTACGAACATATTCCCTTCCCAGCCGCACTTTCTTGTTTCTCCCCCACCATATACAGTATCCCACACCATTCCATCCCATCCCATCCATCCTGGCACGGTCATGATTATGAATTTGCGAAGGATGTACGTCATGGGCCAACTCGAAATATGATATCTACGAGTTATCTTTATAATTCATCGGCTTGTTTTTTGTGTACATGTTGATGAATAAGAGGAGTTCTCGTGTTCGTTCCTGACCAGGAACGAAGTGGTGAAAGGGTAACCCCATAGGAGTTATTCGGATACTACCAGCACCGCGCAGGTGAAACGTGAGCCCTCCCCCCCGCCGCCACCAGCAGCCCTTCCCCCTCCCCCACGCGAACCCCCTTTCTCCCCCCCCCCTCCCCCACCTCCCCCACTCCCCTCTCTGCCAAACAGCTCCCCCCACTGGCGACGCACGCGGTCATCCAGGCGGCGCGCTCTCCATCTTCCCCCGCCTCCTCCCCCAATCGCGTGCGCCGTGTGGTCAGAGATTCCCGCAGCAGGACAGCAGCAGCAACAGCAGCAGCAGCAGCAACCCGGCGCCGCCGCACCTTCTACACCTAAATCGCGCCATTGTCTCACCCAGCAACTTCTTAAGCCACGCTACACTTGCGCAAACGACGAGCTACAGTGACGCATATGACAAGGCCTAGTTGCGCAATCGACAAGCTACAGTTCGGAACACGACAAGGTACAAAGGAATAAGAAAAAAAATCGCGGGTTAAGTGTACTGTATTGTACCCTTTCTTTTCCAACAGCACAGCACATGCTTGCCCCCCCCCCCAACTCCCTCCCAAACTCCCCCCTCCCCACCCCCCCACCCCCCTTCCCCCTTCTCCCGTCCCTCCTCTCCTTCTCTCTCACATCCTAGCCCTAGCTAGCTCGTTGTCAGCTGACGCCATCCAAGCCCCATGATCCATCCCTCTCCAAGCTTTCTTTCATACAGTACCTCCAAGCTTTTCTCCCTTCTCTCATCCCCGATAACAGTGACCCCATTCCCATCCCTGCAACCCTCCCTCGCATCCACCGCATGAGCTTTCCCCTCCAAGCAGTCCTGAGCACACTAGACCTGCAACCCTCCAACCCTCGTTCATACCAGTTGCCGTTGTGGCTTTTTGCGAGTTTGTCTGGACTCAGGACGATTTTGCACCATCCCATCCTCCTGTTCGACGCCTCGTTTTCTGACATTAGGTCGGAAGCAATACCTCATAACAAGCCTGCATCCACTAACGTTAGAAGAGCGACTTGTGCCGCAAATGGGTTATCTCAATTATAATCGAACGAGTATACGATCTTAAGGTCGTTCGTTTGGTCCCGCTTCGTCCTCCGTTTGCGTAACCCTAACGGTTCATGGTGGTGATTCGTTTTAACAACCACCCATACCCGATATAAATTGCCTTAATTCTTAGTCTCTTCAGATTTAAATACTTAATTACTGTCCGATGGGCCCTCGCACGGCGGCCGGCGCGATGTGCGGGCTCGGCGTTCGCATGGGCTCCAAGACGACATTGTGCGACTCGAACAGGGCGGCGTGCGACGCGTGCGACAACGTCGACACGTGCACGTGGGCGTCGCTTCCGCCCGAGCTGCTCCGCGACGTGATCGCACGCGTCGAGGTGTGCGACAGCGGTTGGCCCGCCAGGCGAAGCGTTGTCGCCTGCGCGGGCGTTTGCCGCGCGTGGCGCGAACTGACGCGGTATGTAATCAGATGCGCTTCCGCGGTTTTGAGACGTCTTAAAACAAAGCTGACGCGGTATGTAATTCCGTGTATCAGAAGCGTCGTCGCTTGCGAAAGCGTTTGCCGCGCTTGGTGCTTCATCCGGCGCTCGCGCAATACCGGCACCTTCACGCTGCCCGCCCCCCCCCCTCCCCCCTTCCCCCCTTTCCCCCCTTTCCCCCCTTTCCCGCTCTCCCCCCCCCCCCCCCCCACCACAGCGAGCTTCTGCAATCCCAAGTGTCCTACGAATCCCATGGCCAGATCACCTCTCCGGATGAGCTACGCCTTCCCCGCCCAAGCGACCGGTGCGTGGAGTGCTTTCATTGGTGCTCGCGCAAGCCGGCACGTTCACGCTGCTCCCCCGTTTCCCCGCTTCCCCCTCCCCCGCACGCTCACAGAGAGCTCTTACAATCCCAAGCGTCCTACAAAAGCCACGGCCAGAATGCATTCCCCGACGAGCTACGCCAGCCGGGCCCCAGCGACCGGTGCGTGGAGTGGTTTCCTCCCTCCCCTCATCCCATCATCATTCCCCCGTGTCCCTCCCCGCCCCCCCCTCCCCTCCCCGCACAGCGAGCTTCTGCAATCCCAGGCGTCCTACAAGTCTTCTGGGCAGATTACATTCCCCGACGAGCTTAGACAGCCGGGGCCGAGCGACCGGTGCGTGGAGTGCTTTATTCGGCGATCGCGCAAGACCGGCACGTTCACGCTGTTCCTGGGCGTGCCGCCCAACTCGACGGAGAACGGCAAGTTCCTGCTCGCGGCGCGCAAGTGCGGCTGGCGGCCGTCAAGGTAAGCGGTCAGCTGGCTATCTCGATTGTTCGTGCTTGAGAATGGTTACTTCCTGTCGCCATTCCTTACCTTGACAGCATGATATTTTCTGTTGATTTTGCGAATTTATTTCCACGTCAGCATGGGCTACGTGGTGTCCTGTTCTTCTACCCTCCCTTTAAATTCTTCCTTACCCGTTGCTTTTTTTTTTGTCCTCATCCATTTATTCTCCGTCCATGTCAGCATGGAGTACGTGGTCTCGTTGGATCCGAAAGACTTTTCGCGTGGCGGGAGCTCGTTCGTCGGCCGCCTGCGGGCGAATTTCCTCAGCACGCGATTCGCGGTGTTCGAGTCGTCGCACGAGGTGAGAGTATACCCCTCCTGTAACACGGTAACCAGTCGGACGATTATCGGCAATCGCTTTCAGCACGCGTTTCGCGGTGTTTGAGTCGTCGCACGAGGTGAGTGAGCTGTCACTCTCCCGTGTATCCCTATCCCGTGCTGTAACATGGTAACATTCTAAGTATAGGTGTTGCGGCGACTTGAGCTCGCGATTCGTCGTGTTCGAGTCGTCGCACGAACACGGTGAGAGTAAAGGTGAGAGAACACTCCGCCTGTAACATTGTGGATTCAGCCATCAGACTGGGCGAGCAGCAGCGAGGAAGAAACTTTTAGCGAAAGCGGAACAGTTTGTTGTTACCCTTTCGCGCGAGGTGAGAGAGTACACCTCCCGTAACATCGTGTATTCTTGAGGCGCCTAAAAAGTCGTAACAAGTCGACTTTTGAGGCGCCAGAAAAATGGTTACAGTTCAGATCAACTTTCGCAACCGCTTTCACCACCCGCAGCCTGTGCCTTCGATCCCTCTCACACACACCCTCCCCCGCCCGTTTCCCAATCTTCCCCTGTCCCTACTTCCCCCTCCCCTTCTTCCCCCGACCCCCTTTCCCCCGGTCCTTTCCCCCCTCCCCTCCCCCCCCTTCTCCCCCCGCCACTTCTCCCCCCGCCCTTTCTCCGCCCTGCACTTTCTCCCCCCGACCCTATGGTTCTTCCCGTTTCCTCTTGGCGCGCTCTCGTTGTCGTCGATCCCTCACCCCCCCTCCCCTGCCCGCTCCCCGCTCCCCGCCCCCGCCCTTCCGCCTTGTCCCCGCAGCCCACGTTTTCTCTCGGCGCGCCCTCGTTGGCGCAAGGCGGAAGCAGCAGCAGCAGCCGCAAGGTGCACCCCGGGGGAGGCGCTATCTCCGCCAGCAGTTACCACTGCAGCGCGAGGGCCGGTTACTGTGGTTACCACTGTAACGCGGGGGGCAGTCACTGTAGCCACCATTGTGGTAACCACTGCGACTGTGGCAGTGCGGGCAGCAGTGGGGCGGGGACCCCGGTTGGCTGTAGCAGTAACAGTTTGGGCAACGACAACAGTGGCGGCTGTAGCAGCACTGGTATCAGCAGCAGTAGTAGCGGCAGTGGTTACCAGGGTGCTAGTAGCAGCGCAATTGACGCTGACGCTGCCACGTCAGCAGCTGTATCATCAAGCCTCCACGACCATTCCCCGTCCCCCTCCCCATCCCCCTCCCTCTCCCCCTACCCCTCCCCTTCCCCCGCTTCCCCCGCCCCTTCCCCCTCTGCCGCCGCGCGCGCCCTAACCTCCTGCATCTCCCGCTCCGCCAACAACCTTGAGGGGTTCCGCTCACCCCGTCTCCCTTCCGCCTCCGCGCCCCCTTCCGCCGCGCCCTCCCCCTGCCCCGCCGTCTCCGCCTTCTCCTCCCCCAGTTCAAGCCCAGCTGCATCAGCAGTCCCTTCCCTGGAAGCGGCGCGAACAGCAGCGGGGGGGGCGGCGGTGGGGGGAGCAGCGGGGGAGCGGCGGGGGAAGCGGGGGGAACAGCGGGCCTGTGGTTTCTGTAGCATACGCGCTGAACGTGCTGGGGGTGCGCGGGCCCAGGCGCATTCTGTGCACCTTGCACCAGGTGCCCGCGGGGGCGGCGGTTTCTGGCGGAGGGGGGAGCGGGGGAGGCGCAGGAAAGGGCGCTGGGGGCGGGAGGGGGAAGGCGGGGAGAGCGGGGGAGGGAGCGGGGGAGGGAAGGGGGGAGGGGAGGACGTTGGGAAGGGGGGGAAGTGGGCGGAGATGGGGGGATGCGTCAGCAGTCGCGGGGACAGGGGGAGAGGAGGTTCGAAGGGCGGCAGCTGCAGCAGCTGATGTTGCTGGTACGGCTGCTGCCGCTTTAGGCATGGATCCCGTTATAAGCACGTCCGATATGGGCAGTTCGAGGAGCCTGCTATCACCGATTTTAAGCAGTGCGCCTTCGGCGAGACTGGTTACCCCACCTGTTACCCCGCCTCCTGTTACCCTTCCGCCTGTTGCAACCCCTGTTACACACTCCGTTACAAGTCCTGTTACAACCCCTGTTACAAACTCCGTTACAACTCCTCGCGTTACAATGCCTCCAGCTTCCCCTCCTCCTGCTACTGCCGTTGCTTTAGCCGCTGGTGCTGCTGCTGCTGCCGCCACCACCCCCCTTCTCTCCTCCCTGCTTCATCAAAACCCGTGTGACCAGGAGGGGCGAGATGAGGAGGAGCGAATTTCTGACCATTCCCAGCCTGCCACGTGTTCCTCCTCTTTCACTCCTTCCCCTCTTCCCCGCCCCCCCTGGTCCCCCTCCCCCGCCCCCCCTGCTGGCGCATCCTCCGCCCCGCCCCGCTTCCCCGCTCCCCCCTCCCTACACTCCCCCGCTTCCCCTCCTGATGTGTTAATAGCCCCTGCAGGTCCCTCCCCCTCCCCCTCCGCTTCTTCCCCCTGCCCCCCCTCCGCCTCCCCCCCTTGCCCAGAGTTTCCCCCTTCCGCCTGCTCCTCCCTCCCCCCTTCGGCCCTGTCTTCCGCCTCCCCCGCGTCCCTTTCTTGCGCCTACAGGCTTAGTGGGGGGAAGGGAGAGAGGGGGGGGATTGTGAGTGAGTTTGAGTGGGGGGGAGGGGAGAGAGAGGAGGTGACTGTAGAGGAAGTGACTGAAGGGAGAGAGGGGGAGCAGGAGGAGGAGGGGAAAGGGGAGGAGGTAGGGAAGGGAGAGGAGGGGAGAAAGGACGAGACAGAGGAGGAGAGGGAGGACAGGGCAGAGCGGGCAGGGAGAGAGGATCAGGAGAGAGAGCAGGAGGAAAGGGAAGAGGAGGGTTTGCCGGTGGTGCTGACAGGTGGTCGAGAAAGGGACGGGGGAGCTGAGAGGGGTGGAGACGAGCCGGCACGAGAAGCTCGGACGCCACCCACAATCTGTACGATGGAACCGCTGGTGTCGTTCCCAGAGAGCGGGGAAGACACGAGTGCCGGCCTGACTGGATTAACAGGAGAAGCCGGGCTAACGGGACTTAGAAACTCTGGCCAGGGCACTAGTGAGGGGGGGAGTGGCGAGCAGGAGGGCAGTCGGCAGGAGAGATATCTGCAGGATGGCAGGGAGGGTTGGTTGCAAGGCAGCGGTAATGGTGGCAGCAGCAGCAGAGACCCCCTGATTTCCCCTTTCCCCGAGTCTTCCGCCCCGTTCCTCCCCCCGGCTGAGCTGGAGCTTCCCCCCGCTGCTCTGCCCATGCCCACGCAATCGCCTTTACGTGCGCCCATGCCTGTGCCCATGGTTGACGGGGCTCATGGCTCTGCATTGCCACCTGTATTAGAGAATGCGGTGGCTGCTGCTGCTGCTGCTGCTGCATCAGTAGCAGGAGCAGGAGCGGCACAAGCTAGAGCATGGGGAGCAGCGCAAGAGCCAGCATCACCAGCACCATCAGCAGCAGCAGCAGCAGCAGCAGCAGCGGCAGCAGCGGCTAGAACAGGGCGGGCAGCAGCAGGAGTGGCAACACCAGCAGCAGCTGCTATGGGGGTGGCTTGGTCACCAGCAGCAGCAGCAGCAGCAGCAGGAGTGGCGTCACCAGCAGCAGTCGCGGCAGGAGCAAGGGCAGCCATTGCTGTGACTCCCCCGTTTTCCTCCGCCTCTCTCACACGTGGTGTGCACACACCACGGACCGACGGACCCGTCTCCTCTCCTGCTGCAGCTGCCACCACCGCAAGTGCTGCTGCTGCTTCGCCTTCCCTTGCTGCTGCTGCATCTGCTACAGCTGGTGCTCCTGCTGCTGCTGCTTCTGATGCTGACGATGATGCTGACTGCACGGAGTGTGACTGTGTGCGGTGTGTGGGCCGGGCGCCTCTAGAGCCCATGGTGCTGAGAAACAAGCCGCCAAGGTGGCACGAGCAGCTGCAGGTACGGCATAGTCTGTGTGTGCGTGAATGTGTGTTAAAGAGGTGTGACTGTTCGGAGTGTGACTGTGTGCGGTGTCTAGGACGAGCGCCTCTAGAGCCCATGGTGCTGAGGGACAAGCCGCCACGGTGGCACGAGCAGCTGCAGGTACGTTGAGAGGGGGTGTATCATAGGTGGTTGGAGTTTGCGTGTGTGTGTGTGTGCGCTGTGTGGGCCGAGCCCCCTTGAAGGTGCTGCGGAACAAGCCACCGAGGTGGCACGAGCAGCAGCAGGTACTGCAGAGTGACTGTGCGTGAATGTATGTGTTGAAGGAATGGGACTGTTCGGAGTGTGACTGTGTGCTCTGTGTAGGGCGAGCGCCTCTCGGGCCCAGGGTGCTGAGGAACAAACCGCCAAGGTGGCACGAGCAGCTTCAGGTTCGTTGAGAGGGGGTATATCATAGGAAGGCGGAGTTTGCGTGCGCGTGCGCTGTGTGGGGTGAGCGCTTCTCGAGCCTTCTTGCTAAGGAACAAGCCACCAAGGTGGCACGAGCAGCTGCAGGTGAGTGTGTGTGTGTGTGTGTGTGTGTGTGTGTGTGTGTGTGTGTGTGTGTGTGTGTGTGGTGTGTGTGTGTGTGTGTGTGTGTGTGTGTGTGTGTGTGTGTGTGTGAGTGTGCACATGGGAGGAAAAGGGTAAACAAGGGGGTGCGCTGCTGTGTGCGCTGCTGTGTGCGCTGCTGTGTGCGCTGCGTGGGCTGGAGGGCTCTAGAGCCCATGGTGCTGAGGGACAAGCCGCCAAGGTGGCACGAGCAGCTGCAGGTATGGGTTTTTTTTTTTTAAGGCGCCTAAAAAATGAGGGACAAGCCGCCAAGGTGGCAGGAGCAGCTGCAGGTGTGGGTGTTTTGGAAAGGGGAAGGGGGGAACCTCGCATTTCGCTATTACCCTGCCGCACCCCCATCCGACCTCCTCTCCTTTTGAGGCGCCTCAAAAATAGACTTTCACTATTACCCTGCCCCACCCCCATCCGTGAGGAATCTATTTTTGAGGCGCCTAAAAAATAAACCCCATCCGACCTCCTTTCCCGTCCCCCCCCCCAACCCTCCAACAGTGCTGGTGCCTCAACTTCAGGGGGCGAGTGACGGTGGCGTCTGTGAAGAACTTCCAGCTCAGTGAACGGGGGCCGGGGAACGATGTAGAGAAGCCCGTGATGCTGCAAACCCTTCCTCTCCTCTCTCTCCTCTCCTCCCCCCCCCCATGCTTGCAGTGCTGGTGCCTCAACTTCAGGGGGCGAGTGACGGTGGCGTCGGTGAAGAACTTCCAGCTCAGTGAAGGGGGGCCGAGGAACGACGCAGGTTAAACCAGTGCTGTTGCAGTTTGGGAAAGTCGTGCTTCAACTCCGTTTTCTCCCTTCTCCCCTCTCCTACCCCCTCCCACCCACCAACAGTGCTGGTGCTTGAATTTCCGTGGTCGGGTCACAGTGGCGTCGGTGAAGAACTTCCAGCTCATAGGAGGGGGACCGGGGAACGATGCCGAGAAGCCGGTGCTGCTGCAGTTTGGGAAGATTGGGAAGGACACGTTCACCATGGATTACAGATACCCGCTGACTGCCTTCCAGGTATGCTTTCAGGTGTTTTTTTCAAGTCTGGTTTCAGGTGTGTTTTCTAGGTTTGCATTCAGGTGTTGGTAAGCTTGAGAGTCGGTGCTCTGCTGCAGTTTGGGAAGGACACGTTCATCGTGGACTACAGATACTCGCTGACTGCTTTCCAGGTATCCTTTCAGGTGTGCTTTCAGGTTTTCTTTCAGGTGGTTTCCGAGGCCACTCAAAAGCCACTAGGTTGACAAAGATATTTCCGCCAAGGATAGTAAATATCCATAGATTACACCCCCCCCCCCCCCCCACCCCCCTTGGTACATATCGCTGCGCTTCTTGGGTTGACGATCTACTCTGGGGTAGATTGTAGGTATCCGGAGAGTACCCTCGTTGGGTTGACTCCCAAGTGGCTGACGTGGCAGTGACACCAGTCTGTGCCGGTGTTCCCCTCCTCTGTGTGCACGCATGTGCTGCAGGCCTTCGCCATCTGTCTGAGCAGCTTTGACACCAAAGTGGCGTGCGAGTGATGGATGGCGAAACGAATGAGAAGCCACGAGTGGCATGATGATTTTGTTCACGCATGCATCAACATCTCAACATCAAGACATTGGTATGAGAAACACCTGAGAGGCTTCAACATTGGCATCTGGCATCATCACACCACCATCATCAGCAGCAGCAGGCACGCAAAAAGGAAAGGTCTCTGCAGAAACAACGGATACCATACGGACCATACCATACGGTCTCTTCTCCATGCCATATGGTCTCTTCCCCATACCATATGGTCTCTTCCCCATACCATATGGTCTCTTCCCCATACCATACGGTCTCTTCCCCATATCATATGGTCTTCTCCCCATACCATACGGATTGAGCTGAGAGTGCAGAAGACTGATGAGGTGCACCATGATGCGGGTGTCTGCTACAGGAGTGTAGTGGTGGGGATGGGTAAACTCAAGCCCTGCTATAGAACCATTGCATACTCTAGAATGGAGGAACTATAACCTGTATTGTGTGTGATTTTACCATACGGCTGGCGTTTGATGACAGCTGGACATGAGGTGGCGAACCTTGGCTAGAAATAGTGTGCCTTTTTCTATGAACTTTTTGTTGTATTTTATTTAGCCATAGCAGCAAACTGCTCTATAGTTTCGATTTATTTGTGTTCTTGTCACCACCAATATTTCTGGTGGCATCTGCTCTTATCGAGGACGGCCAATTCTTTCCTCGCATTTTTGTCCCATTTTGCCTTCAGTCCAATTGTCTCGAGATTCTCGCTTTGATCACGTCCGCTACTATCATCGCACACTTTTACCACTCCCGCTTTACTCCATGGCCACGTCAGCAGGCGCGGCGCCAGAGGCATGGCTGCAGGATCAGCTCCTCGCGATGCGCGACTCGCTGCCGTTCCTCGATGCTGACATGGTGTCAGGCCTAGTCAGCTACTGCCCTCAGGCCTCCGATGCTGACGTGGCAGAGTATCTCTCGAATATCGTCGGCGAATCGGATCAGTCCATGGCCTTAGTTTCCGGATATTTAGAAAGGAGGCGTCAGATGCAGCAGGGCGGATTGCCGGCTCAGCCGCCGCAAAATCCGCCGCGAGATTCGGCGCGAAGCGCCTCGGGAAAGCAGCAGCAGCAGCAGCAGCAGGATTATAATCACAACCGATACAGTCACGAAAACCCTAACATCGAGGTGTACGTGAAGCCCAAGTTCGACGAAGCTTCCGGAACTGTCCCCGCGCCTTCCCGCAGGAGCGGCGCAGAGGGGGGGTCGGGGGAAGGGGGAAACGCAGGGGGAGCGGAGGTTCCGGGAGGTGCGATGGCGACTGGCGCGGGCGGAAGGGTTGGCGGAGGGGCGGGGGGAGGGCAGGGGGGAACAGCACGCGGCGGAAGCACGGGGGGAAGCGCAGGCGGGGGGAAAGCCGGGGGGAGAAAGCGGAGGGGAGGGGTAGCGGTGGGGTTAGCAGATCTTGAGCAAGGGCGGGTGTTTAAGCAAGGGGCGCCGTGCGACTGCCAGGCGGCGATCCATCACTTAGTTAACAACTGCTTAGGGTGTGGGAAAATAGTGTGCGAGCAGGAGGGCGAAGGGCCGTGTAAGTTCTGCGGCGTTCTAGTGCTAAAAGGATCTGATAGTATGGGGGTGGTGGTGCCTGGAGTGGGGATGGAGGGGGAATGGGAGGAGTGGGGCGAGGCACTGTTAGGAGGGAAAGGAGGGGGAGGAGGGGGAGGAGGAGGAGGAATAGCAGGAGAAGCAGTAGCAACAGCAGCAGCAGCAGAAGGTTTATCCGAAGCAGAAGCTAAGGCGCTAGCTTTTAGGGACAGGCTAGTTGAATATAATCGCACCTCAGCCCAACGGACGGTCGTGATCGACGATCAGAGCGACTACTTCAAATCCAACGGTGCAGATGGCGACGGGGACGCCTGGCTGACTAAAGAAGAGAGGGAGATTTTGAAAAGGAGGGGGGAGGAGAGGGAGAGGGAGGAGGAAGAGAGGAGGAGGAGGAGGGTGGTTGTTACGCTCGATCTGATTGGTCGACGAGTGCTAGTGGCGGATGGGTACGGGGCTGACGTGGCAGGGAACGGAGCTGACGTGGCAGGGTCTGGGGGAAGCAAACGAGGGCAGGAAGCGGGGAAGGAAGGTTCTGAGAAACGGACAACGGGTGCAAGTGGGGGGGGAGGAGGAAGAGGAGGAGCAGGAGGGGGAGGTAGTACTGGTGGAGGGAGTATCTTCCTGATGGGAGGGCTGGGAGAAAAGGGGCAGAAGCCTCAGGAGCATTCAGGTTTACAGAATCCAACAGTAAAGCAAGAGGTGATTTCCGGGATTAATGTGCTTATAAAGGGGGAGGTTGGGGGTGGGGAAAGCGGAGGAGGAGGTTCGGCAGTGGCTGGTTCGGCCCGAACCAGGCTCATGCCGAGCCCGAACCTCCCGATTGCAGCTCCGGTGTTCGTCAAACCCAGTGGTAATAGTAGTAGCAATGGTGCCGGTGGTACTAGCAGTGGCAGTGGTGGTAGCGGTGGTGGTGGCAGTGGTGGTGGCAGTAGTAAAGGCGTTGCTAGTGCAGAAAGCGCCAGTGGCCAGGGCAAGAAGGGTGCAAAGGGTAAGAAGGGGCAGAGTGCGGCCGAGCTGGACGGTGACAGAAGGAGAGGTGCTTATAAGGAGGCCATGGCTCGGCTGCAGCATGACTCCCCGTTATTAGAAGCTATGAGGGAGATAGAGGAGGAAGTGGGGGGGAGGGGGACGACTGGGGGAAGGGGGGTGAGAGGGGGAAGGGGGCATGGAGGAGGGAAGGGAGGGGGTAGGGGAGGGATTGGGGGAGTGAGGGGGGGGAGTGATCTGGGCCGTTCGCTTGACCCTACGGAGCAGCGAGATCGGGACGGCCCGTGTGGCGTCCCTGCTGAGCTGGTGGGGCTTGCTGACCTGGCGGATGATGAAGCTGACGTGGACGGGCGGTTTGACATCTGCCTGCCAGCTCACAGCTCGGAGCAGAAAGGAGGAAGAGGAGGGGGAGGAGGAGGCTTACTGAGAGGAGGATTGGGAGGAGTGGGAGGGAGGGGGTTGGAAGCAGGGATTGATGGGGGGAGAGGGGGGGTGCTGCAAGACGGACTGGTGCTGCTCAAAGGATGGCTGTCAAAGCAGCAGCAGGTGAGAGGACACGGGTGTGATGGGGCATCGACTGCTGCATTGTGGCATTGCGTAGAGCAAGCAGGGTGCTACAAGACGAGGTGCTGCTGCTCAAAGGGTGGCTGTCGAAGCAGCAGCAGGTGAGAGATGCTGTGTGCGATGGGGCATTGGGGCATTGGGGCATTGGGGCATTGGTCTTTGTGGCATGGCGTAGAAAAGAACATAAGCAGGGTGCTACAAGATGAGATGGCGCTGGTCAAGGGATGGCGCACAAGGAAAATAGTCTCACATGGTCTTACAGCAGCAGCAAAAGCAGGAGCATGTAATTATATGTTTCTTTTGCTTCTGCCTAACTCACAGAGTCGTACAGTTTGCCGGCACCTCTGCAGTTCCGTTTTGAGTGGTGTGGTGCGAAGTCCGTTTCGAGGCGTGAACTGAGACTGCTTTTGAGGCGCCTCAAAAGCTGGCATCTCTGCAGTTCGCTTTGAGTGGTGTGGTGCGAAGTCCATTTCGAGGCTATTTAAAAACATTTATATTTCTGTTCACGTGTCCTTTGTTTTCCTGCCTCTCTTGAGGCGCCTCAAAAATAGACTCCTCACGCTTGGCCTGGGTGACCTATCTCCCCTGCCTTTCTTGACCTATCCCTTGCCCATCCACCCTTCCTCCTATTTCTCCCCTGCCTTTCTTGACCTATCCCTCGCCTATCCACCCTTCCTCTTGTTTCTTCCCTGCCCGCAGATTGAAATCGTGACAGAGTGCCGGCGCCTTGGCCTGGGTCCTGGAGGATTCTACCGCCCGAAGTTTCTCAACGGCGGGCAGATGAAACTCCACATGATGTGCCTCGGGCAGCAGCACTGGGAGCCGAATCTCCGAACCTACCAGCCCCGCCGAACCTATGTAGATGATGCCGTACCTCCCCCTCTTCCTCCCTCCTTCATTTCGCTTGCCACGCAAGCCGTCTCTACTGCGCAAACCGCTGCCCAAGCCGCCTCGGGCAGCAGCAACAAAAACATGATTCCAAACATGACTCCCTCGGTCTGCATTACAAACTTTTACTCTGCCCGGCGCGGAGCGCTAGGCATGCATCAGGACAAGGACGAGCCGCCCGTGTCGATCCGCCGGGGGGCACCAGTCGTCTCTTTCTCCGTCGGAGATTCAGCAGATTTCCTATTCGGGTGGCAAAGAGACCCGGAAAAAGCTGCTAGAGTGGTTCTGGAGTCTGGGGATGTGGTGGTGTTTGGGGGGGCTTCTAGATTGATGTTTCATGGGGTGCCGTGTGTGCATGGGGGTACGGCACCTGACTGGTTGATTGAGGAGACTCGGCTCAGGCCTGGAAGGCTGAACCTCACTTTTAGGGAGGTCTAAACTCCAAGTTTGGGGGATGTGGCAAGGGTGGGTGGGGTGGGTAGGTGGGTGCCATGTAGCTAGAGGTCCTGGAGTCTGGGGATGTGGTGGTGTTCTGGGGGGGTTTCTACCAGTAGATTGATGTTCCGTGGTATGGTACAACGTGTGAGCATGGGGGGGTCTTGTGGTGGAATGGATTGCATTGCGACATGTGAGGAGGCATGACTTGTCTGATACAGCCGCAGTACTCTGATGTGAGTCTTAACCCTGAGTAGCTAGAGTGCTACACAGCTGCAGAAAGTTGGAGCTGCTCTTGTGCTACGGCTGTTTCTGTGCTTCTCCCTCTGCTCCAAGCTTCTCAGCCGCAGCCACCCCCTCTGGCTCAGTCAATACAGGATCAGCAGCATTCCCGAACCCCCTGTTACAGTCACACCTCCTAACCTGCACGCGCCTGGTCCCCGCCCACTCGCCGAGCACCCAGCTCCAGTGCAGCAGGGGCCCTTTGCTCCACGGGCTCTTTCCGCTCCAGCACGTTCTAGCCTACCCAGCTTCGCGCCTTATTCAAAACAGTACAGCAGCGTGTTGAACACGTCCTTGCAGTTAGCACCTTGGGCTTGCCGCGGCTTGCGGCCCACCTCCAACCCCACCTCCTACCGTCACCTTGTGTCCCACCCCCTGCCCCCACCCCGTGCCCCCACCTCCTGCCTCCACCTCCTGCCCCCACCTCCAGCCCCCACATCCTTCCCAACTCGATTCGCGCACTGCACACAGTACAGTGCACTCAAACCCCAGTTATACTAACATTTTTAGAACCACCAGGATTATTTATGATGAGTTTTCTCCCAACCTCCCGCGCTTCCTTGCCCCCAGTCACCCCCCCGCGGCAATCACAGCGCCGGTCGCGCACCCGCCTGGTTCGTTCCCACTCGACGCGCCACGCGGCGAGATGCGCCTTGGGGTCGCCGAGCACCCAGCTCCAGTACAGCAGCGCGTGGAACACGTCCTTGCGCGCCAGCGCCTTGGGCTTGCCGTTGCGCCCCACCTCCTGCGCGCTCCCCGTGCGCGTGTTGCCCGTCGCGTTCAGCGCGCCGTCCGCACCCACCCGCGTCACCAGCCACGCCGCGCCGTGCCGCCCGGCCTCCAGCAGCCGAGATCGAATCTCCTCAGATTCGGATCGGTTCTGAATGTTCGGAGCGACATAGAGATAGTACCGAGCTGCGTAGACCAATCCTATTCCCTGGTAGCTGCAGTCATAGCCTTGCCTCTCGTAGTTAAAGCCCGCTGGGTCCTGCATCTCTAGGCCACTCTTGATGTACTTAATCGACTTCTGGATGAGGGTACGGTTGTCTGTTAGTAGCCCAGCCATTCCTAAGGCAGTCCCTGTTAGATAGCGCCTGTGCGTGTGAACCGCGTCGTATTTCCACCCTTTATCCTCCGTTTTCGATTCGACAAACCACGCCGCCGTTGCCGCGATGTGCTTTTCGGCTTTCCGCAGCCACCGCTGGAAGATCGGATGCGCCGCCCAGTGGGACGTTTTCAGCAGAAGGGCTGCCCGCGCGGCGGACTCCATGAAAAAACCCGCGCTGTGGTACACGTCCGGGCAGTCGAAAGATCCGTCCTCCCGCTGCTGGTCGAAACCCCAGTCGAAGATTTTCATTCCGATCCGGGCAGCTTCGGAGTTGTTAAACGCCAGGCCAGCTTGGATGAACAGGAACCCGTAATACTGTTCCTCAATATACCACTTCCCCGCCCCAGTTTCGTCGTACTTCTGATTATGTCGCGAATACGCGCCGTTTTCGTTCGCGTGGCCCTCCAAATCCGCGATACTGCTCACCGACCGATGCTTATCTAGAGCAGTGCAGATCGCGAGGGCTTTGTCCAGGCGAAAGTCGCCAGGGCAATCGACGTTCGCCGGCCATTCGCCGTAGATCCGCTCGTCAAGCCGCGTCAAAAACTCCCGCCCGAGAAACTTAGCGGCGAGCGGCTGAGTGGCGAGAGACGCAACCCACGTTTGCCCACCAGCTGTCGACCGAAACGTCGCGTCACGTGGCGTCGCGACAGGAACTGACGCCAGGCGTCTTCTAACGGGAAACGTCGGTTCGGTGGCGGACGGCGAACGGACGGAGTCCCAGATCCCGTGCGCAATAAACCCGAGCGCTCCGAAGAGATTCGCGCAAAGAAAAATCAGTATGGGGATTCGGCGAGGCTGGATGGTGAAAACCCGTTAAGATTCGAAGTCCTCGGAGTGTAGCGAGTGGATGATTTGAGAATGTTTTGAGATTTCAGTCTGTCTGGAGATTCGAGAGGCCTTGTTCGCTTATCACGGGGATCAGGGCGGCATGAGGATGTTTCATGCTCGGAACGACCATAACGAGGCGGGGCGCTTGTTGCACGAACTGGGCGGCAGACTGGCGGTGCTGGTCTGGTGCTAGATGGTGCGAGAGATAGGTAGGCCGCGCGAGCCGAGAGCTGTGGTGCGCCGTTGGGCGACATGGCCGCGAGTTTTAATATCCAGCCAGAGCTTTTACAAACTAGGAAAGAGACGCACAAGCAGCAAAAATGGATGGAAATGTGAGTTTCAACAGAAATGTGGAGCGTTTGGTGGCGGCCCAGCGTCGAGAGCTTACTGGAGGCGAAGCTGATGTGGTACACTTGACGCGCGGACCCGAAGCGGTTACACCCTGTAACTGCAGCGGAAGGCGGAACGGCAGGCAGGGGGTGAGTGAGAGGGACCGCAAGGGCGACCTGACCGAAGGTAGAAACGGGTAAGGCGTAGGAGATTCCGTGATGGGACGAGACTGGCCCCAGAATTACTGGGGGGGGGAAGGCGTAGGTGTTCTCTCGCCGAACCGTGACGCAGATGGATCGGGTTCTTGTGGAAAACCCCCGAACATTGCTGGAGAACAACATAGGGGAGCAAAATTGCACACTTAGCTTGTTTGTGAACGTGTAAGTGGGATCGAGTGGAATTACACACCTCCCTCTATCACCACTCTTAAAATCCCCCTAAACGTCTACTTTATCCCTAAACGCCCTCTTCATCTGGAATGAAGTGACTCCACCCGCATTTCCATTTGGTGGATGGAATCAGAGGAAAGCATGCGGGTAAGTAGTCCTCTAGCCTGAGCCTGAGCCTGAGCCTAAGGCTGCGGTATACGACCCTGCTTTCCAGGGTTGCGGACCCTCAAGGACGGGGATTGCATGGTTTTCAAAGAGATTCTCGTAGGTTATTGAGGTTTTCAATACAGTAAACTTTCGGTTCGCTGTGGTCGATCCTGGATAACAGGGTCGTGTTCTGCGGCCAAAGCACGCGGGTACAGAAAGTCCCAACCTTGGATGGATGCTGGCGGATGCGGAGGCACTGTGTGCCGCCCGTTATGGCACACTTTACAACCAGGAAACGCCCGAGTCCTGACCTGAGCCAAGTTTTTCTTGGACTCAACTGAGACCCACACCGCGTCGTGACTTGTCTTGACGTGAGGTGCTCGTCTCCCACTCGCTGCTGTATTGTCTTGAGGGAGAGGACTTTTTCGTTTCCTGGGTAGACGATGACCGAAAGAATTCGACGACTTCGCACTGTTCTGAAATTGTTGATGCTGTCCCCTTGGCCTTCATCCCCTCGGCGGGGAGATTTGGGAACTCCAATGAGAGTTTTCGTTTTCCCATAAAATTTCAAACCAACCAACAGTTCCCGCGAACCTTGTGAGATGATGGAAATGCAATGCTTTCATACTCAAAAACCTGAGAGCACTTATGCAGGGTTAGCAGCACTTACTGGTTGGGGGCACCAAACCCATACAGCATCCTCATTATAGGTGTACGGTATCACATTCTTTTTCTGGGGAGTTTAACCATGTTCTTGCAACACGCCAATAGCCATTTTTTCGTGTTTTTTTTCGCCTTTACCCGCTCTGATTGTCCAACCTAAAGCAAAATGGAACCCTCTTTGTCTAAGGGCGCTAGCATAGTGCACATGGTGATGAAGTTGGTCTATGTTAGAATCCTAGGCTTGTCATCCTGCCCCTATGTTCCATTCATGAACCAGAAACCGGAATTATATGGTCTAAATAAAAGTACACTATGTAGGTCATGAGAGATCACACATAACATGATGTGTGACAAATTCTAGTAGCACAATAACTAGATATCGCTTGTAGAAGGACGAATTTCATTCATAAGCTAACACCACACTCCTTATCGAAGCAACGGATGCAGCTACATTGCATGCAACCAAGCTGACTGTATTGACAGCTTCGCGCGCGAACGCTTGTCTTGAGCTTACGTCAAGGAACTGTTCAGTTAGGTGTTCGCGAAGGTTACCCATAAAGCCCAGGTCCCAAATTAATCAGTGTGGCCTTCAAACTGGGCCCAGTTTGATGTGGTTTGAGTCGGTAACCCAATCCACCCTAACCCAGACCACAAAGTGTCAAATATATATTTGCATGTTGTTATAGACTGCATTAGGTTGTGCCTTAGATAGTACAACCCATAAGGTTATATTCCCCTGTATCCCTCCTTTCGAGCATTCGTTAACATTGATATGGTATCATGAGTAGGTTAGGTCCCTCCCGCCCGCTAGCGCTTCCGCCCTAGGTCCTAGCCGCCCCATTCCCCTCCCGCTCGCGCTGGCCCGTCCCCTAGTGCCCCCCCCCCCCGTCGCCTAGACGGCCCCATAGCCCAGCCGGCCCCGCCTCCTAGCTGGCCCCGTTGCCTAGCCGGTCCTGTCGCCCAGCCGACCCCGTCGTCTAGCTGGTCCCTGAAGCCCAGCCGACCCCGCCTCCTAGCCGGCCCCGTTGCCTAGCCGGCGCCGTCTCTTAGCCGGCCCCGTCGCCCAGCCGGCCACCGTAGCCTAGCCGGCCCCGCCTCCTAGCCGACCCCGTCGCCTAGCCGGCCCCGTCGCTCAGCCGGCCCCGCCTCCTTGCCGACCCCGTCGCCTAGCCGGCCCCCACGCCCAGCCTTCCCTGTCGCCTAGTCCGCCCCGTCGCCCAGCCGGCCTCGTCGCCTAGCTGGCCCCGTCGCCCAGCCAGCTCCGTCGCATAGCCGACCCCGTCGCCTCGCTGGCCTCGTCGCCCAGCCGACCCCGTCGCCTAGCTGGCCCCGTCGCCTAGCAGACCCCGTCACCTCGCCGGCCCCGTCGCCCAGCCGGTCCCGTTGCCTAGTCGGCCCCGTCGCCCAGCCGGCCCTGTTGTCTAGCCGGCCCTGTTGCCTAGCCGGCCCCGTCCCTCAGCCGGCCCCGTCCCCTCTCCGCCTAGCCGGCCCCGTCGCCTCGCCGCCCGCAACCCTGTCTCCTAGCTGCCTCACCGCACTGCACCGCCCGCTACGCATTGCACCGCACTGCACCGCCCGATACCGCACTGTACCGCACTGCACCGCTCTGCACAGCACTGCAACGCACCCTACCATATTACACCTCCCTCTACTGCTGTCTAACGCATTGAACCACACTGCACCACGCTCCACTGCTTCCAGCCGCACTCTGTCGTTCAGTACAGCCCAGTCCCTACTTTCTGTTGCTGCAGCGACCATGATGGCGGACTCGGTCCTGCGCTTTGAAACGGAGGGGCAGCCGGTTGAGTTTGACTCTTGGCTCATCGACCTCCGCCGCCACCTGACTGGTCAGCGGCAGAACGGCCACTCCCTGGCCATCCACATCGAGGGTACGCTCCCCTGCCCGGACCCCCTTGCTGCTCTACCCGCTGACCCCACGTCTACTGATCGTGAGTCCGCTGTCGCTGCTGCCCTTGCCCGTGCTGTCTGGTTGTCGCGTGACGCTGTCGCACAGCTCGCGATTAGTCATGCCCTCCCCTTGTCCGAGCGCCCCCTATTTAGGTCGGTCAGGACTGCGCAGGAGTTCCAAGAGGCTGTTGTTGCGCGCTATTCCACCCTGCCCTCTGCCTCCGTCGATCGCCTGATCCAGCCCATGCTCTTTCCTGATCTCGCGTCTTTCCCTACTGTCGCTGACCTGGCCGCCCACCTGCGCACACTAGACACGACCTGTCGCGCTGCCTGCACTGAGGCCCAGCTTTGTGTGTTTTAGCCCCCATCTGCTCTACCCTCTACCTGCTTGCCACCCGCCTCCATGACCGTCTTGCCACCGCCCGCGATCACTTCCTTAGTCTCCACCCCGCTGATCTCACCCTCACTGACTTTGTCGACACCTTGTCGGCCATAGAGACTCGTCAGCGCTCTATCGCATAGTCTAGCGCCAGCGTGCCAGTCTCTATCTTTCAGGGCTGTGCCCCCGCTTAGTGTACTTACTCTGACGATTTTGCTGCTGTCGCTAAGGCAACTCCTACTGTGGAGAGAGCAGCTCAGTTTCGTCCGGGTAAGGGTCGCCGCCCCAAGGCTGGGCGCGGCGGAGGTAGCGGAGGAGGGGGTGGTGGCGGTGGTGGAGGTGGCTCGCCCGCTGGTAGTACTGACGAGGGGGCTGGGGCAGGTGCCTCAGAGTGTAGCCCCAGCAGCAGCAGGCACCGCCGCTGGACCAGCAGCCGCAGCAGCAATCGCAGTAGCAGCAGCAGCAGCAACGGCGGGTCGGTCGTCTCCCACCCGGGTGGCCGGGCGCCAGCAGTGGTGGTGGTCGCAGTGGTCGTGTGCGTGGCGTGGCATCGGGTGGTGGTCAGAGTGACGGGCGCTGCCAGTACCAGCTCCAGACCGGTCCTCGCCGCGGCGTCGTGTGCGGTAAGATCGGCCATAGCCCCACTCGTTGCTTCCGTTGCCTAGACGACTTGTTTCGTCTCCGCTTCGACCCATCGCTAGACCTCCCCGACTGGCATAGTCTGCTCCGTCGTGGTGTTAGGATCTCCGATATGGACATGGATGAGATTAGCTCTGCTTTGTATGTGCTGTATGTCGATGACTCTAGTGTGACTGATTCCTATTACCCTGTGTTGCCTAGTGTAGTTGTGCCCAGTGTGCCTAGTTTAGGCTGCCCTGCTGCGTCAGGCGTAGGATCCACTGCCTTGTTTAGCCTTGGGTCCTCCCTCGCTCCTCCGACCCTGGTCGCCACTGCCGCGCTCTCCTTCACCCTGGACTCCAGCGCTTCCCAATGTTTCTTTCGGGACTCCACTATGCTTACGCCGCTTGCCGCACCCGCCGCAGTTGCTCTTGCAGACCCTTCCTCCAGTCCTGTAGTAGCCCGTAGCTCCACCACCCTTCCCTGTCTAGCGGTTCCCTCGGGCTCCCTTACAGGCTTGCACATCCCCTCATTCTCTAGGAGCCTAGTTGGTGTCGGCTACCTCCAGGACCTTGGCGTCACCACTACGTTCCCTGGGCACAAGCGGTACGCTGTCTGCTCCCCTCACCATGTTCCCCCGGGGACCCGGTGTCTGGCCTGTTCACGCTGGACACCGCGCCCCCCCCGGTTGGGACGCCTCCCCAGATGGCAGCGTCTAACCAGGTCGCTGCGGCTCGCTCGTGTCAGTCGCTTCTTCACCCGTCGCTTCTGTGGCACCACCGTCTAGGTGACCCCGCTCTCACCCGTCTCCGTCACATGTCCCGGCACAGTCTTGTCTTAGGTCTCCCTGAATCGTTCTGCGCTCCCCTCCTCACCAGCGCCGCTGTGCACGCCCTGCGTCGAAGTCCGGATCCGCCGTGCCCCTCACTCCTCCTCGTTCCCCCCCACCGCCGCACCACTGCAGTCCCTGCACATGGACGTTTGGGGCCCCGCCCCCGTCCATGGGCTGCGTCGCGAGCGCTACTTCCTCGTGCTTGTCGATGACTTCACGCGCTACACCACCATGTTTCCCCTGGAGTGGAAGGCCGACGTGCCTGACATTCTTATCCCGAGGCTTGTCTCTGCGTGATTGCACCGAGGTCTCCCAGTGTTGCGTCTTCACTCTCACCGTGGTGGCGAGTTCGCCTCTGGTTGCCCTGGTCGTTTCTGTCGTACGGAGGGCATCACCCAGACGTACATCCTTCCGGACTCACCGTAGCAAAATGGGGTCACAGAGCAACGCATCGGTTTGGTCATGGAGGTGGCTCGTACGTCCATGATCCATGCCGGTGCACCCCATTTTCTCTGGCCGTTCGCCGTTCGCTACACCGCTCACCAGCTTAACCTGTGGCCGCACCCTCAGCGGCCGCAGGTTTCTCCGATCCTCCTCTGGACCGAGTCCCCTGGTGATGCGTCGGCGTTCCACGTCTGGGGCTGCCTTGCTCACGTTCGTGCCTCTGGCACAGACAAGCTCATTGTTCGCACCGTTCCCTGTGTCTTCCTAGGTTTCCCCATCGACTCGTCCGAGCGGCACTTCTACCTCCCGCCGTCTCACCGCTTCTTTCACTCTCGCGACGTCACCTTTGATGAGTCCGTCTCCTTTTTCCACCGCTTTCCTCACCGTGGTCCCGGCTCCCCCGGTTGTCCCGGCTCCTTTACGCCTCCCCCGGTCGCCCCGCCTCCCCTCCTCCCCTTCCTGCCCCGTCTAGTGTGTCTCACGTCACCCCTCTCCCATCGGGTGTCCCTGCCGAGGAGTCTGCTGACTCTTGCGGCTCTGCGGAGTCCCTTCCCTCGGTCTCTCCTTCCCCGTCGCTGCCGCAGCCGCCTTAGCCGCTGCCGTCGCCTCCGCGGCCGCAACTGCCGTCGTCACCACCGCTGGGGTTTGTGCGTTCTGGGGGTGTTGGGGAGCGTGCTGGAGTGGGTGCTAGAGAGGTTTCCCGTTCTGGGGGTGCTGATGTGGAGCTTCTTGGAGGGAGCCATGCTGTTGCTGGAGGTTCTGGTTTTGGAGTTGAGCAGCAGCCGTAGCAGTCGCCGCTGGTGTCCGCTCTTTGCCCCCTCGGTCTTCCTCCCCCCGACCGCCTACCAATGCCTCCTCCGTCGCCGCCGCCTCCTCCTCCGCCGGTCTATGGCTCTGTGTTTCCTCCCCTGGACTCCTTTCCAACTCATTTCCCTTCCCGTTCTCCTCCTGGTCTCCCCCCCTCTCTCCTGACCTGACTCGTCCGTCTCACGTCTGGTCTCGTCGTCCGTCTCGTGCTCGTCTGACCTCCCGTGTTCCACGTTCTCACCCTATGTTGCATCGCTCTCACGCATCCCCTCCTCCTTCTCTCCTCCCGTCTCCTCCCCCGTCGTCGCTTGTTGTGGCCCCGCCTCCGTTCGCTAACTTCCTCCGTGCAGCGCGTCCCCTTGTTCCTCGTGTCCTTGCCTCTTTGGTTACTGACCCGTCAGTTCCTGTCTCGAGTCTGTCGGCTCTTGTCACTGCTAACATTGACTTCGCCGCTACCCGCCGCCTGGACTACGCCACCGCTCTGGTCTCTGACCTTGCCTGCCCTCCGCCCGTCGGGGGTGTGGCTGCCCTTTGCAGTGACGTCCTAGAGGACACGCAGTATGAGCTTGCTTTCCTGTCTGAGGCTGCTCCCCATCTCTGTTCCATGCTGCTAGTCCCTGACAGTGACCCAGACGCCCTTGACATCCCGACCCCTCACACCTACGCTGAGGCCACTTCGGGACCCTGGGCCTCTCAGTGGATAGCTGCCATGGAGCAGGAGATGGCATCTTAGAGATCCACCGGTACCTTCATCGACGCAGTTCCCACCTGGGGTGAACGTAGTCGATGGCCGATGGCTCTTCAAGGTGAAGCGCCCTCCTGGAGAGCCGCCTGTCTTCAAGGCGCGCTACGTTGCTCGAGGCTTCAGTTAACGTGAGGGGGTGGACTTCTTTCAGACCTTCGCCCCGACCCCGAAGATGAATACTCTTGGGGCACTGCTACACGTAGCAGCACAGCGTGACTATGAGCTCCACTCTCTCGACTTCTCTACAGCTTTCCTCCAGGGCAGTCTACACGAGCAGGTCTATCTGCGCCGCCCCCAGGGCTTCATCGGTACCTTTCCCCTTGGTACCGAGTGGCTCCTCCGTCTACAGCTTGCGACAAGCGCCCCGTGAGTGGCACGACACGCTGCATGCTACACTTGCTGACTTGCAGTTCTTCCCGTCGTCTGTCGACCCCTCGCTCTTTGTCCGTTCCGGCCAGACTTTGTTCTACATCCTTGTCTACGTAGACGACCTGGTCTTTGCTACTGCAGACAGAGATGCACTGGCCTCCGTGAAGGCGGAGCTGCTGAGGAGACACACCTGCACTTACCTAGGAGAGCTACGCCACTACCCTCCAGGGACAGAGCAGCGCGCACCATCAATCTCTCATAAGCACACTTGGTGCGCCAGGTCCTTAAGAGGTTCGGCCTTCAATTCTCTTCTGCACAGCCCACCCCTTTGCCAGAAGACCATAGACTCTCTGCTCTAGTCCCGGAGGAGGTTGTAGAGCCTAGTGGCCCCTACGCAGAGTTGGTGGGTTGCTTCATGTACCTGAGGACTTGCACTCGTCCAGATCTCACATACCCTTTCAGCATCCTGGCTCACTTTGTGGCCACCGGCAGACACCGACCACAGCACTGGTCGGCAGGTATTAGGGTTTTGCATTATAGGGGGTTTAGGGGGTGTGTCAAACATATCTTTGCATGTTGTTATAGACAGCATAGGGTTGTGCCATAAAGAGTACAACCTACTAGGTTATATTCCGTTGTATCCCTCCTTTCTAGTCATTTCGTTATCTTTGATACAAAGTTGGTAGGTGAAGTCGCCCAAAGTTGGGGCAATCTTCCGCCGAGGAACGAGCTTCCTCCGCCACCAACCTAATTAGCCCAAACACGGGATTACATTGGGCCCAATTTGATGAAGATTTGGAACACCACGGGACCCTGATTCTGACGTGCCTACCAAAGTCGCGGTAGAGTTAGTAGTAACTAGTCGTGTACCGTATCCAACGATCGAAGGTAGGGAGGCGCACCGAGAAAAGACAGCAATTGCAGTGAGCAAGAAAAGGCTGACAAGATGTGACGCGAGCGAGACGACGACAGGACAGAGGTGACCGTGCAGGCCTTAGGTATATAGCCAAGGACAACAAAATCGTGTGGTACAGTAAAATGAAGGCAGCACGAGCGGAGAGGGACGACGCGGGAGGCGAGAGGTGCGGCGAGAGGAGAGGGACAACGTGGGAGGCGAGAGGTGCGGCAAGAGGAGAGGGACGATGCGGGAGGCAAGAGGTGCGGCGAAAAGAGAGGGATGACGCGGGAGGCGAGAGGTGTGGCAAGAGGAGAGCGACGGTGCGGGAGGCGAGAGGTGCGGCGAGCGGAGAGGGATGACGCAGGAGGCGAGAGGTAAGGCGAGAGGAGAGGGACGATACGGGAGGCGAGGGGTGCGGCAAGAGGAGAGGGACGGCGCGGGAGGCAAGAGGTGTGGTGAGAGGAGCGGGACGATGCGGGAGGCGAGAGGTGCGGCGAGAGGAGAGGGACGAACGCGGGATTACATTGGGCGCAGTCTAAACTGCATTGCTTTCCCTCTCACCCCACGCCATATCCAGCCTTGCGTCCCCTCTCACCCCACGCACTATCTAGCCTTGCTCCCCCTCTCACCCCACGCCCTATCCAGCCTTGCTTCCCCTCTCACCCCGAGCCCTACCCAGCCTTGCTTCCCCTCTGACCCCACACTATGAACTAAGTTGCTTCCCCTCTCACCCCACGCACTTCCCAGCCTTGCTTCCCCTCTCACCCCACGCACTTCCCAGCCTTGCTTCCCCTCTCACCCCACGCCCTACCCAGCCTTGCTTCCCCGCTGGCCCCACTCTATAAACAGTCTTTCTTCCCCTCTCACCCCACGCCCTATCCAGCCTTGCTTCTCCTCTCACCCCACGCACTACCCAGCCTTGCTTCCCCTCTCATCCCATGCCCTACCCAGCCTTGCTTCCCCGCTGGCCCCACACTGTAAATAGCCTTGCGTCCCCTTTCCCCTCTCACCCCACACTATGAACTAAGTTGCTTCCCCTCTCACCCCACGCACTACCCAGCCCTGCTTCCCCTCTCACCCCACGCCATATCCAGCCTTGCGTCCCCTCTCACCCCACGCCATATCCAGCCTTGCGTCCCCTCTCACCGCACGCCTATCCAGCATCCCTTCACTTCTCACCCCGCGCCATATCCAGACTTGCTTCCCCACACCCCGCGCGCTGTCCACTCCCTAACCACCTCCCCAACCAGTCCCTATCTAGACTTGCTCCCCCTCACACCCCGCCCCCATGGACCTTTGCTACATCGCAAACTCGTCACCAAAATTGGGGATCGTGTATCTGTCCCGAAAGAGACATCCAGGACAGATTTTTTATATTTTCCAGGATGTACCCCCAAGACGGATTCGGGATATAGGGTATGGCGGATGGGGGACAGATTTGGGACACTTTTCCATATTGCAGGCAACTCAAAAACTGTCCCCATTGTGTCATGGGACACGTGTCGAGAGCGTGCTATTGGCCAGCTGATACTCGATACAGTACGATTCATTTCGGCCCATACGCAAACAAACTACACCGAATACGTTTATTAGGTTACAATAGCTAAATATAAAATGTCAATTTAATTTTCATTGCCTATAAATGTTGATCGATATAGAAAAAAACCAGAATTCGCCTGTCGAAATTTTATGACAGATACCTTTACAAACAAAATAAGCGCTAAAAGTCCAAGACGATATGCAGCTCCACAATAACAACTGGTAAACCTTGAGTCCTTCAAAGGTGGCGTAAGACCAGAAGCGGATCGCGAACGACCACCCTTAACAAATACAATCCTTACGTGCAACTAGCACTTCCATGCATCTGGCAGAAAGAATGAAGATAATCCCTGCAGCAAAAACAAACAATAGTGGTGATAAAGCAATATAGCTCATCAAATACAGACCTGCGCTGGGAGTGGCACGTACAAGCAAACGAGTATAAATAGATTGACCTGCACGCCGAAATCCTGCACACACATGGTTAAGTGCCCGCAAATTGATTATATCACCCATCGTAAGTTGGCAGTAGAACCTCGTTATACCTTCCTGAACCGCGGTAAAATACCAAGCGTACGAAGCTGTACTCGAGGGCATGAACAAATCTGATTCACGCTGCAGGGCAGAAAAACGGCGTGCACCTTAAATTTTGAACGAAATTACATGTTAGAAAAAACATCGTTAGCAATAAATGCAGAACGACATCAACTTCGAATACGCACAGCCACACGACACAGTACTAACCTGACAGACGAAACGTATCGCAGGCCTCCGCAACCATCGCTAACGCAGACCTGGAGGAATACATGGGGAAAAAGGGGCGGAAAATGGCGATTAAGAGGATATAGCGGTCTGCGATACAGTGCTAATAAATCATATGCAATGACGGGCGTACTAATGAGATGCAGAGAAAACGCGAGACATAAGAATCGTATATGAAATACTAGATCAAGTGAGTCTGGTTTACGAAAATGAAACAGGAAAATGGCTAAGTTTGGAGCTTCAGAGAGAGAGGTGGAACAGTTACGAGGGAAGAAAGGAGTGGTTGGGGAAGATGGAACAGAGCCGCAGCTGACGTGGCGAAACGAGAGAAGTTGGGTCAGGTTTTATGGATAAGCTGGGTAACGAGCTCACGAAACTAAGAGATGTTCACTAGCTACACGAAGCTCAAGATTTTCGCGATTGCAAGAACAGTAACTTGCAGTCGATTAGATTGTCGACCGTTCGATTACCTCGAAGTCAAATTAATAGCCGAATCAGCCTCTTGCATTTTGGGTCGTTAGATACATGTCGAAATGATATGACGGCAATAAAACAACTAAATTCAATTGAAAGTAGACTGCATTTTAACCGGAAAATTGGAATATGAGCCGTCCGATCGACCTCTGTTGCATTCACCTGCAATTTGGCAAATGCTGTGAAAGGAAATCCGTCAGAAGTCTGTCCCGGACGAAGTTTGCTTTGTATAGAAGTGTGACATTTTTTGTTCAGATTCTTACCATGTCACACCTGGGACACTTTCAGGAGATCTTTGCATACTTTTGGGACATTTTTTTTACCGATTTGAGACCCGCATACATTCGGGACAGATTTGTGACAACCACTTTTTGGTGATGCTTACCCCGAACTCACCCATCCTTGAGCCCCTTCTTTGTCCCGCGTCCTACAAATGCGGGACATTAGCCTGTCCACTCTTACGCCATTTCCCCAACCACACCATGATTACCGTTCCTCCCCTTCTCACCCCACCTCCTGTGTGCCCGTGCTATCCCGGCAACACCCGGCTCTATGTACCGTGGCCATCCCTCCCAACCCAAGCTCTATGCACCGTGGCCATCCCTACCGCCGGCCTCTCTCTCTCTCACTTCCCGTCTTCACTTTTCCCTCACCGCAGTATAGTGTTTCGCCTCGGCCTATCGGCGTCCATCTACCATTCCCTGATGGCGCATTTATGCGTACTTGTATTTTTGAGATGTTGTATCAGCTAGGGCGCGGGTCCACCTTCGCCCTTTTCCGGTCTGCTAAGCCCACTTCCACGCATCTTTTTTGTTCCCCCGGCGAGCTTAGTTGCACGCTGCGCCGCTCACTCACCGCACCCACTGGTGGGGGTTTTAGCCTCTGCGGATTGGTCATATTGAGGTGCATGATGTAATGCGTTTAAAACCTTACCCGCTCAGCCACGCTCCTGCCAACTGGAATCGTCCAAGATGACGAGGTAACTTGTGCTGCGGGAATTATTTGGTCGTGCCTAGGTAGATACTGTTCTTGCTGCAATTTTGTCTAGCTGACAAGCGGGGCGCCCAAGTTACGCGAGGGCAACTGAGGGTGCTCCTCGGTTGTTTCTTTGAGGGCATGTGACATACAGTTACGAAAGCTGAGGTGTGGACGTCCACCTCTCCCTACCCAGGCAACAAATTTTATAATGTATTTCCAACATATTAAACCGCACTCCACCTTGTCAAAGTTCGAATAAACTTGGTTTCGTAAATGTAAGTTCCATGCCCTGAGCGTGGTTGGTGCTGGTGTGCCCAAGAGCTGGCGAGGGGCATATGCGGCAACCCCTAGCTCGCACGAATGCTGGTGATGCGCTTCAAATTTTGTCCTTTTCCCGCAAACTACGTTTTCTTGGGTTTGCATTTTGGGGAAATTGCTAACAGATGGGAAACATTGGGCGGCTGATCTGTACGGACAAGATTTGTTCTCAGATTTAGAATACATCATCTTTCTGATCAGCGTCACTACGAGCAATTCTAAATCATAAAAATTTGCGTGGTTTTCCATTCTGATCGACGGAAATATGTATCGACAATGCAAAATTCGACACATATGCATAGACATGTTTCAAATCCCGAAACGCAATCGAGCCCCTCAGTTTTCGTTAATATTTTCGCTAGTGACCCTTCTTCGTTATCCGTGCTACAAATGACCCAGTACTACGACTAATATAAATATATAACATCTTAATTGAAGTTACATCTTGAATGTTGTTGCATCATTGGATTTATCTCGACATATTTTGTGAATTCTGAATCCAAAAATAAAAAAATAAACAAAAAATGAGGCTACCTAAAC